>VZRH01005338.1:306074-436520 GCA_013397555.1 Urocynchramus pylzowi | reverse complement strand
AAGGGAAGGGAAGGGAAGGGAAGGGAAGGGAAGGGAAGGGAAGGGAAGGAGAAGTGAACAATGACACTTGCCATAAAATGATTAAACCAAAAGGAAAAAGTTGTCTTCATAAACTCAGTTTTGGACAATGAAAACAATTAAGTAAAAATAATTAGTTTCATTTCAGCTGAATTACAGCCTCCTGCTAACTAAAAAAAGTTGGCTTCAAAAGAAAACAAAATTGCCTTTTAAATTTAAAAGACATAAAATAGCTTTTAAAATGCCAGTGACAAATGTTCTTTTCTCTTCTAAATATTTTTTTTAGTTGAAACTAGTCAGAAGTTATTAATCCCTTTTTTTCAATTTTTTTCTTTTAGTTAAAAGCATGATAATGATTTTTTTTTAATTGAACCACAATGGGAGATCATTTTTGATCATTTTATTTAGTACAAGACAAGTCAAAAGGCTGTAAATCATGTAAAAGTAGTGCATTTGTAGTTCTGGGAATTTCTCTATCTCATTTAATGGATAAAGAATGCATGAAGCTGGATGAAAACTGCCACCTACTTTGCAGTGAAATAACAAAAACCATTAAATTATTAAAGGACTGTAATCACCTGATCAATTTGTATCCTTCCCACTAGTGATGCAAAACTCAAGGTGACTTTTACTTTCTTCTAAACTGTATTTTGTGTCCAAGAATGGCATCCTGACTGATGTAAGTAATGGACTGAGTAATGGACTAAAAACATGAAGTTAAAAGTAAGTGTAATGTAAAATCTTTTTAACAAATGTTGATATCTGCTTTGATATCAACAAATGTTTGATATCTGCAAAAGAACAATTTGGCTTCATCTTTCTACCATTAAGGAAATTGGATAAATGAATTTTTAAGCCAGAGAAGTCTTTTTCTTGAGTAATAAACAGAACAGACAAACTTTTCAGGAAAGAACTCAATGGAAATTATTATTATTATTATTATTATTATTATTATTATTATTATTATTATTATTATTATTATTATTATTATTATTATTGTTGTTGTTGTTGTTGTTGTTGTTGTTGTTGTTGTTGTTGTTGTTGTTATTATTAAAATCATGTATTGCCTGATCTTATGTGCCCTGTGTCTTTAGTAGAACTTCAGTAAATCTTTAGTATAGTAAAACTTTAGTAAATCTTTAGAAAAGTAAAACTTTAGTAAATCTTCAGCAAAAGATTAATTTCCAGATTTCTCCCCATGGTGTTTGCCATTTGATTTTTCAAAAATAAGATTGGTCAAAGACATTTGGAACTCATGTAATTCTTCCCCTTAACCCCTGTTCTCCTTGCAAACAGGCCTTGGTTTAGGTATCCCAAAAATGTAGTGTTCAGACATCTGCACCAGACCAAATCCATAGGAACTCACAGGTCACATAAAATTTAATTAGCAGTAATTGTCTTCCATTACCTTGAGGCAGAAGGAAATTATCCTGTTCAGTCATTTTCTGTGGAAGCCTGGTGACACTGCTAAATCCCTGAACATAAGATAATGTGTCATAAGTTAAGAAAATATCTGTGTGTCTTTTAGTTCATCAAAATATCAGAGGCTTTCATGGGTTTTATTTGCAAAAGCGTTTTTGGGCACTCATGGAGGTCTCTTTTAATGTATTTTTGTTTTGTGCTGCTGAGCTCTGGTCCAATAGGAAAAAAAAAAAATAAACTTTTAGCACTATTACTCAGGGCTGTCCAAATTCTAAAAGCTTTATCCTCACCCCAGCTCAATTTCTCTTCAAAAGCTGAAAATGAAGTTTAGTAAAACAAACTATCCAAAAAAGATATCTATGAAGTATCATAAATAATACAGTTTCATACTTTGTCTTCCTAACAGAGCTTAGAATTATTCCAGAACAGGATGAGTTCTTTATGCCAAGATGTTTATGCCTCTTTATCAACCTCCCATGCCCCATATTAATGTGAAAAACCTAATTCTCTTAAAATGTAATCTTTTAACTTGAACAACATTTTCCACACATCCTTTTTTTCCACCTCCTGTGTCTACAGTCAATATTTTCAAAAGTCATAACTACTGATCATAAGACAGAAAATAAGGGAAATCAGGTAGATACAGAATATTTCTGTGTCTTTATCACTACCCTTATGACAATTCTTTGAGCATAGGTAAAACCTCTACACTTAGAGGTAGTTATTCCATACAATGCATCCTCTTGGGCCACCTGTCACATGACCTTTTTTCTGTCCAGTCACTTTTTTTTCACTTTTTTGGAGGCTTTTATTGAATGGAGGCTCTATTTTTGTACCAGAAAATGTTTCAGTTCAGAAAAGTTATCCCCTAAATTCAGGGAAAACAAGTCTGTCTGAAAACAACACTGCATTGGCTATTTACACTCTGGCCAAAAGTGAATTTCAATGAGGGGACATATGTTGGGTAACACATATTAGAAAATTTGTATTGCCACAATAATTCATCATGGCATCTTTGGCATGTTTGGCATTAGAAAAAGCTGAACATAAATTTCAAATGTACATTGCATTCCATAATACAGCTCAATGGTGACTTGCAGAATTTCTTGTCTACAGCTAAAAAAAGATTAACAGCTGGCAGAAATGCAATATTATTCAACCCTAGTGTAAGGGGAACACTTAAAAGGCACTCAGAAATATCCTTAAATTTTATCCCATCTCTTTTGTAGCAAGGAGAAAATTAATAATTTGAGTCATGTATCAATTTGATTAGTAAAATGAAACATAAAACTAAATATATAAATATTAAATATATAGGGCAAGAAAACAAAACGTAATACAAATTATAATAAAAATAAATCATCATATATTGGAAAAAATCAGGACCAACCCTTGCTCTTCTGTTTTCTAGACATCAGGATGAATATTAAAGTTAGAGGAAGAGTCACACTCTCAAAGTAACCAATAGATTTCAAAAATTCAATGTGCTTCAATCTGTGTGACTTGAGCAGTAACAAAAATACGGTGTTTTGATAACTCCTACAGGAATATGAAAGAGAAGTAAGACAGAGCTATTCTGTAAACCATTGAAGGCAAAAAGATAAAATCAGAATCAAGAGATATATTAAAACAAACAAACAAGAAAAAAACCTTCTAAAACAAAATCCCAACGCCCCCACCTAATCTAAAACCCAAAGCAAAACAAAATCCCACCCTGTACTCACATATTGTACAAATTAGTATTGAAAATTAAAAATATAAATACAATTTCTTAGAATAAGAATTAAACCAAACTTCAGTGGCACAGAAATTTAACTGTCTGCATTCCTGCAATGTGATGAACATCACTCTTGTTTTCACATAGGAAGCTTTCATCAGAACCTGGAAATTGCAGCTTTGTTCACAGGGACTGGGATCTACATGCAGGGAAATAAACTTGGTATAAAACTGGGGAGGAAACCAAAGCCAGCCTTTATGCTCAAGCTCCAGCCCCTCATCCTTCAGCACAAGAACCTCACAAAACAAGAATATTGACAGCTGAGAGACAAAGTCTTCTGTCAGCACAAACACAGCTCAGGTCACAGCGACCCACAGACCACAGAGGACTGAGAAAGTGGGGTAATTAAGGAATGAACATTTCTGCAATTTGTTTTAAAGGGTTTTTGTAAATCAGAAGGATAGTAGTGCATATGTTAAACATACTACTGATAAACTCTTAAATGTGTGAATTCTACAACCAGCATGTGACTTTAAAAGGCAAACATCTTGTTGTGTATCAATATAATTTATGATGATGTTCAAGATTTCATGCCTGTATTGAATTAGTGCATTAAAAATTTCCATAATAGGCTATTTTTGAGAATTTTTCCCCATTGTCAAGCTGTTGTTCCACTGGAGAAGATTAAATATGAGGTTGATAAATGGGTAGTGCTAGATTTAGGAAGTTTTAGTGCAGTATATTTCATATATTTTAACTTCATTAGTAAGCCTTCACTTATGATCAGACAATAACATAAATTGTTAAATGTGAAGAAAAGAACAAACCAAACAAGATCTGTGGAGCCATGTGCATTTTTCAATCAATCTGTCTGCATTTTTCCCTTTCAATGGGCAATCTTCAAAACTAAACCCAGCTGAGAAGCAGCCTCAGTCCCCAAAATGTCAATACAGATGAAAAAGATTATATCAAATGACAAAATAGTGTCCTTCATTTCCCTGCATTTTATATGGCAATCTATCTTTTCTGTACTCAGGCCCATTCTAAAATGTTTCATATCTTGTCTTTTTTTTCTGACTTTCATGTCTCTGATAACAGGTGAGGATAGATCTCTTGGCACTCCAGAGAGTTCTGCTGAGCACTGAAAATGATGGGGAGGTGTGTTCTCTGGCTTTCTTGAGTGATATATCAGTAGCATTTTAAATAATAAATTTTTAACCTCTTAGAGAATGAAGAATGTCTTGCAGAAAGGGTCCACCATACTACCTTTTCTGTTGTTATTAAGGAAAAGCTTTTCCAAAGTATTAATCAAAAATTAATCACAGGAACAAATTCAAACAACTCATTAAAAAATGAATATTGATCAAAAAGGAACTCTTACCTTTAAATTCTCTTTTCCTTATCTTTTTCCCTTTACTGTTACCTTGCTTTTAAGATCTGTATGATAACACTTATGCAAAGAGTTGTGATTTTTCCTCTGTCTTGATGTGAACATTTTTTTTCACTTTTTAAGTTTCAATTCCTTGAAAATTTTGGAGTGGATAACTAAATAAAGGCAAAGGAATTGTTTTTCTTGTTACATTATCTCCTCACACAGTGGGATGCTATTGGATGGAATTTTGAAAGACACTTGAAAAGTTGCTCCTGAGTAACAACAAATGCAGAAAACAGCGAAAATGTTTTGTTTCTAGAACATTCTCATGGAACTGTGCCATTTTCCTGGCAAACATACTGATCTTCACTAACACTTCTTTTTACTTGAGAGTAAATTCAAGTATAATAGAGAACAGCTCTGCCCTTAATGATGATAAAAATTTTTCCAAAATAGCTGATGGTAATGTAGTCATAGATATGTGAATGACAATGCTAAATTACAGTTGTATGATTCTTTCTCTGCATTCAGCAAATTTATTAAATTGTTCATTTCATATTCAGTAACAGTTTAATATCTGACTGTGGCTTTGCTTAACACTCCTTTTTAGTTCAAAAAGATCTATACGGTCACCAGTCAAAATATCTTTGGGAACTTCCCAGCTTCCATAAGTGGGACACACTCTTGTATTCCCACAGTAAATCACTGCAAAAAACAAGGAGCTACACCCACAAGCCTTGGGAACTCAGATATCTTCTCTGGTAACTATAATAATCCTACTGAAGTTTCCTGCAATAAATGAAGGTCACAGTAAGTTACAGTCATTCAGAATGAGCAATAAATCCTGCTGTCTGGGAAATGTTTATTCTAACTACTAAGTAATACTAAATAATTGAAGAACTTCAAGAAATACATAATTTTGCTCACATCAGTGTCATGCTACTTTAATGTTTCTAGAATATTTAATGTCATGCTAAATGCAGCATACTGGAAGAACAATTTTTCTTATCATGTTGTCAAGTACTTGAGATAGCTCTGTACTGGAAAAATGTTCTTTATTATAAATTTCCTCTAGTTATCAGTTAATCAATGAATTCTATAGCTCGAGCTCTCCTGCTTCCTTGTGGACATTGATGGAATCATAGCACAGATTGAGTTGGAAGGGACATTAAAGGCCACCCAGTTCCAACTCCCTTGCCATGGGCAGGGACACCTTCCACTAGACCAGGCTGCTCAGAGCTCCATCCAGCCTGGCCCTGAACACTCCCAAGGTTAGGGCAGCCACAGCTTCTCTGGGAAAATTGCTCCAGTGCCTCACCACCTTCACAGTTAAGAATTTTTTCCCAGTATCTAAAAACTTACTCTCTTCCAGTTCGAAGCTGTTCCCCCTTTTCCTGTCATTACATGCCCTTGTGAAAAGTCTCTCTTCATCTTTCTTGCCCTGACCCTGGTGCAGCACCTTGCACTTTGTCTTGTTAAACCAGTTGGGATTCCCATGGTTATTCTTTGTGACTGTTTCCTCTTTTACACATAATTGCATGAATATGAAATCCATCACCAAATCTTAACAGGCTGCCTATTCTCAAGTCCTGCAAGCATGATACTATAAATTCCAAAGCAAAAGACAGAAAATCTGTCTGCAATTCACTGTTTTGCACAAATATTTGAAGAGAATGAAGAAATTAAAAAACTGACGTCATACTTGGTCCAAATGAGCCAGTTCCTCAGCTAAAAAATTACAATTGTGGTTTAAAGTTGTCAACAGATTTATATGAAAATTCATGCAGAATTTTTTGTATTTTAAACTATTAAGTAAAAGGTAATAAAAATTTGCCAGTTGAGGAACTATATATTAAACATTTTTTGTTATTTACATCATGCAAAGATGCATTTTGGTTTCAGCTAATTCAATGTTTATCTATGTTGTGAGAGGTTTAAGTATATGTAAAGCATATTTGGCTGTAACCTACTACTTATGATGTCTTCAGTACAATTATTAGTAGATTTTTTAAAATTTCTTAATTAGGACAGTTACATATTCTTTAATTTAAAGTAGATGGGGTCATGGGATTCTTAGGCATGTAACTATATCTGTCATGATAGTTTAAATGAAAAAATGCAGTTCCAATACTAAAACTTTTGACTATCTTGTATAAAGCCATAGGTAAATATAGATCCAAACACACAGACTGAAAAACAGAAATAGCTGACCTAGTTAGGAACTGCATAAAACATCTTTCATGGTAAATTTTACTGTGGACAGAAGGTTAAAAGGGAGCCCTTTAAGTGTTGGGATGGTTCATTTCCATTCAGCACATTTCATGGGGGCTTTACAGGTAGTTTTGGTATGATAAGGACTTAAGGCTTTGCTGAATGATAGACCCTGATGCAGGTTGCATCATTTCATGGGGAAATTGGAGTGTTCCTCACAGGCGTGGAAAAATTAATTATCTATTTCTGTCAGGTTTATCTTGCAGACATGTAGAACACAGGACTGGTTTCAGTGCTGGTGCTACTTCAGCATACCAAGGTCTGTTGTGCTCTACTGAGACATCTGAGATCTTTTAGCCCTGAAAGTGGTGTCCCAATGCCCTTGGCCATTTTCCCTTCCCAAATATTCTTCTGTCCACTGTGTCACCGTTCCCCCCTGGAATCCCTCTGAGAGAGCTGCAGCTCAGCTCTCAAGGCTGAGAGGGGTCCCTTGGGGAATAGGTGGAAGCTGCATCAGCTTCACTTTTTAGAAAGCACTCTGGGATCTTTACAGAAGGAAAGTCCAATGTAATGATGCTGAACAGCTCCCAGATGGTCTGAACATCCAGATATCAGTTCAACACCATAAACCTCACACTTCTCACATTTTAAAATATGCATGATGAATGCTGAGAACATTTAAATATATATTTTCTACATTAATATAGTATTTTGTTTCCCTGGTTTAGATTTAAGCACTAGGTCTGTGGAGGAAACTAGCATGTAATTTCTTTTTCTTAATAAATCAAAGGAGATAATCTATTTTTATGTGTTCTTTCACATGATAAGGTTGCAGGTGCAAAGAAGTGCAAATGTATTTTGTTTGTGATCTTAGTTCAGACAGTTATTTTTATGTCACTCCACAGAAAATCCCCATAAATGTCAAACCTGTCTGAGCAGTTTTATTAAGCCACTTTTACTATGCTATTAGGCTCTTTAAAAATAGTTCTTTATTAAGAAAGTTTTTTACATGTTTACTTCATGAGTTTGTTAAAGTAAGACCTTTGTCCTTGAAAATAAAGCCTGTTCTGATAATCCTTTTTTAAAGACTTTTCTGTCTAAATTTGTCCTGAAAGTCCTGTAATAAATTCAAGTATTAGGATGAGAAAAAGTTACCAAATGTTAATAAAAAAGAGGGGCATCTCTCTGCCTATAGTAAAAATTATTATTCTCAGATATAGCTGTGCAATTACTTCACTATTAATTTGCCTGGTTGCTTTTAGCTTTCCATTATCACAAGAAGTATTTGATAAAGTGTCATATAAAGCATTGGCTAATCTAAAGATAGAGAAAAAGGGGCTCAGCCAGGTGACTGAGCAGTTGGCATTACCTTTACAAAGAATAAAAGACTTTGTTTATTTAGAAAGCCAAAATGCAAGAAGACTGCATGGTGCCCAGAGGCTGCTGAATTCAGAGCTGCTGTGGGTCAGACAGCAGCAGAGCACTGAGCCCCTGGGCTCTGCCCTGACCTGACAGCTCTGCCTGTGCACACAGGGAATCATCCCCCAGGCTTTCCTGAACCACCCTGGTTAGGTCACTTGGGTCAGAGGATAAAAGCAACTTCAGTATCTGAAGTAATGCTTAGGGAGCTCAAGTCCAAAACTGCTCTCTACAATGACTTTTCAAAGCATCTGCCTAAATTTAGAAGTAAATAAAAGAAAACCTCTTGCAGCACTACCAGAGCTGATTTTAACTTTGCAGAGCAGTTTTGTACCATATAAGTGACTGTACCAGAACTAACTGATATTGCAGCAGTTAGCAATAGACCTATTATTGAGGTAGAAATAGAGATTATAGAGATGATGGATCTTGTCTACATAAGTCAAATACAAAATAAATAATAGAGAAGTTGGGGGAGTGGGGGCAGGGGTGGAAGCCCAAACCTTCTGCATCTTGACAGGAGAGTAACTTCAAACACATCTGCCCAGAATTACCAGCATGGCAAGAGAGACAATCAAAGAAAACCAGTGTGTAGGACCAGGGTTCAGGTTTCTCAGTTAAGGCCTGGGAGTTCTGATTCTTACATGTTTCCCAGATCCTCCTAATCATTCAATTCCTGTCTAGTGATAGAGTACTCAATGCTTAGGTAAGCATGGTCAGCTGTGTAAATGTACCATGGAAGATGAGTGTCTGAGCAGCACTTCTAGAGATGCTCCTAAACACAGTTAGTTAAAGCTGCTCTTCTTTCAACAGTGAGCAGATAAAGACCCAAAGCCCAAGGACACAGTGACACCAAGGCATTCACTGGAGACCCAAAGGGAAGCACAAAGCTTGGAAAAGTCTCTTTAACATTTTACCTTAACTCAGTGGACAAGACTGAATCTCCACATCTGTAGTCTAGCTGAGGTTTCTGTCCTGCAGCACCTACCCTTAATCTCAGCACTGATATTTTTTTTCTCCCTGTCTGCAGTTAAAGATGAATGAGATGGTTTGATATTAAGCACACAATAGAAGCAGAAACATCAGGGTTAAATGTATTGCAATATAGAGGTCAATTGATTTCATGTGGCTCTGAGACTCAGTTTGTTGTTAGAGAACACAAACAAGAGGTTTCTGTGCATGAAAGCCTCCATTTCTCTCTGTTTCAGTCTTCAGTGACTTGTTTTAAAAAAAAAAAACAATTTTGAATTCTTTGACACCGGTGTTGCTGCAAATATGGCATAATATAATTAAATGAGAGTTTCATGTCAACATCATCTATACAACTGTAGTCATAAACTTTCACTAAGTAGGCAATAGCTGGGAATTTATTTTGCCATAGAGAATTTAATTTGCCATAATGTTGCTAACAGTCTCAGTTGGTTTTTTTTCACCTGAGGCATATGTCAAACACCTGGGCATGTGGATGTGCAGTAGTGCAGACACATCCTTGTCCCAGTGTTCATCTACAGCTGGTAGGTGTTTCCTGGGCTTTCATATAGGACTTTCAGATTGTCAGTTTTCACAATGAGCTGAATTGCAATTCAGTTCTCATTCTGCAGGCAAATTTGCAATTCATTTCACTGCAAGAAAGGAAACTGAAAGTTAGATGCTGCAATATTTTAACTCACTATTTGGCCTGGACCAAAAGAGTTTGTTTTGGTTTGTTAAATGTTATGCAGTGTGACTTAGGGATCTTAAATTAAACTGCTATTTATGTCTGCTACTTAAGAATGGTTTACCAGGTGCTTGCCAATATCAATCAGACCTGCTGCAAGGACATTTTGAAAAGTAATTGCAGAGCCAGTGGCCAGTAAACATTACTATTTAGCCATGTTCCCATAAATAAACCCTGCCTGATAGAGTTTTATGGGAACAGGTTGTAGACAGAATTAATTAAGAGACATTGCTGATAGAATCTGGATGAGTACAACTGGGCCATCAGTGGGATCTGATAAAATGAAAAAAAAAATCATATGAAAATTGAAATTATTCTATGGTATTTATACATTGCCAGAATTACAGTTTCAACATGTGCAAGGATCAAAAAATACAGTTATCTCTTAAAACAAATGGGTGACTGTTTTTATGCCTTTGGGACAAGCAAAGCTTCAGTCTAACCCTGGCTGGCTGGTGAGTGCTGCACACATGGGTAGGTCCCTCATTTCTGCAAGCCCTGCTGCACTGGAAAGCTTTTGTTATGTGTCCCACAGTCCATCAGTGATTCATCAGATAGCACAGCTCCATTTCCAGCTAATTGCTAAATATGCTTCCCCAGTGTGCTCAGAGAGCAAATTCAATGACCTGCATGGCCATGTTGAGAGGCAGTGCATGCCTTCAGTGAAATCAGCAAGAACTATAATGCAGATTTTAAGTACATTTGCTTCCCAAATTTGTCTGTTATTTTTGAGTATTTCAAGTTCATATTTTCAGGGAAATTCCTCACTATTCTTTTAACAATGCTGAATCATTTGCTCACTTTTGAGGAACACTAATTTGGCACACATTGTAAGACTCTGAAGGTGCCCAATTATTGCTTCTTTACAAAAGAAGAACAAAGACATTCAGACATTTTGAAGGAAATCAAACACAAATAGCTATAAAATAAATCATTTGGAATGGAATTGTAGAAAGAGAGGTCATATAACTCAGCCTTCCACTCAAGGCAGAACCATTCCATGCTAGATCAGGTCAGCTATGGCGCTGCTTAGCTAAATCTTGAAAATCTTCCAAGAATTAAGACTCCATAGGCTCTCTGGGAAAACTTTTCCTGGACTGCACAATCCTCTCAGTGGAAAATCTTTTTCTGATATCTGAACCTTCCTAACTGCAGTTAGAAACCATGAGCATTTGACATAACATTGAGCATTACCAAGAAGAGTATTTTTATTTACCAATGTCAATACAATCTACCAGTTTCATATTTTCAGTGCCATCTAAGGCAGTCTGCATCACAGAAAAGACTTGAAAAAAAGTTTTTATTTTGGGGAAGGTCATGGGTCAAGAATGTCATGAAGTGAAGTCAGCTTCAACTTGTGGTCCCAAGATTTCTGACTGTTTCTGGATGTCTTCCAAATATTTAAACAGTAAATAAGTAAATAAATTATTATTATTATTANCAGTAGTCAGCATGGAAATTCCAAACTTGTACTAACTAAAAAAAAAAATGCTCAGCTAACTGAAGTGAAATTTATTAAAAACTGTGTTTCAGTGGTTAGGACTGGTGAGCTCTACTTCAGTTCTCTGTTTTGTTAAATCTTGTTAGATCATATGCAAATAATCAGAATTCTACAGGAATTCCTCTTCAATGTAAAATTAAGCTATAGTTAGCAATTTTATTCAGTATACTGTCGTGAAGAAAAAAAAATTATTTCTTTTTAAAAGTCTCATGAAGTCTTCAAAAAGAAGAAAAAGCTAAGAAAATTCAAAGACAAAGCCAAGTAGCAACTTAAGAAAGATATGCAGAATCTGGGGGTTTGCTAGGGTTTTTGCTTGTTTGATTGATTGTTTGGTTGATTTTGGTGGGTTTTTTGTTTGGGTTTTTTGGTGGTTTATCTTTTTCCTGCAGGCAATAGGATCTTACATTTGACTTCAGAAAGATCAATTGAGTGATGGAGTAGAACAGCACAGTGAGTCATGTTTTACAGTGGGAAAAACTGGTTAAAGGCCAGTGTTTGGGAAAAATAGGGACACTTCTCCTCACTTCTTGTGATGTGAGAAGTAGCCTTAAGCAAATCACTTCCCTGTCCTTTCCCTCCTCTTACTGCAATAATGGAATACCATTCTTCACCTCATACATAAAGCACTGCATGGAGGACAAGTGTGCTGTAAAACCTTGAAGTATGACAGAATGTCAAAGCCAACAAACATAAATACAAGCAATGGCATTGAAATACTTCCCTTTACCCATTCTTTTTCTTTTTTTTTCTTGAATGACATGTGGAATAATGACCACACAATCTCTTGTCTGCCAAGCTGACATTTCCCTATGAAGTGGTGAAGGGCATTGCCATTAGAGCTTTTTCTTTTCCAAGTGTTTCAGCAAGGATTTGATTGACAGATCATTGACATTCACTTGGAAAGTTACAAAACACAGCAACTGCAAATAAGCTAAACTTATTTGCTTTAACCTGAAAATTTCCCCACAATGGAGTATAGAAAATGCTATTTTGCTAACTCTGGGATAATGCTGCATAACTCATTACTGAAAAATAGAACTACTGGATAATCAATCAAGGTTATATTTAACATTCATATTGGTTTCCTAGGAGTTTTTTCAGTATTTTTGATAGTCAGGAGGCAAGAAAGATTTCCTGTATTTCCATTTTTTATTCCTCTGAGGAAAGTTTAAATTGATTTCCCTTCTTATCTAAATGTATGTAAGGAAAATGCTTGCTTTTCATCTCCAGGTAGCATTCAGACTCCATAAAGACATAATCTGCTTGGAGTATTCACAATATAAAATAGAAGGAAATAATAGTCTCCAACCTGAGTATTTAGACTCAAATTTCTTCATGAATTTTGACAAAAAATTTAACTGGCTGCAGCTGGTGTTGAGAGGGATCTTTACTTTCTTAAAAAATTAGTCGATTTTAACTTATCTCTTTAAAAAATTAGTCCATTCTGTTAACTTATCTCTTTCAGTGCTGTTCCTTTAGCTGAACCTATTAAAAAAATAATCTTGAGGAGTAATTATTTTAAGCTACACATCCAGGAAATAATAAATTTAGATTTTGTATCGATCTTTATGATCATGTTTAGTCAAAATTAATTAATATTCTTTTCCTCCTTGCTTTTTGCACACCCCCAACCTCCTTGATAGTGAATCAGTTTGAGAAGCAGAAAAGATCTTGATGCTGTGTAAGCACAAGAATGAATAAATAAAATATCCCTGTGAAATCATCATTGTTTTCATCACAGATCCCAAACATAAATCCATACAAGCTACTATGAAAAATTTAACACTATCCTAGTCGAAGCCAGCACAGTATCAAAAAATCCACTCAGATATTCAGCATCATGTTGTAATTCCATAATTTAGACCCAGCATAGCTGTAGTCCTTATTAACATATTTATGAAATAGGAAAGATGAACAGCTAAATTTCTTTTACTTGCTGGAGTAGAGGAAATTAGATCAGAAAGGCTGAATTTTTTAAGGATTTGTAGCTTTTACTAAATAATTTGAAATTTGGAAATTATTTACCTTAATCATTGAATTAATTTATGGGGCAGGGGGTGGAAAGGAATTTTTTTATCACGTCTTTTCCCTGAATAACACCTAATAAATCTAAAAAAAAGTCAGATTTCAAAACTTAAAACAAAAATGCTCTGTTTCAGAAACATTAAAGTTGAATGTGTAACTGTCCTCAGTTTAGAGCTGGTAGCATAATGCTGATCCAGTTCTTCCTACATTGCCAGATTTTTTTTTTCTGGTCTGCTTTTCTAGAGCATGCAAGATTTAACAATAAATAAATAAAATAAAAAAAAAAAAAAAAAAAAAAAAAAAAAAAAAAAAAAAAAAAAAAACCAAAAAAAAAAAAAACCACCAAACAAAATTCCCTCTATTGAAATATGTTTCTCAACTTTAAGGACTGCTTTAGAGAAAAGGAAAAATTTGGCTTCAGTGGCACAGGGATCTATGGGATCTTTTGTTACTGAGCTGAATTTAGAGCCAGCTTAAGTTCTGCCATAAATAACAATTCCTTGTTTTGAGAATCTTTAAATTGAAGCTCTGTGTGCGCAAAGATGTTTGTTATGCAAGAGACTAAACATTTACAGAGCAGTAGCTACATCCTCAAAGTTATGTCAACACTGAATTACACAGTGTTAAGGCAATTTAAAAACTTCTGGAGTTTCAGTCTTCTCCTGGAGATGGTATTGGAATATCTCATCTGGCCAGGTCTACTTGCTTATGTTGCATGTTGTTGACTGATTACTGTGTATTAAAAGTTATGTTGATATTCTGATGTTTTAAAAACCATGGCTAAATTGCCTAAATTGCCTAAATTGGCTTACAAAAATAAACATGTATATGAAATTATCCTTTAAGGTATTTTGGTGATTAAATAATTTCAAAATGGATCTTTGTCCTCTCTCATCCCCACTGATTTTCATGTGATGAACAATTAATTTCTCACTGGCTGTTAGTTAGAGAAGAGAATGGACCTCTTTCTTACTAATTCCTGCCCCTTACAGAGCAAGACTATGGATGTTCAGCTGTTCAAGAAGACATTCTTCCTATTATAGCTCATCCTGCTAATGTCAGAGACCCATGTATTTTGACATGTTTCACTGTAACAAAGAACAGAAGCAAATGAAAATGAACTGTATCCAGGAAAATCCCTAGGCCATGTTCAGGGCAGAGTCTTTGACATAAAAAAACTGTACATCACATAAAAAACCAAATATTTTTCCCAATATGATTTATTTTTGTTGTTGTTAACATTAGTTTTTATCATAATTGTTAGTTTTTTTATTATTGTTGTTAGCTTTTCTTAAATACATGAACCCTAAGGGTCACTGGTTTTTTTAATATGGATTTTTTTTCAGTACCAGATATCTAGTGCTCCCTATATGGAGAGAATTTAAACTGAAATTGAAAGTCATAGCCAGTGGCAATGAAGCAAATATAACTTAGTTAAGTTTGTCATGACAATTTCTGACCATTAATCATGTATTTTGCTATGTTAAATTTTCTGGAACCTGAAACCATGCATTCCTTTTTCGAATGCAAAGAATTGGCATGAATTATCATCAACTAGTGATGATGAAGAAATTAATTAAATCAGTTAATTTCCAAAGCTGAACTACCACTTCCAAATTATTGATTTACTTATTAAAATAGTGTAATTTCTTAGTTATGATTACTTTTCTTCATAAGCAGATAGACAGCCCCCCAGGCTTAATCTTAATCAAACTGATAATTAATTCCCTCTATTCATGATAGAACTTAGGTGACTGAGTGAGCAGTCTCACTGAAGCCCACAAGGATGCTACAAGAGGGAACACTGGTAAATTTTCAATGGCACTACTGCCAGATTTCAGTGTTTCCTTTAAAGACCACGTGGAGTTCCAACAGGCACCTTGGAATCAAGAATCTTACTTCCCATTGCCAAATTTCTGCAATAGTACTGTAGCTGTGTTAGCCTGTGTTTCATGAGCTAGATTTGGATCAGATCTGTCAGTTATTTAGAGCATTTTTAGCAACTTAAACTTCACTCATTTGCACCACAAATGAAACTCTTATGTGAGAATGGGGAAAAAAGCCGAATTTTCATTACAGCTGCAATAAAATCTGCAAAATCTATAAATTTAACATCATCAAATGTGCAGCTGCATTAAGAAGGAAACATGCGTGTATGTATCAAGGTAGTTGAGAAATATAGATTGAAAAGTGTCTAAAATTCTCAATTCTCAAGTATTTTAATTTACAAAAATTCTGGTCATGTAGGGACTAATTCCAGATCTCATCAAACTCTGAGAAGCCAAAATACCTCCTGCTTTTATTCATGGTAAGGTAATGTAAGTGGGAGCTAGCATTGGTCCATAGCCTTTGTTTTGGTTTAGATTTTTTTTCCTCAGGATAGCAAGACTTTTACCAATTAGTCCACAAACTCAAACTAAAAATGTACATTTTTTGTCCCTTGAAAGATGCTATTACATCAGTAAATTTTTTCCCATCTCATGTTTTGACAACTCTCTGAAAGAGATCTGAAGAATAAGACATTCTTGAAACATACCAAGTTTTTCTGAAAAGTATGTCAGAATGGAATTCAGCTTTTTTTAAAATGAAATTTAAGATTAAATAGATTATTTTCACCTGCTCTCATATAGTCTAAGAGGAGGCATTATCTGTGGAAGAATTCTGTCTCAACTTACTCAGGGTCATGTACACATCGGGTCATGAGAGTTGCATTCATTTGCCCTGAATTATTTCTTCTCTTACAATCTGAAAACAGAAGTGGTGCAAATGACTAACAGACCAGAGATTTAACTTCAGGGAAATAAAGTTACAGGAGATCAATCTGACCCTCCATATCCATTTTCACTCAATAGCCATAAGCAGCAACACTCAATAATTCTGCCTTACAGGAATATGGGCAATTACTCTGTTTAGCATTCCTACTGTATCTTGTCTCAAAATAAAAGTTATTCTTGGTCTATCTAATTGATTCAGACTCAACTCTGCATACAAACCAATCACTCATTTTTCTCATTCGGAATTATATTTATTGTTTGTCACTGTAAGATCTTTTCCAATGTCCAAGCTGTGATTCATTGTAGTCATTACATTTCTCTTCAGGAAAAAAACCTGAATAGAATAGACTTTTTTTGTTGTAAGGCACCTAAAACAATCATCCAGTCCAACTGCCTGAGCACTTCAGGAATGACCAAAAGTTAAAGCATGTTCTTAAGGGTATCATCCAAATGCCTCCTGAACACTGACAGGCTTGTGGCACTGGCCACCTCTCTAGGAAGCCTCCTGCTGCCCTCTCAGGAAAGAAAAGCTGCCTAATGTCTAAACCTTCCCGTCTAAACCTTCCCTGGTACAGCTTAGAACCAATCCTACATGTCCAGTCCCTGGATGCCAGGGAGAGGAGCCCAACTCCTCCCTCTCCACCTGCCATCCTCAGGAAGTTTTGCAGAGCAATGAGATCGTCCCTCAGTCTCTTTTTCTCCAGACTGGACAAGCCCAGAGCTCTCAACTGCTCCTCACAGGACATTCCTTCCAGCCCTTTCATGTGTTTTGTTGCCCTTCTCTGGATGCATTCAAGGACCCTCATGTTTTCTGCCCCAGAACTGCCCACAGTGCCCAAGGGGAGGCTGCACCAACCCTGAAAAAGTCAAAAATGTATGAATATTGCTGTGTGAGTAATGTCTTCTTTTTATTCTTCTCTTTTCATTATTACATGAAGTCAGTATCAATTTGTTCCCAGCTCTGGATAGATAGATATTTGTGGTTCATGTATAGACACACATTTATGTATCTGGCAACCCTGGCTCTCAGTGGCAGACCAAGAGTGAGCTTGGATCAATATTCAGCCTGCTATGGGGGAACTCTGTGAGTCAATGTCTGCCTGTCATCACATCCTTTGCAATTTGGAGTGCCCCAAGTGCTTTGGAGTAATCAAAGTTGACATGATAGATTAAAACCTAGTTCTTGAAATAAGTGAATTCAATACATATTTATTACAGTTAATATCAGTTAGCAAGATGTCTCTAAGCAGTTACACTGTGACTAAGTTGTAAAATATAATGTATGGGAAGAAAGTTAGACATCCAGTTATCTTGGTAACTGAGGAGAAGCTTTACAAAGGAGAAGCTTTTCTGTCATGCTTAGATATTACTCTACCACAACAATAAGCCATAGACCCCTTTTTGTCTCTTCCACCACCTCCTCTTACTCCATCCTCTCCCAGCTGCATGCCATAAATAGAACTATTGGAGCACAAGAATAAAGCAGTTATTCCTGGTCCCATCCTACATCCCCAGGAACTACAGAGTTTCCTTCCAAGCAGCCACGGGTTGATACTTCAAAGATTTCTTGCCATGCTCCAAATAAAACCTATATTCCTGAAAAGAAATCCATGACCATTGACTATGAATGGACAAAGCTGACATCTCCATTTTGAATATAACAGAATTTATATATATATATACATTACTGTAATATTCTGAATGCTTTGAGGTACTTACAGCAATTATTATAAATATATTACTTATTATTGGATTTTAACTAAAACTCAATCTAAATTTCTAAGTTAATACATGAACCTTTACACAATACAAGAGACAGCAATAAAATAAAATTCAAACTACTGAATCTAAAGTCAAAAACAAGTTTCTCATTGCCCTCCAATATCTGCAAGAGAGAGAGCTGATGTTGCCAATAATGTAAGACCTGAAAGATACAGAAACTGATTCTGAACAAGTCCTGGCATATTTTGAAGGTTTTTGTTTTAAAAAAGTGAAGGAAGGAGATTTGAAGGGTATGCTTTATCATGATGATGTGGGCTGGGAATATTTTTTTCTCACTGTGGAAACAGACTCTTTTTCACTTCATGTAGTGCTCTCCTTCAACGAATAAAAGGCATAAAAATCACAAGTTAAATGTGCATGTACCAGACAACTATGTACAGACAATAACTAGAATTCAAGCACTACAGGGCTCTAACACAGCACGTTGCAACAATAATTCATTGTCCTCTTGCCTGCAGATCGATGTGAGGGACAGGTTACTTTTCATTTCAGTATGTCACAACAGAGCAGACAAAGCAGACAAAGCAGACATCAGAGATCTCTGGAGCACTGCACTCAGCAGTCGTGCATGTGTGCTGGAACAATTCTTTGTGCCACCTCAGCTTATAGCTTAGTCACAATTAGAGGCATTGTCCAAAAAAAACCTGTTATAGGTGTTTATCTTCCCCCCCACCCCCCAAGCCTGCAACAGATAACAAATTACGTCTCATTGGTAGATGAGGAGCCATAGATTAGTTGTTCTTCCAAGTACAAAAAAAAAATGTCACTGTAAAAGTTTAAATTATTTTTGCATATTTAGAGTTAATATAGAATTTAAACCAGAAACTATTTACACATAGATAGCTGATTTGGTTAGAGCAGGGCATCAATAAAACCAAGGTTGTGTATTCAATCCCCATATGGGCCATTCACTTCAGAGTTGGACTTGATGATCCTTGTAGGTCCCTCCCAACTCAGAATATTCCATGGTCTTACACATACACATGTGCATAGATTGATGCACAGATTAAATAAAATTTTGCTTGACTGGGTTTTCCAAAAAAACTTTTTCTATTCTGTTGGGTGGCTACGGGAGGTTCCTACTTCTTTGAGCTTGGCATTGGCCTGTGAATGCAGAACTAGAAGGTCTGTGGCTTTGCCCTTTTTGCTGACTCCCTAGCAATCATGCACTCAGTCCCCAGAGAAAGCATGGAATCAGGAATGGCAAACCTAATGGGTTTCCCTGAGGACAGATCCCAAGAGCTCTGTTGGAACAGCACTGTTGGGGCTGGTGCCAGGAGGGCACTTAGAACAGAGCCAGAGCTCAACTAGAGGGCTGTGTCCCTCCTGCTAGAGCAGAGTGAACCTGTGCATTCTGCATGCCTGGGCTCTTCCAGGAATCCCTCTGTAGAGAAACTAATCCTTTATTTTGAGAAAAGAACTATCTGAAGGTAACACTGGTGAAATGTTCTCTCTTGAGTTTTAGCGCAGCAACAAATACTTTACCCTACTTGAAATGTTTAGTGTATTGTTTCTTACAAAAAAGTACATCATAACCCTTAGCAACCAAAGAGTGAGTGCCCTCTTAAAAATTAACCACTAGGAGAAGATGTGTGCACAGAGCTGAGGGTATTAAGCTGTATAGACAATAGATAGCTTAATAAAAATGTCTTGGCAGAGAAGTGGTTCAGGTGTTTTACATGTCACCTCCAGCTTTAATCTTGACTAATGAACTGAATGAGGTTTTGTTGTTTTTTTTTTTTTTTTTCACTAGCTGGCAAAGTGTTTTCTGTTCTTTTCATTAAATAAGACAAGAAAAATCCCACATCCTCATTTTGAGATTCTCCTTCTCATCTCTCACCAAGAGAAGGAAAGACCAAAATCGGTCTTGTAACATCTTTGTGATATTTTACACATCCTTAATTTACACTCTGTCCTAGCAGCTCCTGCACAGGATTTTACCAGGTACTACCAGCTCATAAAAAAATACATTAAGAAGGAATAAAGGAAACTAGTTAGGTCCCAAAAAAGTGTGTGATGCAATTTAAGGCACCATAGAATAACCAAGATGCTCGGAAAAGAGATACCAACAGAAATGCTAGAGACTCTTGGGCTGACTATAGCTCCCTGGCAAAGTTTTCTGGAGGCCAAGAAGAATGTTCTAGGAAAAAAACTGCTTACAAAGTAAAGTAAAATAAAGATTCAGGCTCTGCTATATAAATGATGTAGATAATAAGCAATAAATAAAGTGAATCTATGTAGTGACATTTTTATGCAGCCTTAGTGTTTAAATGGAAAGAGCTGCTGAATCTAATGGGTTTATGGAGTTTCATAAGAGGGTTCATTATGTTCACCATAGTATGAATGCAAAAACTAACTCTGCTGTACAGAAAAGCAGGTATCAACAAGAGATTGGGATTCACACTCTTTTCTTGCACTCAGATTTCTAATTTTTATCTTTCAAAAAGAGATCATAGCTACTCTGCTTTGGCAAGGGAGAGTGAGGAGATTCTCGCCTGTATTCAGTGGATCACTGCCTAACCCATCCATTTGGGATTATTTTTTATTCTTTAGGGAGGGTTTCATACTTTCATGGGTTTCATGGTTCATCAGCCTGGGGAAGATAAAAATTTTTATTTTCTATGGACATGGAGAATATACCTGGCTGGTTTGCAATTTGACTACCATCTGCTTCAGCAATTCTGCTTTGCTAAAAGAAGTTGATGTTTAATGGGCTGAGTGCACAAGAATCTGGGGAAAACAAACAGTAAGACCTGGATTCTAGCTTTTGTCATGAGGACTATTATATATTTTATTCCATATAGGATGCATAATCAGTCTTTAAAACAGGTCTCAGAACATATAATTCCCTGGTCTGACCCCAAATTACCACTTAGTGGATTGGCAGGGTTTCTGCACTGGGCACAGAGCATGTCATAGAATATTTTTATTGGAAAATTAATGTACTTGCCCAAAATTGACTTGAATATCTTGCAGAATTTCCCTCTAAAACTGTCCAGCATTTTTAATTTGAGCTTTTTGTCACATGAATAAATTCCAAAGATAGTCTTAATCTTATGTTTCACTCTGGCATTATATTTCTTTTATTATTGCTCTCAAGCTTAAAATAGCACAAAGGATAAGTGGACATAAACACATGGTGAATATCAGCCCATTAATTGGCTCAAATAACTCCTAAAAATACTCCAAAAAGCATTAACTCTTCATCAATTTCAAGAGAAGGTTAGTTTTAATTTGGTATGTTGGCAGCTGCATATTTGCAAAAGGAGAAAAAAGATGGATAAAGGTATAGCACAGCCATAATGCACCACTTCTTAATGTAATTATTGTATTTCAAGCAATTATATATGTATTTGAATTTTATATAATACATATAATTGTATATGTATGCACTTATATAGCACACCAGTATGTTGTCATATATTTTACGTCTGGTTCCATTTCCTGCTAGAAGAGAATCATCTTTAGCCTATAGCTCACACTTACCAACAAGAACAGTGTAATACAGTGTGCTGGGTCTGCATAGCCAGATTTTGGTACTGGAGATGTTACAGGGGTGGCTTCTGTGAGAAGACCCCAGAAGCTTCCCCTTGTCTGACAAAGCTGATGCCATCTGGCTCAAAGATGGACATACTGCTGGTCAAGGCTGAGCCCATCAGTGAGAGTGGTCACAGCTTTGTGATGACATTTAAAAAAACCCAAAAGTTAGTGGCATAAGTAATTGTGGCCAGAGAAGAGCAGAGTGGGAACATGTGAGAGCAATAACCCTGCAGACACCAAGGTCAGTGAAGAAGGAGGTGCAGGAGGTGGTCCAGGCACTAGAGTAGAGATTCCCCTGCAGAACCACAGGGGTACAGAGCTTCATCTGCATCCCATGGAGGGTCCCAGCAGGAGCAGGTGGATGCTGGAGAGGGCTGTGATCCCATGGGAGATCCATGATGGAGCAGGTTCCTGGCAGGGACCTGCAGACCCACTGTGAGAGAAGCCCACCCTGAAGCAGGTCTCCTGGTAGGACTTTTGACCCTGTGGGACATCCACACTGAAGCAGCCTGTTCCTGAAGGACTGTAACCTGTGGAAAAATTACACACATTGCAGCAGTTCATGGAGAACTGTTGCTTGTGAGATGGACTTGCATTGGAGAAGTTTGTGGAGAATGGTCTCCCGTGGGAAGGACTCCCCTCCCTGACCAGCAGCAGAAACAAAGTGTGATGAACTGACCACAACCCCTATTCCCCATCTGCCCTCATAGAGGAGAAAAGGTGGAGCTTGGGCAGGAGGGAGGGGGGTTGAAAGGTGTTTTTAAGATTTATTCTACTTCTTATTATCCTGCTCTGTTTTTGTTACTAGTGAATTCAGTTAATATCCTCAAGCTGAGTCTGCGTGGCCCATGATGGTATTTGGAGAGTGATCTCTCCCAGTCCTTATCTCAATTCATGAACCCTTATATTTTCTCTTCCCTTACAGTTGCAGAGGAGAGTGATAGTGACATTTTGGTGGGTGCTTGGAATTCAGCCAGGGTCAACCCCCTACATAGAGTTAACAATAAAATCTTTAGGCTAGGGTTAGTTTTATAGCCCACATAATTTTATAAGACTTTTATTCTTTATTTTATGGGACATTCAAATACTCTGATTCTGTATGTGGTTCTTAAATCTACTGCACTATTGTAATTCTTTGTAACCACCTACTGAAGTTAACTGCTCCCTCAAGAATACTTGGAAAATTATTCTCAGGACAAAAGCAGAAGCAAGGCATAGTGTCTTGGTTCCACTGGGCATTCTTCTGAACCTCCACTAAAGCTACACCTTGGCTGCAGGTGATGACACTCACTGTGTCATGTCCAACATGGGTTGGACTCAATGATCTTAAAGGTCTCTTCCAACCTAGAAATTCTGTGATTCTGTGATTCTGTGACACTCCTACAGATGCCAATATATGGCAGAGCAAAGTCTAGCAGTGTTGAACCTTTTGCTAAGAAAAACTTGCTTTGGTTGGAAAATCAAAACTGAACACACATAGAGAAGTCAGAAGAGTCTGCTATGCTAAATGGAAGAGGGGTTAAAAAGCAGCAGCACTCTGAATACACTTGTTCCATCTCGAAATAACACTCCAGTGTTTAGCTGGCTACAGGTATGTCAGGACATTGTTAGGCCTCATGACACTGCATAAAGGTGCAGATGTCTTACCCAGTCCTCTGTATTTCAGGAAAAAGAAATTCTATACTGCATAAACTCATCTAATCATCCAATGCCTTTCTTCTCTTCCAGATTAAATGATGAATCAGATGATTCTAATCAACTAAGTATTGACTTTTAGCATAGCCAATTAACTCTGACTGAGGATCTGACTTGGTTTTTAGACCACTGTAATTTTTTTCCTTCCTAATGAGGACTACACTCTTACTAGGGCTAGTTTTGAAAGCTGTGTGGAAGTACATGGAGCAA
This sequence comes from Urocynchramus pylzowi, assembly GCA_013397555.1. Taxonomy (NCBI): domain Eukaryota; kingdom Metazoa; phylum Chordata; class Aves; order Passeriformes; family Fringillidae; genus Urocynchramus; species Urocynchramus pylzowi. The sequence continues at coordinate 413,117 of VZRH01005338.1, read as the reverse complement.
GAGAATATTCTTTTTCCTTCCTGTGTATGACCTGGGCTCAGCAAAAGCAGAACTGCCTGCTGTATGCATGATCTGAGAACTGCAGACTGTTTCATCTTGAATCCTAAATAAGAAATTGCTAAGAAAATACAGAAAATCTGTAAGAGTGCTTTCCCTTTGATTTTCAGACTCATACTTGCCTGGAAGAAGAGTAGCATCTTTTAAGGAAATTTAGGTGCTGAGCCTAGGAAATGATCTTGAGTGAAGGGCACTCTTTTACAATTAATGCAAAGTCATGCTCTGAAATGCAATGCTCATATTTCTGTAGAGAGCACACCCTACAGCAGATCAACAAATTCTGCAGCAGAGTCACCTGATATGATGAGCACATATATATGCACAGATATTTTCTTACTTAACTCCAACACAAGTTGGGTGGAATAAGCATATTACAAATCTTTGATTCTTTGCATGCATTTCTTCCTTTAGATTAAATAGTACTTCTTTTTTTCTGATTTTTTACATTCTATTTTAATTTACTCTTTTTCAAGGAAGTTAATTCATATCCATAACCACTCTTGAAATAATTCACCTGAATAAGGTAAGTAGATTACTGTAATCAAAGAATGCCATTTAGAAGTCATAGGAGCTTAAGGAGAATAGAGATTAAATTTCGAACTTCCTGGCCTTTAATGAAATTTGAATAAAGTGCTATTGTTCAAAAATGATCTCTGCTTATGATGACAACTCATCCACCTATTGATTTGGTAATGCCCCATCAGAATTTAGGGTGACCCTTAGTCTCTGCCAGAGTTTTACATGTTTCAGTTCCCAGCCCTGTGCTACGATAATGCCTGATCTCAGTCACACCAGCACCAAACAGAAATAACTCCACTGAACAGAGCTGGGTGTGACCAAGCAGCTCTAAACATCAATTCAGCTGTGTGAGCTCTTGCTTCAGGTATAAACATCCCCATTCCTAATAATATCACAGGCACAGGCATTTTACACCGTGTCCTTCTGCCTTTAGGGACACACCCTCTGTAAACAAAGATAAATCATCCTGGGCTTGCTTTGTCTGAGCTCCACAACAGTCAAAAATTATTTGGGTCTGGAGAAGCGTGGCCACATTAGTTCAGTGCTGCACCCAAGCTGCTGCAGGCAGTGTCACAGTGTCACACTAACACAGCATCTGTGGGGGCTTTCAGACTCTAAAATGAGGGCAGAGATTTTGCATGCAGCTGTCCATACAGACAGGTCCTATGGCTCTTCTAGTGCATCTCTGTTAATAAATTAAACAGAGAATGGGCAGAGATGCAAGAGCAGCAATTTGGGCACTGCTTTTACACTGACAGAGCAGTTCCTGCAACATTTTGATATGGATAGTCTCTAAAATGACACTTAGGTACAATTTTGGAATTGTCACAGACTTAAGACCATTCCTAACAGCAATTTACAAGCAGTCACCCAGTCTCAGGACTCAGGACAAACTAGTAATTATGGTCTGACCAAGCCACCTCTGGTCACAGATCCAGGAAACATATTCTACCACTACTCCAGTTTACAAGACATTTAACTCTTCATAGCACTCCACCCATGAATCATGAGTCTTGAAGCGGCCACATTCAGATTTCTTTATCCAGACAAAGTTGTAACATGATCTGAGACTGGCTAAGCAATAATCTGCTGGCTTTATACAGGCAGAATTCACTTTAAGGCTCAAAGCAAGCTATTGCACTCTCTTTTCCCTGATATAAAGACCTGATTTAACTCCCACTGATAACAATGGAAATATTCTCATGAGTTTCACAAGAGGCAAATCATGTCTCAGACAACACAGAAAGTTTCATGGCCCGAGGATGGAAATACCCTTGCAGCTGACTCCAGTAGGAGTCAGCAAACACTTGTTATATAGCTCTAATGAATCAAGATCTAGATATGCACACAATGAATTGGATGCCTCACTTCACAGGTCAATATATTGGCAGAAGCATTTTCATCTCTAATCTAGTTCAAAACATAGACATAATACGCTTCTTTTCTTTTTAAACTTTTCTGTCCTAACCACAAGTCTTTCCAGCAGAGTTAAGTGAACTGATAAATCTGTCTCTGTTGTTATTATACTCCATTGATTAGTTCTGCTTCATCACACAAGAGCTGTACATGAAGAAGTTCCTTTTTAATAAATAGAAGTAATCTATTTTATGTTGAAAACAATACTAGGTGAAAATATAAATTTTTTAATAATTCATCTCAAAAGTAGAACAAATTATATTTTCCAAGTTCAGATACAGTCATCACCATTAGAAAATTACTTCTCATCATTCAACATGTCTTTTAAATTTTCATACATTTTTTCAACTGTTAAGGGTTGAAAACGCTTTTCTACAGAGGACATCAAAGCCAAATGACTCATAACCACATCCTAGGTGGGATGGTGATTAGGAGTCAGTGAGTAAGCTCAGAGAATAATGAATTCAGTGACAGGGCAATCCTTTATCTGTTATGTGGACAAAATTGTGCTTTCCCATGAACACTTCCTGCTGGATATTTGATAAATTGAGGCATATGAGAACTGTGTCAGTAAAAGTACTCGTGCAACAGCTCTGATGTGTATGGCAGAAGTTTTCTCACAGGAATTCCACTACCCTAGAATTTGCTTCTGTCTATGGAATCAAGTACTGTGAATGAAATAATCTTCATGGCATGGTACAAAATCTATTTTTTCACCAGACTTTTCCACTAAGGAAGGTTTTTCAGACACTGGAGAGAACAGTAACAATATAGCAAAGAATTACTATGGGGATGAGGAGAGGAAGAGAAAGACATTTATGATGAATTACCTGAAATTTCTTCACTTTCAGTATAACTATACATTCTTTGGAAGCATTGAGGCATGGGCTCTTTTGGAGGCCTTTAAAAATCCAAGCAAATACAGAGGGCTAAAACTACGGATGAGATAGAAAATGGTTGGTTGTAGTTTGGTTTTTTGGTTTTTTTTTGGTTTTTTTTTTTTTTTTTTTTTTTTTTTTCTCACAATTTTGTAGATTTCCCGGGCAAAACTAGCAAGTATCTTCATTTGAAAACAAAACTCTAGTGTTGTGGTGAAAACTGGCCCTACTTCACTCTCAGATTTCCAACAGCAAAATTCAGAGTTCCATTTATTGAAGCTTCCCAAACACACAGCTGCAGAAGTAGCAGCTTTGAACAAAGTAATAGTCTTTAAAACCCCAACTGGAGTTGTAATCATAGCTTTATTTAGATTGGAAGAGACCTTTATTATCATTGAGTCCAACCATTAACCAGACACTGCCAAGTCCATCACTAAACCAAGTCTCTAAGTGCCACATCTTTTAAATACTTCCACAGATGGTGACAAAGGGCATTCCATGGTTTTCTGATTCTTTCCCTTCTCTACATGCAAACCCACAAAGCTAAGAGGGACAACACCATCCATCACCACTGTCATTCACAGAGAGCCATTTCTTCTGCTGAAATCAGTCAAAGACCACATGTGTACATTTTTAGTGAAGAATAGATTTTGCCAAAAGATACATTTCTTCTCAAAAATGTTTCCTAAGAAACATGTTGTGTTTTAGAAGAAAAGCTTAATTCTGCTGATTCTTGGGGATATTGAAATTGTCAAGTTGAAAGAGTTTTCATGCCACTGTTTTATGTAGTTCATTTATTATACATTAAAACACTCCTTTTACAAGTAAGGTACATTACAAAAATTGTCATTTTATAACATGAAGAAAAATCACATGTAATCATGTAACAAACCCCAAAACATTGCAAACACAATGAATGAAGCATTTCCTTTCTCCTTTCATATGGTAAGGCAAGGTGAAAAATAGAGCATTCTTATTGAAAACACTGTATTTTCATAGAAAAGAAATTTGTGTTCTCTTATTTAACAGTAAATACTCTAAATATGTTTTCATATAACCTAATTTTGCTTCTTATTTTAATTTTCTTATTTCAAATACAATTAGAAAATTTTCTCTCACAACTTTCCTAATTTCTTTATTTTACCCTGTGCCCTTCCTACAGAGCAACAAATACATATTTCAGTTTCCTTCATCCTGTTCATCCTTTCACTTTTTCATCACCTTCTCAGCATTTATAGATACCACTGACACGACACAAATTGGCATTTAAATAATAAAAAAGGCTGAGTTATCAAGACATGAATTGTAATTTAGTATTTTTGAATGTTTAATAAAATTGTTCTTTTATTATTTTTCTGTTTGTCTGACAGAATGTCATCAATCTGAAGCCATTAGGCAAGAATAATGTAGTTTAATCCACCACTTTTTCAAAAGAAATTGTGCTTTAATGATAATTATTCTCTCTTCCATGACTTAATACAAACATTCTTGATTTTTCAGGGCTATATGAACTTTCTGAAATGAACAGTCAAACAACAGAAGGAGTTCAAAAGAGAGAATTCCTCCTAACAAGTAATAAAATGAACAGATGCTAATATCTGTCTTTGCTACAGCTGCCTAATTGGATGTTGAGATGCCTTATGGATGCTGGGAAGAGCTGTCAGATAGAGGAGCTTTATTTGCAACAGAAAAAGGTCTCAATGTCAAAACATCTGTTAATTCTTGAGAATCACAGAATATCACATTGGAAGGGACCTCAAGGACCATCTGATCCAACTCTTCTTGGAAAAAACATGGTCAAGACAAGATGGCCCAGCACCCTATCAAGCTGAATATTAACAATGTCCAATGTTGAGGAATCCAGCACTGTCCTGGGGAGTTCATTCCAATGGTTAATTGTGCTCGTTGTAAAAAAATTCCCTCTTGTGACTGCTTGGAATCTCCCACAAAGTGGCTCGTACTCATTAGCCCTCATCCTTTCCATGTGTCTTTTTGTCAAAATGGAATCTCAATCTTAACTTCTTTAAACTTCCTTTAAACTCTGGTACTCTGGTGAGGAGGCCTCCCCTAAGCTTTCTTTTCTCCAGGCTGAATTAACTCAGTTCTCTCAGTCTTTTCTGAGTGTCAAGCTCCCTGGTCCTTTGAACACCCCTGGGCCCCTTTTCTGGGCCCTCTCCTGCCTGTCCACATATTTTTTTGTGCTCTGGGGACCATACCTGAACACAGGATTACAGGTGGGGTCTGACAAGCACAGAGCAGAGTGAGATAATGACATTTTTATCTCTGCTGGTGGTGTCCCTCTTGCTGCAGCCCAGCATCCTGTTGGCTTCCCTAGCTGCAGCAGCTGCTTCTCACTTGCATGGAGTTGTTGTCCACCAGGACCCCCAGGTCACTTTCTAATAGAACTAATCCAAAACTGGAGATGCATTTTTATGAAGCAAATGTGTGGTTTAAGATCTGCTTCACTATGAAGAATTCAGATTTCTAACATTTTGAATTTTGTGACTTGGCGCTGGTGGTACAGTGACACTGCTGTGTTGAACACGATAAGGAGCTCATTTTAATTTCTAATATTTAGGCTAATATATAAACATTCATTCTTTGAGAGTCCAGAGACACTATTCTTCTTTTAAAATTTAAGATACTTGTCCATTTAAATTACATTTGTGATTCACTGACCTTCCAGCTATGCATTATATCTGTGAGCAATGAACCTATAATAAATAGCACATCTTATATCTCTCAGAAAAAAGTGATACTCATTCATGTGGTCAAGCCTAAGTGCTCACTTTCCAAGGTTTATTACTACTATTTTAACTTCAACAATATGTCATATACAATACAATGTTTGGCTTTACAAAGCAAAACAAAAATCCACTCACTAGAAAGACATTTCAAAAAGCTGCAGACATTTAAAATGCACTCATTTGTATTAGATTCTCATTGACTTGAGTGTTCTGCAGAAACTTTGCCAAAGAGGAGGAGCCTAACACAAGGCTCTTGGTTGGTTTAATCCAACCCAAATTCCCTTTGAGTTCATTGCATTGCCATCCAACCTTAGGTAATGTGTCCTGAACTTGTAATGGTCATTGGACATAAGCCTTAGCACTTGTGAAGACATCCATATGATTGTGGAGATGCATGTTCTTCTAAGTTGATACATTCATAAACTCTGCAGGTTTTGACTGCAAAGGAAATCAAGGGACTAAAATAATTACTATATTACTTTTTACTATAAAGCAGACTTAGTTGGCACAAAAGAAATTTATTACAAGTCAAATAACATGTTCTACAAGCCAGAGCTTAGATTTTTTTACAGTTATTTCCAAGTTTGGGATCAAGGTCCTTCAGTAAATAATGAACAATTATTTACAAAATGTCTTTTCATTCTGAAAAATCATTTGTCATTCTAACAACTTTTCATTGCTTTGCACTATGTTTTCATGACTGATTTTAAAACACATCCTAGCACAAGCTGTTATTTATGTTGGGGTTGCATAATATTTCCAGTCTTCACATTCACAAAGCACAGAATTCTTTTAATCCAGTTGTGTAAATTTGGATTATAGATTTCAAGAGTAACGCAATATTGTCCTCAATATTAGGAAGCCAAATTTTTCTTATGGTAGAAAGGGTCCATCCCTTTTAGTGTTCTTGTTCATTCATGGAACATAGTGGGAAATACCAGTTCAGTCCTGTAATTTCCATCTCTGTTCTTGTCTCTGTCAATGAGCCCAAATCCCTGTCATTCACCCCCATCACTGCGCTGATGTGAACTTCTCAGTCACTCCATTGTTTACTCCACAAGATCTGCCCTTGCTCTTTTCTTCTCATCTTTCAATTGTTTCTTTTACTCATTCCTTCCTATGAGGTTTATTCCTTCCTAGGAGGTGCACGTTTGCTTTTTTGCACTCTTCCATGTAGCCAGTGACATCTGGTTCAGGGAGGGACAAATATAACTTTCTGAGGACCTTAGTTGCTTTTGAAATTGACAGCTCTGCACAATCCACTTAAGGATTTAAGGAAAGACACAAGGGCATGACAAGAAAAAGAAGAAAAGGATAAAAAGATACCTTGTGTGGTTTCCACTAGTTGGTGGTAGCTTTAGGATTTTGAAATGACATGTTTGTATTTGATTTGTTGGGTTTGATGTGTCAAGGTAATAGTAGATCAATATTTATGTACTGGTAATTAAGGTAGTCTCCCTACCCCCTCTCCTCCCATCCCAGTAGCATAGCTATAGTTTATAGTCTGTCAGTATTTCCATTACAAAGTCCATTTTTCAGAGGTCAATAACTCAGCAATTTAAGGCTACATCAGCTCAAAAGTAGATGTAAAAGTTGTCAGAGACTCTTAATTCACTTTTTATATCCATGGTGGAAGGAAAAGTTGGTTTGGGTTTTTTTGGGGGTTTTTTTTGTTAGGTTTTTTGGTAATCTATGAGATTTTGTTTCTTTTTTGAGCTACAACTTGGCTTTTGCTCTGAAACTGAAATGTTGCAGCTAAATTTTAACTTACATGGACTAAACATTTCAAGATTATTTAAAGTATAACTAAACACACAAAACTTCCAGATAAAGAGCACAGCTAGCAAGCAGTCAGTGTAAATGGATTTTGTCCCTTTTTAGACTGCAGAAAATGTTAGCCTTAGCTGTCATGGTACATCACATGCTATGAGTTTTCCAAGAAAAGCACATTATGTACATGCAATGCAATGGCAAATAAAAGGGCTCTGATTCTCAGCTTAGGCTGTTTGGTGCAATTCCATCCAAGTGCTGGACTTGAGTCAGTCTGTGCCACTGGAAATTGTATTCCACGCAATAAACAGAAGTGAAAATGTTTCTGTCAAATTTTCATCCACATCAGCTCTTTCCAGTTGCATTAGAGAGCTATGAAGTCATGAGATCAAGTGGAAACACCATTGAATCCTAAGACATCTTACTGTAATGAAGATGCACTTTGTGTTTTGAAAGAATTTATTTTGCCATATCTGAAAAGACACCTTGAACCAGTAGTGTGGTTGCTTGGTTTTACTGTGGGCTGGTTAAGAGCTCTCTGAAACTTGGTCTCCCTTGAATAAGTGTGTCTTTTTGTGCCAAAATATTTTTGAGCACAATGTGGAAACAAGGGACTATAGCACAAAATAAGAATGATTTTGTGAAAGAATGTGGTTTCCCTCAGCTGAGAAAGAAAGAATTGTAAAAACCTTGTCTGTAGTTTTATGATAAGTTTTCCAAGCAAGGAGAATATCTTTGATCCATTTGAAGGACCCAGGTGAAGTACTTTTTCCCACTAATGCATACCACAGTATGACAGTGAAAGACAAACAGCCATAAACAAGAAAACTGACAGAAGAAATTAATTTTTCCAGTTACAAAATTATCACCAGCAGTTTCATGTGTATGTATGCTGTATTTGTGATTATAAAGATGATATCATGTAATAATACACTACAGACTACATTGAAATCATTAAAGAGAAAGTGCTTCTATTGCATTCACTATTACTTCTGGTAAAACAAACCTGAAGAAAAAGCAGCTCCTGGATAATTGAAAAACAAGAGTACCAAGTATAAATAATCCACAACTACATTTATTCCCACTAGGTGCTAGGAACAAGTTCATACATTTAATTCAGAACCAGTGCATACTGAATTCACAGCCATTCTTTCCAAAAATTATCTTAGTTGTAAAAACAATGGAAGTCTGGAAGTTTTTTTTCCAGCAAAGTTTAGCTATTTGACTCAGCCAGTTTGCACATGCACAGCCACCCAGAGGAAGGCTCATGAGCATCAGAGGTTGTGTGCATCTGTTTCCTGAGCAAGCTGAACACCTTCCACTCTGTGCTTCTTCTCTGCAGCAATGTGCTGCCACTCAAGGGCCACAGGACTTGAGGCAGCTGGCTCCCTTCCTCAAAGCCAATCTGCACGTTTTGGCATAGAATATGTTAATGCAGTATCAGCCAGCCTTGTCCTTTGGGATTTGCTGTAGCTACAGAAGAAATGTAAATGCTGCAATGCCTGTGAGCTTTGTGCAGCACCATGCAGCACACAATGATTCATTACAGTTTACCAAACCTTTGAGAGCCCTGTGGCAAAAGGAGATTGTCACTGCCAGATGTGATTTAGCCTTCATATGTTTTAATTTGAAAAGTTCTCTGTGAATATGTATTCATGGTCCTCATAAAATTTAACTATAAATAATCAGGGATTTTAAAATATTCCAAAAAAGTCTTCAATTTTTTCAGCAGTGTTGGAAAAATTCTTTAATGTTTTTAAAAATGCTTTCAAAAATGCTTTCTTATACTACAGTCATCAAAGGAAAATGCCAATAAAATAAATTAATAACAATTTTTTGTCAATGTTAATGGGAAAATATCCTAATTAGCTCAAGTACTATTACTTGTACTCAAGTAATATCTGTCATTGTATTACAGAATACATGCTGTCAGATCAGAGTTCAGTTGCAAAATCCCAGTGAAGTGTCAGAGCAAATTTTCAAAAGAGAAAATATTCTTTTTGTATTTTGACAGAGTTAATTCATGTCAAAGCATTGTGAGCAGGAATTTCCATTCTGAATAGGATTTTATTAGCCTTTATAGTTCATATTCATGCTGAGCAGACTATAAAATTGTAGAGAGTATGAGCCTCCTCTGAAACTGCTAACAAAAACTATTTTCCACTTAGAAAAATTAATCTCAATGACCATTTGATTTTTAAAATGAATGTAAATAATCTAGGGAATTGTTTAGCCTTTTCCTCTATCCAGTGGATAGTAATGGAAATCCCAGTGTTCTTCATTTTAGCTGCATAATAACCTTTACAAAAGAGTACATTTTTCTCCATCTGTAATGACTTCTTAAGCAACCAGAGAGCATAGATCAGGTTCTTAACTGTAAGGAAAGTAAAGCTGGGTGAAATTAATCAAGAGCATCAATCACCTTGGTTTGTATTAACTTCATTCTTCTGATCACTAAGGAATAAACAGGAATAAACTTGAAGAACCAACATATTCCCCCTGTCCTTAGTTCCCAGACATAAACTAGTGGCCAAACTATAACTGCTTCCTCACTGTCATGCCACCTTCACCACTCATGCAGATTAATAACTGTACTTTTGCAGTTGAAAGCTTATTGTAGATGTCTAACAGCAACATCTCAGGCATATAACACATTTTATACCAACTTGCCCTCTCAAGTGATCACTTGGCCTGATAGGGCCAGGAAGCAGGATGTTACTCTAAATGTCTAAACCAACACAACATTAAATAGAGTGACTTTAGCATCCCAGATACACTGGATACACTGAATATACATAATTTGCACATGCACAGTCATGGAGAGTTTTTTGTGTAACTAGCCCAGACCACCAGAAACTAATAAGGGTTTCTACTACCAAGACTACAGAGCAGTTAAATTTATATCTTTAACCTTAGGCTTAATCAGCAGAAAGGACAGTTCCATTAATGTACAGATTTAGTAGCTATGTAGCTTTCCTCAAAAAGAATTGACTTAAAGTCAGTTTTAAAGATATTGAATGATGCTGTTACCCAAACAAATTAAGCAAATCTTCAAATACATGTTTGAATATTATTTAGTTCAACACAAACTGTACCATGGGACACAAGCTTTAAAAAAATTCATTAAAAAACAAGGTTCATCAAACTGTCTCTGAGCATTGCCAAAGATGCTAAAAAAGTCACAGAAAACAGAGGAATTAGATGGCAAAACTTGACCAATGTGCCTTTCCACCTTTCAACAAGTTTTGGTTCAGTGATCTCATCAGTCAAAGGCAGCAACTTTAACTTTGAATGGATATTTAAATTTACATTTCTATGTCAAGTCATGACATAGAAGATTCACCAACGTTGTGCCAGAAGTTTGCTTTCTGCACACAGAATTCCACTAGAGTATTTGTTTCAGCAGTTTACAAAATATGTTAGTAGCAGTAAGTGAGAGAGATACTAAAAACTCTGCCTGGGGCAAAGAATGCAAAGAGCTTGACTCCAGGGAGCATTTTCTGATTTATGACATCTAAAACATTGCCCCTGGGAGAACATCAATTTCTGCAAATTCACATAAAATTTACTGAGGCTGTCCTAAACTATAATATAGTTATAATATAGCTTAAAGTCTCCTCAGGCACTAGGAGGTTTGTACAAACATGGGTTCTGACCTTTGGGCTATTGGGAAAAAGAAAGAAAATGTTTATTCCAGATTTTTGAGAGGAAGAGAGATGAAGGACTGCATTTTAATACCTGAGCAATGCCTAACAATAGGATTAAAGCTTACAAAACAGTAAAAACTTCTATATAAATCTGTCTGTACATTTTCAGCTTGAAATGTTTTGTCTCTTCAATATCAGTAGCCAAGATATGCTTTTTGCAGCAGCCAAGACAAAGTTTGCAATGTTTTTTGCAGTTAGATTGCAGGTACAAATTCTTGTTTTTGTACTGACATGCAAAATCTGGGTCAAGATTTGGAGCCTTTTGTGCTCAAGTCTATAAATACACAGATCAAGACCTTTCCCATACCAAGGATGTTACAAAACTCTCTGTTCTTCAGACATAAGTTGAACTTCAAGGCTACTGTAAGCAACAACATCCTACAATTTAACTGTTTTCTGTCTATTCTGGGCTGTGCAGGAGCTGTCCTCTTACATTGGAGCTGGCTATTCCTTTGAAAGCATAGGAAATACAACATGTAGCACTACTCCCTTTTTCAAAATGAGCAATAATTGGAATCCATTGGAGCTGGGAATGCTAAGTCACCTGCCCCCAGTACGGAAATATGTGTTTCTGTGGAGACCTGTAATGCAAACTGAAGTGAGAGAGCAGGAAGGTCCAAAAGAGAGCCATTGCCTTCCACATGACTGTTCTTAAAATTTTGGTGAAAATTCCATTTTTATCCTCAGCCCCACTGAATTGTTTGCAAGGTGTACAGTGACCACCACTTCTCATGCTGCTCACCATGTTCTTGCTGGTGTCTTTTGTCCTGGAGATGGTTTCCTACACCTCTCAAGGCTCTGACTGCCAGCCCTGTATGAGGACAGTACTTCTGTTATCAGATTCTACCTAGAACAGCAGAGTCCTGAGTCCTGTTCTGGCTCTACAGAGTTCCAGAAACAATGCTAAAACTTTTCATGTTGGTCCAGCTGTAATTGGAAGGCAGAGCCCACCTGCAGAGAAAACCTGGTGACACAGAACAGCCAAGATCTGTACTTTCAGCCCTCACATCACTCACGTGTGTGCCAGATGCTCATCAAATCCTGTGGCAAGGACTCCCTAAGCCTGTGGGATGCCTTCCTCCTTCTTCTCCACAGAACTGAGCAGTGGGCACTGAGAAAAAAAATCTGCTTTTGCACATCCACCTGGTATATAGTCAGAGTTATTCCAGAAGGAATTGATGTTTCACACATTTTTATGGCACTGCTCAGTGCTTCAAGCTTCATTTACATATGTGAAAATGTCCTGTAACTTCAATTCAGGTGTGAGGCTCTTCCAGTTGTGTTCCCTTTGTAAGAGTATAAATGACAATGTAATAAGCAGGATATTGGTGCTTTAAAGATGCAGAGTAGGTTTACTGAAAAATCAGCATCACTGCCCCTAATTGACTAGACTAATATATATTAAAAGTATATAATTTATTTTTATGCTTAAAATTTTTACGTACCTTTCAGTGTAACAGAATTCTTTCACAGATTTATCCAACACTGATGATGGCAATACTGGTTCCCATTCTACTGCAGATCAGTTTTAAATGGTATATGGTTGTTCTTCAAAAAAAAAAAAAAAAAACAGAACCAAAAAACCTAAACAAACAAAAAAGCCAGTAGTTTTCCTTGAACCATCTGGAGGAAAAAGGCTTTTGTAATAATAATTATGTATGTCTTTATATTTGCATAATGTTTTGTAACACTACAATACTTAGCACATTAAGAGAACAGCAATATAGTAATAATAAAGGACCTGGAAAAATCAATGTGAACCAAAGCTCAATTAAAGAAATAAACTTTCATTAAAAAAGTGCCTGCTGAAAACGTACAGTGAGATGGGATCAAAGCTGAAAATGTAGCCACTTCAATTATATTTCAAATGGGCTTGCTAATGAAGGGTACATACTTTAAATTACTACTACATGTCATGCAATTTACTGTAAAAGTCATCTAGAGCAAGAATTTATGTTTCATACTTGCATCATATTTTCCTAGAATAATCTTCTTACTTTGTGGCTTCTCACATACTGTGTTTTTGCCTTTCTGCCATTGAGACATGGCTAGACTAGAATAAATATTTTTCAGGTATCATTTCTTGTTTTCAAAATGTACAAATCTGTGTTTGTGAGTCATACGAAGATGCAAAATATACATTTTTCAAATTAGCTATGAATAATAGAGTAGAAGATCTGGAACTCCGTGTTAGTTTTGTATTCCTTCATTTGAAGTCATTAATAATGACAGTAGTTTTTCTCTTAATGACTATGATTTTTTTATATGAAAATCAATCTTCTGCTATTACTTTTGATCTCCCTCAGAAAAAGTTTTTTGTTTTAGTTTTTTTCTCTTTTTTTGTGGCTTATCATGCTGATCATACAGTCCTTGTCTTTTTTCTAGACCTTTTATTCTTCATTTAAAAATCTGTTATTTTTTATTCAAACTGAAAGCACTATCACTGTTTTTTGCTCTGAACCTCCCTCCCCAGAGTACATACCCAGTCCCCACTGTCAAAAACCAATATCCACTGAAATCAATGAAGTCTGCAGATTTCCAAGAGCTTTTTTACCTCACAAAGCAAAGCACACTTTTGATGTTGAACAGTAAATGATAGTCACAGAGTGTGATCTTAGCCGTGTGGGAATCGATGGCAACTTTCAGTAGCCCCCAGTTCATTTTGGATCTCAGAAACTCTATTTGTCTCTCTTTGCTTAACACAGGTGCTGCATTTCAAACACCTAAGAACACCAAAAGGTCCTCATAATATAGATGAAATACCTGGCTTTGCTCAAGGTCAGATCAGAGCTGTATTGCCAAAAATACTTGACTGAAGATAGAGTGTGCAGGTTTTCTAAACAATCAGTGCTGGGGATTTCTAGATGGAAAGAGGAGACATGCTCATGGCTTTCCATAGACAGTATGGCTCACAGGGGGAGGAGACAGCAGTGCCGAGGAAGAAGAGAACTGGAGACAGTTATTAAAGGAGGTCACTTATTGTGACTTTAACACCCATTTTTTATCAAAACAGACCAAACCACTTCATATGTAGCTCTGGTCAATAAGATATTCTATGATGTCTAATAGCTGACAACTTTATACATCTTTCAGGTGAAAGAATTTGTATTTGTCTATATTGGTTTAATATGTAGCTGCAAAATATCCCAGTGTTGAGTTGAGTCTGAGGTTATTCCTACAGCAGAGATATCCCATTCTAATGATAATTGCTGTGCCACTGACAGCAGATGAATGCAGAACTACAAGGTTCAGTTCCTTGTTGATTACCAGGCTTTCAGTTCATTGCTTCCTTTTCCAGAAAATACTGAGATGCACAACCAGAATATCATTCTGCAGTGAATAGGCAGATTTACTATGCAGAGCGTGAATGTACTTTAGAATTTTGCTCAGCAAAAATCCTTTAGGGCTATACAACTGGATACTAGGGAAAATGTATAGTCAGCTCTTATGAAACAGCCTGGGGTTTATTTGCAAACTTACAGTTACGTTTTGCAAGTACTTCGCAGCTGTTATAAACAAATACGTTATGATGATCATTCAAAAATTGCCAGCTGCATTAAAGTATTACCTTTGTGTACTTTGATTCAATGTTTAAACATGATATTTCTGGCAACTTGTCTTCCCACACACACACACACACAGAGAAATATTACATTTTGAGAGAAATACTAATGCCTTAGATAACTTTATCTACAGAAGATCATGGTTACTGTGGTAGATATACTCTAAAAAGACTAACTGAGGATAACAGGGGAGAATCTACTCAGGTTTCTAAGCTGTCTCAAAACACACATCATTTTTATTTGAGTTACTATCAGTTCACACCAGAGTAAAAGCAGTCCAGATATGCCTGTACACAGGTACACCCACAGTGCTGGCTGCAGCACAGACTCATGCTGAGCACTGTATTAGAACATCTATGTGTTCAGCTTTGAACCTGACATGATAGCTGGTTCTGCTCATGGCAGTGGGGAATGCCTCTGGACTGCAATCTTGTCAGAGTCTGCAAACAAATTCTATTTAATCACACCTGAAGGTTAAGTACAGAATCTTACTGATGCCAACTATAACTTTTGTTGTAAATATGAAGTCTGTTTCTCCTTATTTTCTAGCCATACTTTTGAATAATTGACCCTTTCCAACTAGACTGGAGGGGAAAACACTGTTGATCAAATTAGTAAAAAAACAGCTCACAGCTCAAATGAGATCTTTGTTAAAAGTATGACCCTCCAAACCTCTTGTCACAACAAAGACTGTTCTTTGATGCAAGTGAATCAAGTGTTTGGTCCAATAGTAAATCCAGATTGTACAGAATCTATTTATTTTTTACTACTTTCCCTATTCCCAAGTAGGATATTTATTGGACCTGCTTTTAAATTTCTTTTAGTACAGTTGATTGTCAGTCATTATAGGTTCTGCAGCCCTGTTGGGTGTATGTTCTTAAGTGTTTTATACAGTGCTGCATCTTGGATACCATTCAAATTTGGTCAATCATGTACATTAGGAAGCGTATTTGTCTTGTCTTTAAAATTCCAAGAATCTTCACAAAACTTGACATTTTGAATCTTTGCAACATAACCTTCCTAAGGTGACTGCATTTGAAAAATGTGTGTGAGCTTGAAGTTGATGATATATTCCTGAGCCTGAGCCAGCCACAATCATATGAATGCTTCAATGTCAATTATCCTCTGCTTCCCTTGACCTTTAGGGACAGCTTCCATGGGAACTGGAGCTCTCTATCCTCCTCTTGATGGGGCTGCCTAGCAGCAAATCTGCTCACCCACAGCTGCATTGCCAATGCACAAGGATGAACCATCACAGTTCCCCTGTCACTTTGCTGGCATTCTCCCGTCAGGTAAGATACAAACCAGAAGCTATAAACTGCTTGTTAAATTATGAAAAAATGTTGTTAAATGTATAAAAGTGCATGTAGTTAAATAAATTATGGCTTGTAATCAATTTGTCTGAGAGCAAAATGGCAAATCAAGGATTGAAGATTATTTGGAACCACTCACAGAACAATTACTCTGCTCTAGTAGCACTGAACAAAGGAAATTATTGAGATGTTTCCTGTAAGAATTCTCAGCCACTGCATTGCAGGAACAACTTGGAGTATCACTAACACATAACAGCCTCTAATGCTCCCACAAATGAAATCTTGTAAAAGGCTACTATCATTAATCACTAGTTGTAATATGCTATCAAGCAATTTAACCTACAGAATCAGCCCACTGTAGCAACCACAGTGTAGTTCAATCTCCGTAACAACGCTTATTCAATTATCTAGCTCATCTTCTTCTGTCTTCACTATAATTGATAGTCATAAACTGCTTAACTGAAGCTCTCCACTAAAAAAAAAAAGTTTGGCATGTGATCATTCCTACGTGTAGGGCATATGAAAAGGTCAATATGCAAGCTGTATTTTTCAAATCAACTTTGGTCTTGTAATTGTTCTTAGCTCACTGCCTTAGGACAAGTCTGTATACTTCACTCCCTACCAAAAGTAGCAAATGTGCAGATGTCTACAAAGATGTCTGGGCTACCACACTAACTGGTCTCAGAGTGTGGGTGCAGTCACTGGAGCTGGCTGCCAGCACCACCACATTTTTGGACCAGCCTCAGTGTCTCTCTGGCTAGGATTGCCTATTTTTTTCCTTAAGCCATGCTAGGGAACAGATCAGGGTAAATACACACCAGGAACAATTTTCACAGATAGTTTGCATTCAATAGCCCCATTTTTTAGTCCTAACATATCCAGACCATGCTACAAAGTGAGTCTTGATATCGTTTGCTGAACTGGTTCATAGAGACATAGCTGTGATGCATCTGTACAAAGCCAATGGTTTCAGGAGCAAGGTCAGTACTTCACAAAGCAGGTATGTTGCCATGGGCCTGAATTCCCCATGTGATTCAGATTTTATAGCAGTGATTAGACCATCTGAAGGTAAGCCTGGGATTTCCACTTCTGGGCAACACTACTCTAGATAACCTCTTGAAGTACCAACTCACTACCAATGCATGTGAATTTGACTACTCTGGTTTCATGGATCTTCTAAATTTCCAACAACACTGAATGAATGAACCTTACCTGGACATAGAGATATAATAACATAAAATATAGACTCATAAATCATTAAAGCTGGAAAAGACCTCAAGATTACTGAGTGCAGGGGGAAATTTGCTTCCCTGGTCCTGATGGCCACACTATACCTGACCCAGGCCAGGATGCCACTGGCTTTTCTGGCCACCTGGGCACAATCCTGGCTCATACTGAGGTGGCTATTGACCAACACCTCAGGTCATTTTCTGCTGAAGAGCTTTCCAGCCACTCTGCCCCAGACTGTAGCACTGCAAGGGGTTGCTGTGACCCAGAGGCAGGACTTGACACTTTGTCATGCTGAATCAAATAATAAAGGGCATCTGTTATTTTGTTATCACTGAAGATAATATCCAACTGAGAATCCATGAACACCAATAACCTACGGGTACCCAAAGAGAGAGTATAGAATAAGAGCATGGAGCATTTTCTTCCCCTTGGTATTTACTTTTCCACTTCTAGCAAACAATTTAGGAATTTCTTGACCTGAAAATCCCACTCAGATTCTTTTTTTCTGATTTTCTGTTCTGAGTTTATTCATAGTCTTTCTACAATTCATTATACTTTCAGTTTCAAAAAAATCTCATGTCAATCCTACACAATTCAACCCTCCATTGTGTGAAAAGTGTGTAAGGGATGAATGACTATGTTACACAAAAGGACTGGGAAATAAATAATGCATTCAATTTTGGTACTTCAGAAACATTTTTGAGTGCTGTGATATTTTTAAAAAATAAATGGATAAGCAGAATTTTGAACTCTGTACCTTGATTGTTAGAGCATTCAGACCCCTTTATGCTCTGAATACTTAGACTTAAGGACATGGCAAAATTTGTCTTTCGTTTTTTTCACCTTTATAAACTTATAATAACATTACTATCTTCAACATGTCAGGAAAATATACTGTTTATACTGACAG
The DNA here is from genome assembly GCA_013397555.1 of Urocynchramus pylzowi. Classification (NCBI taxonomy): domain Eukaryota; kingdom Metazoa; phylum Chordata; class Aves; order Passeriformes; family Fringillidae; genus Urocynchramus; species Urocynchramus pylzowi. The sequence continues at coordinate 395,007 of VZRH01005338.1, read as the reverse complement.
TGTTAATGTTATCATGCTGTTCCATCTGTTGATTCCAACTTTTGATGATATTCTCATGAACAATTTCCCTTTGGGGAATGTGCTGTATGCATTTAATTTGTTTTTTATGGTATGTTTTTGAATATTGAGAGACATGTGGTTTCTTTTTTATAATCCAATAAGAACAAAACAATGTATTCATTGTTAATCAGTTTGTTTGTTAATCAGTTATACAAAGAGAGAATTTTATGTTTGCATGATTTGCTGATTTGCAAACTTTTTTCCCTCCCCTATCCTGTTTATGTAGTGAACTTTTGCAGAAAGAAATAGACTGTAAAGAAATAAATCAAAATGTTGTTGAAACAGGTAGTAAGTTTATTTTTCTTTTTGTCTACTGCAATGAAAAAGGTTACATTGGGAAAATCAACTCTCAGAACAGTCTTTAAATCACAAGAATGTCATTGTACACTAAAGGTTGCAAGATATGCTTTCTGATGTGTTGAAAGGAAGTTTGCAGGATTTGGGCTGATGAATTTTCTTCTGGGTTAGACAGAGTTTAACAGAGACCTCTCCAGACATGGTGCAGACTTACTTCCTGGACTATTATTCCTAGTAATAACAATGTGGCACTGTTTGATGAAAATCTGAGCATAGATATTAAGTGACCTGTTCTGAAGAGGTAGCTTCACCAGAGTTTATCCTTTCCTGGCATACAAACCAAATTAGTTTGATATCTCAGGGGAAAGCAGGGCAAGGTGAGGTAAAAAGTGTCTAAGACAGGTGAGACGAGTTACTTTCTGAACTAGTACAATTTTTTTTTATTGAAGATAAGGAGATATTAGCTGACTGGACAAACAGACTTTCTAAACAAAATGGTGCAGGGACTGCCTTTGGCAGTGAACCTACCAGATGTGATTGGTTTGTGTCCATATCACTAAACTATCCTACCTTCTCAGTGGGTTGGCTGTACTGACTATGTTACCCCAGACCATCCTAAACCCTAGACCATGCTAGATCTTCAGGCATGGAAAAGACACTGAGTCACTCTTTGACCAGCAAATTAGACTGAAAAATCCCCAGAGGTACCTTCCAACCCAAATGATTCTACATGCCTGTGATTATTTGGAAGGCTACTGTCACATGGACCACACATCTGCCAGTGTACATTGTAATAGTTTAATACAAGGGATCACATGGCATCAGCCTCGGGGCCTTGGGCTGGAGTAGGTCAAACTATGGGCTACATATACAACAGGGGAACAAGAATGTTAAAAAATAAAAACCTATCTTTTCTTGGTTGAACTTCTGATTTAAGTAAATACTATTTTTTGATCAAATCTGTTGTCCTGAAATTTTTGAACATGAAAAAATTCCTCATTCCTCAGTTTTGTGACCATTTTCCTGACAAAGGGGAAAATGTGACTCAAACTTCTAAGGTATAACTGGCAAAATATATATTAGTAAAAAAATCTATTGATGTATTCCTGTAAGTTCAGATTACTATTGTAGCACTAATATTGCTGAGACTTGTACTATGTTATGTTGTTTTATGGCTAGGTCTGGCAGTATCTTGTCTTAAACAAAGGGAAAAAAAAGGTGAGAGAAAGTCATGAAAGTATCATACATCCAATTTTGTGAGTCTGAAGGTACAAACTTCATCCATCTTGTTCTCATCCAAGACAGCTTGAAGTTCAAAGTTTAATCAAATATAGGGGAAGGAGTAGTTGTCTTTACAATTGTAGAAGACTCACAGAGGCAATCTGTGACTTACAATCTGGTTGGAAATGCAGTGCAATAAAAATACATTGTGTTCTACAGAGTTTGGATATGACAAAATTCATGTTGCCACTCAAGTTAAAATTATTTCCCCCTGAAGTTTTAAGCGTAATTTCAACACACATGGCTGTATTCAGGACATTCAGCCCATTTATGTTTTGATAGCAGCACGTCCATGTCAGGGTGGATATGGGAGATCCCAGCAGGTCCTCAGGGCTTGACACAGAGTTTAACAGCACATGGAGGCTGTGGTTCTTCACAACTGAACTGAGTATTGAGGCCTGCACCTGTGAACACAGCCACACAGCTGGCACCACTCCAGACATCCCTTTTATTTTTGGTAGTGCAACAGTGTGCCTTAAAATGAAGCTCCTCAGCACACCCAGACAGAGGTGGAACTCACACATCCCCAGCAAATGGAAAGCAATGCAGCAGTGAGATGCATTGTGTTTATTTGAGCTTGATATCAGTACAGGAAGGTATGAGGAAAAAGAGGGTGCCAAAACGAATTTCAGATGAGTATGGGATTTGTTCAGAGAAAAAGAATAAAGATGATCATAGGTTATCTCGCTCATTTTAATTATTTTTAAAAGATTGCTTTGCTTGATATGCACTGCAATTTTTATCTGCTGGCTACTGCCACAGATAATGTGAATTATTAAGTAACTTATTAATATGAGTCTGAATAAGTATGGTTTTTAGAGCATTCAGGAACTTTGGGTATATTTAATATTCAATCAAACCTTTACTGAAAAACATAGAGCCATCCAGATGGTCAGGGGGCTAAGCAGTTGGCTTATGAGGGGAGGCTGAGGGAACTGATCTTATTTGGAGAAGAGATGTCTTTGGGAGATAGAACAGCAAATTATCAGTAACTTGGAGACAGTTATGGAGCCAGACTGTTCACAGTGGTGTATGGCAAGCGACTGAGGCAATAACTCAGGAGCTGAATCAGGAAAGGATTAATAAGGAAAGGATTAATAAGAAAAAAAAATCCCACAAGGATAGTCAAGGATTGGTACTAATAAGGTTATGTCATCTTTGGAGATTTTTAAGACCTGGATGGATAAATACCTGAAGAATGTAGTCTGACCTTATAGCTGACTGTGCTTTCAGCAGAAGGTTGGAATAGAGACCTCCTGAAGGTCCCCCCAAACTAAATTATCCCATGTTGCTATGATCTTGAACATCAATTTCCACAAAAGTGTATTATAAACCAGGAAAGTCTAAGAAATTCTTTTAATATTCTTGACGTTATGAGCTCAAAACCATATATTTTTTAAGGAAATTAAAATTCTATGTGCTTTTCTACTTGCCGCCAAAAATATCTTACTTTAATTTTTCCCAAGTATTATCTTAGCAGCTGAAATTATTTCCCTGCTAAGAACATCCTGAAAAATCCATAGCACATCACTTTATTAGACAGTGTGGATTTGCTTTCCATTACTTAGCACTTTACTACATTACACCTTAAAAAATCCTTGATTGTCTAATGTGGATAATTTTAAAGAAGTATTTTTAAGGAGAAGATATTTGTTCAAATGAGTTTATATCAATTTCACTAACTAGATCTGAAAATAATTTCATAAAAAACGAAAAAAATATCCTTAAAAATGCAACCTTGCAGCTGGAGTCTATGTGCATTTTGATTGGTGAGTTTTTGTTTTAAATGAGTGTTCTTTTATGAAGCATTAAAACAACAGCTTTGAACAGTTTTAGGATAGAATCATTCCTGTTGAATCACATAATCTTTAATTTATAAAACCTGGAGATAACTTTTAAGTTCTGCTGCACAAACAGAGCAAATGCGTCAGCAACTGCTTTATTTTCTCTCCATTAAAACACAGTTAGGAAAACATTCTTTGACATAAAGAAAGCAAAAAATACAGACTGGGGTGGGGGAAAGGATGACTGGGGTCCAAGCATAACAAAAGTCTCAAGTCAAGAGGATAACCTTACTAGAAAAAATAATGCAGCAGTAACTCAGCTTAACAATGGAAAAATGAAAATATGAGTTGCAAATTAAAAGAAATCTGAGGAGTGGATGGAGGGGGAAAGCAATCAATATTTTTTATTATACTTTTCTGATACAAGAATAGAAAAGCTGTATGTAATAAATTACCATGTTTCTTGTACTTGGCAGGGGGGGAAGTTGCTAATGCTTGCATATGGGATACAACTATTGGTTTTTTGTCAATAGTGCCCAACAGCAGAGGAGTCCCAGGACACAGCAAGTCTGCAGCTTACCCAAAGCTTCTTCCCAGCCTCCAGCAATTTGTAACTCAGGGACTTCCTGAGCCAAAAAGTCTGCTTTCTGTACCCATACATTCAATAAATTTCATAGGATTTTCAAGATGTTTGATGAATCCACGTAAAACTTAGCATCTTTAGTACCCCATTGGAGGGAATTAGCAACTAAACTATACACCATACAAAGCGGTGTCTGCTTTTGTTGGTTTTGAACCCACTACCTGCTGGAATCAGCTGAATCTACTAAGCCTTTCTTAATTTTCTGCATGACACTCAGAATCTATAAAACTTGAAAAGACTTTTATTATGTGCTGCCATTATCCCTGCCTCCCCCAGACAAACTCTTTTCACTCTCAGTCTGTGGTTTTAGTCATCTTTATAATCCACTCTGGGGGTTTTTTTACATAGACTTTCTGAGACAAGAAAACCAGATTATGTGTAGTATTTAAGATGTGATAATGCAATGTATTGCTACAGTGATAAAAGTTGCTGGTTTCTTCTCTATTTGTTTTCTAAAATACCTACTGATCAATTTGCTTGCCTGCATCTTAATGAGCATTAATCTGATGTTTTTACAAAGTTTTTACGAAGTTAGATATTTTCCCTTAGTACCAACGTTCAGCTTAAAGACTACCACTGTGAATGTTAAAAAAAAATCATTAATTTTTTACAGATGAACAACTTTTCCACTGACCTTGCTTTCACTTTGCCTCTCTTATGATGGCTGCTCAATAGAGGGAAATATAAAGCAATGAAGGAATTTCTTTATTCTGGGTTTAACCTCAGGGTGCATTGGTGAGATATATTCTTCAGACCTGTACAAGTAATATACAGGCAAGGTTAACTGTGAAGTGCTAAACCAAATTGATTAACAGCTGCAAGGTTTGAAAGCTGGATAAAAGACCTCAAAAAGTTCCAAGGTAAGAAAAACAAAACCTTACTTTAATCTTCTGTTATCTGAGAGCACTGAAGAAATGGAAGGAAAATGCTGTCCTTGTCCCTAAGAACTTCTTTGGCAACAATCCAGAACTATAAACTAATAACTTTTACTTCAGCATTGGGCAAATTAAAGGGGAAATGGAAATTAAGTTTGAAAGTACCTAGGTGAATGTATGATGATGGCAACCTTCCATTGCTCTCTATAAAGGAAACCCATACCTCTCTATTTTATTTTTTCATTATTTAATTTTTATTTTTCAAGCAAACTAGAAAAAAAAAATTAAAATGAAACCTGATTATAGGAATTATAAGCCTTTAGAATTTATAATATAGAATTTTACTATTCCTGGCATTAAGAAATTGTCCAGTATTTTACAGAATTAGTAAAAGGTTAAAAACGTAGTAACAGTTACATGAGAGGAAATAAAAATCTGATTTGTGTTGGCTTTTACGTAACTTTTGCAAATAAATCTTAGATTATAGGAATTATAAGCCTTTAGAATTTATAATATAGAATTTTACTATTCCTGGCATTAAGAAATTGTCCAGTATTTTACAGAATTAGTAAAAGGTTAAAAACGTAGTAACAGTTACATGAGAGGAAATAAAAATCTGATTTGTGTTGGCTTTTACGTAACTTTTGCAAATAAATCTTAGACTTTAATTTAGCAGTCCCTGTCCAGTCAACAGAGCCAACTACGTACATTTAGATAATGTTTATCATATCCTAACCCAAAACTCTGATAGGTCAGAGGAACTGCTCTTTGTAAATATGTCTCTCACATTGATGGTAGATAGAGTTCAAAGGAGTTATTGAGATCAGCAAATTAAATTTTATATAGTCAAATTCAGTGAGATGAATGCCTCTCTCTACAGAGACCAGGGAAGCCATTGTGCAGTACTGCTGGCATTGCACAAAACTCACATTGTGCTGGCCTCAGGTGTTGGGTAGAGTCACCCATCTTCTGTTTGTGTCAAACCCAAACAAGCCCACAAAAGCTGTTTTGTCTGAGAGGTATGGTTATGAAATGAAACAGATTTAGGTCTTCAAATGGAGATTTGATGACTGGATCCACGTGACTTTAGCATTTCTGACTAACAAGGCATCCTTTCTGAGACAGGCTCTCTTCAGTCTTGTGTGACAGAAAAAAAAAATCTAAAGGAAAAAAATATCCATCCTGAGCTGTGTGACCTTTGAGGGACTTCAGGGGTTTATGCCATCAGCATATAACTCTGCTCAATGAGTTATACACTCACCTGTGCTGAGATGCCAGGGATATTTCTGTTTAGTTGCTAATTCAGTTTAGGAATTATATAACAAAATCAATGCTCCCATTACTTGTAATGTGAGCTATTGACTTTTCCTTTACTTCAGAGAATGCAAGTAAAATAATTTCCCCATTGTAAAGTGGAAAAAAAAAAAGCAAACAAGATTAGAAAGGTGTAGGAGAAATACTGGTGCACTGCTGTGCTCTACTTGGAATGTAGTTTCTGGTTCCAAGTAACCTGGTCAAGTGGAAAGTTTCCTGCCCATGACAGGGAAGTTAAAACTAGATGATCTTTAAGGTCTCTTTCAACACAAACCATTCTATGATTCTATGAAAACCATCAGCAAAGCTTATCACCAAGGTGTCTTTTGTGTTGCTTGCAAACATCTTCTAGATTTGGTCTCTTTACATCATATAATTTATATGTAGTATGTTTATGTGGTGCCCATTCAATTAGTCTGATTTTGTTAGTGTTCCTGTTTTTCTTATTTAAGTGTAACAACTAAAGATCCCCCTATAATCAAAGATTTCTTGGATTTGGTCTAAGTAGAATACAGAAACACCACTATTCTGAGACCAGGAGAGAGCCAAATGTCTGAGACATGGATAGATATTTGCCTACATGCACAAGAGTTCCCATCAGCTACCTCACTGCTCAGTGCCATGAGGAACACAGAACACCAAGTGACCACCCTTTGCAGGGCCACTTTCAAAGCCCTGCTCTGAAGAAGCCAAAGCAGGCAATTCAGCCCACACTGTCTGCATTCACCTCTCCCAAGGCAGAATAAAGGCTGGGAATTTGTGGACTCTTTCTTGAAGAGCTGTTTAATGTCAAACACCTAAGTATACTTTGGAGTTTAGATACCATGCTCTTTTTTTCTACTGCACACCTTAAGATGAGCTGTGGCATCTTTCCCTTTGCTTTTTCTCCCTAAAGGCCTTTAAAATTTTTAGAGTTGCACAGATTTTGAAGAGGAACAGGGTATGCCTTCCCCATGCTGTCCCATTTTAAGGTCATTCCATATTTCACAACGTGCCTAACTCTAACAATGAAAATTTCAGATTCAATCTTCATCTGTTTTCTACTGTGTGGTTTCATTGACCCTCTGGATATTTGTGCACTTAAAGCTGCCCCAAGCTCCCTGGTGAACACACAGCAAACTGAACTGAGTGAAAGCATTTTGAGAGCTGGCTACATAAAAGCTGGCTACTTGGCAAAATACAATTCAGGTCCTTTCTCATTTAAGTGCTCAGAAAAGAGGAGGCTATAAACCATCTTCATATAGTTATTATATACACAGTCAGGAGTTCACACTGACAGGGTTATTAATATCCCTAAAATAGTCTTTCACTATTATTGATAGGAGAATAGAAGAGTCCCTCCAGGGCCTTTGTCAACAAGCCAGATGGCACTGACTTGCTTAGAGTTGTAAATTTCTTAAACAAAGGTTGAAAACAAAAATTGTTATCAGCAAATAAGGTTTTGTTACCAGAGAGTGTTTAGAGTTAAAAAACCAAACAAAACCAAACCAAACAAAACAAACAAACAAACAAATAAAAACTAACTATACTGTTAGTTATCAAGAGTTTTTTGCTGTGTTATTCAATTTTAAATTGAATTATCCATAACTAAATGCTTGCCTAGTACTTGTCAATGAGTATCATATTATGTGAAGGGGATGGAATGGACCTTAAAGATCATCTAGTCCCGACCTGCCATGCCATGGGCATAGACATCTGTTAGACTAGATTGCTCAAGGTCTCATCCACCCTGCCTCTGAACACTTCCAGGGCTGGGGCACCTACAGTGTCCCAGGGCAATCTGTTCCAGTGTCTTCCCACCCTCACAGTACAAATTCTTCCTAATATCTAACTCAAATTTCCTCTATTGCAATTTGTACCCATTACTCCTTCTATCACTGCAGTTCCTGACACAGAGTCCCTCTCTGGTTTCCTTGTAGACACCTGCAGATACTGGAAGGAGCCATAAGGTTTCCTCACAAACTTCTCTTCTCCAGGAAGAACAATGAGGACTGAATCTTCCCTAAGCTGATGATTTATTTTTACCATTAGCCCAGAACAAATGAAAAAGTCATTACTGAAAATCATTACTGATAAGGTCTGTGAGACAGAGATGTAAATAATAGGCAGAATTACTCTTTCATGGTCCATTTTCCAAAGAGCCAAGTATAAAGTCGCATATGATGGCACAATTTAGACTTTGTCTAGAATGTGGGTTTCTCTTTTAAGGCCTGGGAGAGCCAACAATGGGAGAAAAAAAGCTAATACAGCTTGCAAGTATATGCAGGAGAATATGAAGGGGAGCTAGCAAGTCTAACTCTAAAGTTTGGAGACTGACACATCTCTGATTGAAGTATTTGTTCTACATCTTGTATCTGCAATTCAAGCAGGAAGTTGAGAAATTTGAGAAGGTTCAGGAATGAGTCATTCATATACATGACTAATGAGAAATTTAGCATCATCGACATGTAAAAGTTCCAAGAAAAGAAGCAGAAATATGATTACTGAGAAGACTTCCATCCAGAAAATACCTGCAAAATCTGGTGAAGGTGTTCAGCTGAAGCTGTGTAAATTCAGGCATGATGCTTTAGTAGTGAGGCTATTTAACAAAGTTGACAGGACACATGCAGGACTTATTTTACTGGAAATTAAGTTAAATCTGGATATGGTTTTCTAAATATATTCAATTTTAATCTCAGTTATTTGGGAATTTTTTTTCTGAAAATATAATGGAGAATGTGAGAGGTGATAATGAATATATTTCCCTTAGTGTCCAAAATCTGTGAACAATCCTACTTTTCTGGAGCAGGAATGGGAATGTTCTCAAAGAGAATTAAAAAAAAAAAAAGATCTGATGGCACAGAAACAAATCAGGTTTTTAAAAATCTCCCCATTCTCTTCACATGGCTAAAGTAAGCAAGCTATATCCTTGTAGAAATCATCTGCCAGGTTGTTTTAAAGGCTTAATTAATTTCAAACTGAATTGTGCTCCGCATATTTGATCCCAGGTGTCCCACATCCACAGAGTGCACCTCAGCTGCTGAACCACTGTCAATGTGACCTTCCCTTTCAAGTAGTACAGACAGTGCAGGGATGGGAAAGAAAGATTACAGAGCTCCTGGGTTAAATGGTTATGTAGGTCTGATAGCTTTCATAACAAAAGCAGAAAAGCAGAGACTGCTGAAGAAAAGTCCCAAGAGGACACTTCCCTGTACTGACATTTCACATAAATAAGGAAAAGAGAAAACTTGGCTGAACCTCTGCTTCAACTGTCCACAGCAATGATTTCAAGATTTCCAGCTACCAGGAGATCACTGGCAAGCACCAGCAGGCTGGACATGCTGTCTTGGTGAGTTGCATTTGCTCTCAGGATACAAATGGGATCAGCCCAAGAGAGTTATGGATCTGCTGCTGTGGGGCTTTCACTTGAACAGAGGTTCCTAAGAACTTAATGTCTTTAAGAAAATGTGGAGTTTTCTAGCACTCATCTGGTACAAGAGGCCTTGGCTACCTCCTATGCCCTGGCAAGGCTCCTATGCCTAATTGCTAGATGTAGGTGTTTTTTTAAATACCCTTCAAATGCCAAAATACTGATTTGAACATGAGAGCTGTTGGTTTCCACATTCAAGGATGTGGACATTTTATACCAAAAAGCAAGACACACCATCTTGGTGGAATTCTTTTCCAGTAGGAAATCTCCTGCCCTCTTTGAAACCTAGGAAGTTATCATAGGACCTCTTCAGTTTTGATTTAACTCCCCTTCAAGATGGACTTCAGCCTTGATAATTTTCCTGAGTAAAATTTATTTTCATCATGAACTTTCCTAACTGAAACCAGTAACTTGCTTTCATAAAATCACCTGCCTCTTTGCACTAATCACAGATGCAACTGAGTAAAAGAAATCTTAGATTCCTCATGATTTGAGCAGTGCATGCCACACATTCTCACTCCAATTGAAATTTCTGAGTCGTGCTGCCTTAAAGCTCAAACAAAATTCACAAATAATAATCAGAAATCTGTGAATTTCTCCATATAAGGGGCTCATTTTACTGCTATTCCTCATAATCTGTAACAAGCAGAATATCAGAAAAATCAGGGGTAAAAAGAATTCATTTCTGTTTTGCATGATCATAGCCAACAACTGACAGCTTCACCCGAATTAGTTTACTCTTTTTCTTTTTAACACTGGAGCTTCTTTTGTCTCTGCTCTTCATGTTCATTTTGATTGCTGTCTGGAAATTTTACAGCATTCAGGATTGGTTTCTGATTATGGCAATTTGATTTTCCCTATGCTTGGCTAATTGCATCTTTCATTTCGCACAGATCATTATGAGAACAGATGACAACAGAAATCAGTTCCATCAGAAAAAATATGTTTTTCAGTTCCAGAACTTCAAACACATTAAATCCTTCAGCATATTGTTGCATCTTTTTTTTTTTTTCAGAAGAATGTTAATATGCGAATTTATTTGTAAATTCTATCTAAAAGGAAAATTTGCAAGAACTTAGCTGACTTACAAACTTAGCAACACACATCCCATTAGAAGCATATGTGATTGTGGAGAGACCTATGACTATCCTGAAATTTAAGCAATTGTACTGAAAATTAAAGCTCTTGTGCATCCACTATTTTCATAGTGTCCTCCTTTCTATAGCTGCCTAAATCTGAGGCCATAATTGTGGTCCCTTCAAACTAACAAGAGCTAACAGTGTCAAGAGAAGCTGCCTGGACACCTCACTGGCCTCTCTCTGTGCCAGTACAGGTATTTTCATTTTTGCCTGATTTAGCCTGGATCAGATTTTGCTGGTTACTCCTTCTGTGGAACATCACTAAGAGGGCATGCACTGGGTCTAGACACCATCTCCACCTAAATGGAGACTGTATCCTTTTGTCATCTACCATCAGCCCAATCATACACAGGTCTTAGCTGTGGTTATACCACAAAAATAAGTCATATTTTCCATGTGATTGTGAACTCATGCCAGCTGGAGGTATCCAACACTTCTTGAAGGCAATATTCAGAAGATGGCACTTCCATATCTCTCCTCATAATTGCAATGCTTCTTCTTTTACGTCCTTTCCTGAGACTGCCTACATAGTCTTGAATTAGCTAATTCTGAATAGAGTGAAAAGAAAAGTAGGAAGTTAGGCTAGAATGTAAAAATTTGGCAGAGGGTGGGGATAGAATGAGTCTTGGAATGAGTCTTGTATATCTGTGGTATCCCAAATCATTAATCTGTCATTTAGGACTCCCCTCCAGTCAATCAGGCAATTTATTGAAGACAATTTTGTCTCACAATGCATAAATCCCCAAGAAACAGATTCAAACTGGTGAATCCAGAGAGACCAGAGCCAAACAAACAAGTCCAGAAACAGCATAAATATGCACAGAGGTGTTCCTGAGCTGGTGGGTAGAAACATCCATTTCATTTCCAGTTTCATACTAGTATTCACACCTCCAGGACACAACTACACGTAGCTGGACTCCCCTTAATGTATAAACTAAGAGAACTTCTGACAAGTCACTCTCTAGGTCCATGATTTTAACAAATTGAGGGATGTTGGCAAAGTGTTTCCATTCAACTGCAACACTTAGTGAATCCTATTGTTTTATTTGTTCATTTTCTTGATGCAGACTTGCAGGATTTCAGACTGAAAATTATAGTTTTGAGCAATTTGTTGTCCCTCTTTGCCTTCCAGTAGCTTGAGATAGAATTACATTTCTCTGTCTTTCAGTTTGTGAAAAGTGTAAAAGGATAAACTCTACAATAAAAAACATGTCTGATAAGCTCAGGCAGGCATAGATTTGTATCATCTCAAGTTCAATAATATGTCTTGGTTTTAAGGTGTTCTGAATAAGCTATCAATCTTGGTCTGACTTGCCTTCCTCAGAAATCAACCAGAGCCACATCATTAAATCCTGTGGAAGAAGCAATAATCCAGAAATTAAATTTACAGAAAAAAATCATCCTTGTTAGAGAGATCCAATTGAAAATTGGTAGCCAGCAGTGGCAGTGCAATTTGCATTCTATTGAATATTGTACTTTGCCATGACCAAGACATGGAGGATGCAATAGTCTGTGCCTGTCTATAGTGACATATACATGTGAAAGGCCTAGATCCATCAAAAGAATAAAAGATGCAATTGCATAAAAAAATTCTTAATTTCTAAACTTACATTTATCCACAGAAAATATCTTCATTAGGATAAGACATATGCTTTGTGATAAAAATCTCAAAGAAACTGTAAAGTCCACAGAAAAATAGCCCTTAGATCCAATTGCATGGAGAGCGTTGTTTTATATATGTTAGTGAGTGTATTCTTAGCTTTTTACTGAGCTACTGAATGTTTGTTTTTTTCTATGCTGACTAATGTTCCATGCTGCAGGATATTGGAGTCTAGTGGACCATGCAATTAGAATGCTAGGGCAATGGTAATATGCAATTTAGATATGAAATTTTGCATGAAATAACAAAACAGTGTGCACTGCTTACGTTCCAGTGCAAAATCTATCACTAGCTGAGACATAATTCCATGAGGCTAAATAAAAAATAGGAAAAAAATAGGAAGTGTAACACAACAAAGTGCTACGCCAGGAATATTCTATTGTTATCTAACAGTATCTGCTAACGAGAATGTAAAAATATAATGATTCAACCTAAAATGATTCAACCACCTCTAACATTAACTAATGACACAACCACAGACAGGCCTATGCTGTGCTTAACAAGTACTTCTTTTCAGAAATTACCAGCTGAGAGAAGCCAATCATGCTGTAACCATATACTATTTTTTCATGTTCAGGTATGTCCTCCTCTTGAATTCGTACTTGTTATTGCCTCCTGCAAACTTTCCTAAATCCATCAGACCAGGGTGAACCTCTTCTAGATTGTGTCAGTATCCAGTAATCAAGCATGAGACTGTTGATGTGATTCTCCAGAGAACCAGGTTTTTTTCATTGGATATTGAATTGAGAGGCCAAGATTGCATTAAAGAAAGGTTAAGTATTAAATCAAGTTCCCTCATTAAATTTCAGGTAGGAAAACAGGGTTCATGAATGGCTCTGAGGCATTCATATTCATGTATCCTTGTCCTCTTATTATACTGGGAATTTTGGCTCATCTTAAATGCTTAAATTAGACCCCATACTACATTATTGTTTAGAAATGTTAGCTCCATAGTTTACAGAAGTTAAGGATGGCTGGTACAGATTTCTTTTGCACATTAAAATTTAACTACATAATTTTGCATATATGACTTCTAATAATAAAATTTTTTTGACAGTCATCAGGACAGTATCTGTACGTTCCCTTTATAATTAGTAAAAGAAAGTTTAGGCTGTAAAATCAAGATAACTGGCATGGAAATTTATACAGATTTTTACAAAATCTGCTCTTTAACACTGAAGTTTTTGGTGGATGTAGTAGCAATAAAATGCAGCCTTTTTTTTTTAAGATATGATAAATATCCTTGGGGCATACACCTTAAAAAAAGCACTTGTCAGTAGCTGCAGAATTTAAATTCAGTTTCTTTGGTCATTAGAGATAGATTTGAAAAGCCAGATGTCAAGGCAGGTGCTTTACTCTATTTGATAGTAAGTTAATGACCCTTGAAATGCAGAAGCAGTATGTCAGCCCCAACAGCCCCCTTTGTAACAACTCCCCCTCTTTCTGGCTTCTAACTTTCTGTGTCTCCTCTGCTTTTATTATCATCAACTGAATGTGAGAGTGATATTGTTTTTATATTTAGATGAGATAGCATATCATATTATATCATTTTAATGTTCACCATCTCTGGGTCTTCATGTCTCTGAAGATTCTGTTCTATGAATGTTTTTACAGATCCAGAAAAATTATGCTGGTACACTCCAAATAAACCTTATTTTCTATTAAATGTAGCAGCAGTTGTGCTGTTTCTGTTCTTGGTTATTAACATTTTTCTCTTAAGGCATATTTGTATGGTCTTCTATTTTTTTCTGCCTTATGAGATGGAGAGGAATCTTTGGAAGGCTAAAGAGAGAATGCTAAAATTTCATTGCAGAGTGCTGGACCAAATGTCGACTTTGACTCTCAATACAGACTTGCAGGTGCAATTTGCCTTCTTAGCTTTTGAAACATCCGTTTGGGTAAGACAATCATTCTCTTTTCAGGATCCCTCAAGTGCCTCATCGGCTGGTAGCAGTGTTTTATAGGCAGCAGTTGAAAGACATGGCACAGACACTGCAGGGAATGAAAAGGATTTTAAAAACTGAGGCAGAGTTTTCTCAATGCTGTGCAGAGTCATCAGTTGCAGTGATGTTCTTTGCATATCATTGAATAAATCAGCCCTTAGTAGCAAAAGATAATCCTCAGCAAGTAAAAAATTTTAAATTTTTGCTGGGTTTTTATCTACCTGAGCATTTATTTTTTGCACATAGGTGATGATTACTGAAATTTTCCCAGCTTTAATATCAGCTAGATAAGTTTTCCTTGGTATCTATGACACACTCATTATACTTTAGAAAGGACCATAACATGAATGTTTAACCAAATCTGTGGAACATTCAAAAACATCTGCTAAAACAAGCAATGTCTGCATCCCAGATGCAGGACCTGCAGACCCAGGTCTTCACACTAAATCAGATTGTGTGCACGTTGCTACTGATGAGGTCACTGTTCTTTCCAGCCGTGGCCACCCACTCTTATATCTTTTATTGGATCAGGTTTAGGCATCTGAGCCTGTGATGACTCAGATCAACTTTCACTTTAAGTGTCTTTGGCCCACCTGAGGATGATCTTTACAAAGTGCTTATGGTTCCTTCCACTGGCTCATTATTCCACTGAATAAAATTAGCTGGTGTAAATGGATGAAATAGACTCACTCAACATGACATGCTTAGCACCATCATTTCCATTCCCTTGAAGAGGAGACTCCTGCCACTTACCAACACATGGATTTTGAGAAAGAATTGCAATATAAACTAAGCTCCTAAGAAGCAGGATATAATAAAATGGTAGGGAACAACTGAAAGAAAAAAACCCGCAGTATTTTGACTACAACCATAATATTCTGGATATATTTTTTAATAACTGAGAATATTCAGAAGATAACAGTAAACTTCTTGACATTTGTTCCCATACCTTCCTACATATTCCTATATACCTATACCTCTGAGAAATCTTGGTTGTATTTTAAAACAGAAAAACAAGCAAAATACCCTGGTGCATTTAAAATCCCAGCAGCTGGCATGTGGCATTAGCTCACAATGCCTTCCTTCTGAGGGTATCCCTCTCCAGGGGTTGTGGGAGCACCCATCTGGCTGAGAGGCACAGGGATTGCCAGGCACACCTAGGGAGCTGCCAGCACACATCTGATTTCCTTCTAATTGTATCCCAGCAGTCACCCACGTGAGAAAACAGTTTATGTAAACATATCTCTTCAAATTTTGTCATGTGGCAAATATTCCAGAAGTTTCTGTTTAATTCAATTGATTCCAAGTGGAGAATACACAAAGGGCAATCCAGATCCATGCTGTGAACATCTGCCAAGTCAGTAATCCCAGAGGTACAGCCTCCAGGGGGAAGGGTGATATGCAGCCTGATATGCAGCTCATATCACCCTTGATGAGCTGAACTGTGCAACAGGGTTCAGACTTCAAAAACTTGCTCCACAGAAAATTCCTAAGTTGCCTTTTATTCCACATCATTGCAGAAACACAGAAGTTTAATATATATTGAAATTCAATTTAAAAATGTATTCTACATTAACATATTTCTTACTAGATTAAAAAAAAAATTAATCACTGTTCAGACCCATAACAGGGAGAAATGGACTCATTTAAGAGTTTTAGAATATGAGTGGGAACACTTTAAAAGTGGAAATAATCTCCTTCTTATATTTATAATACTTTCTCCTTCAGCATTAGAACAAAATTAACATATTCCCACGATAAGTTTACATTTTGACAAGCTAGTTTTTCTGACCAAAACAGTCCATTTGAATTTTACCATTCACAGCTCCATTGTTATACTTTTAGCTAAAGGATGAATCAAAATGACAATTATAGACTTCCTTTGCCATTGAAAGTTTATACAATTTTCCTTAAGCCTATTCAAAAGTCAGATGAGAAGAGGTTCATTAAGAAAATATTCCATGACAGTGCAATATTTCTGTTCAGCAAGACAGAAGGAAAAGAGGACCATGACAACCTACCACAACACCTCCCCCCAAGATTGTTTCCTGTATGAAAGTACATTTGTAGAGTGGTTTGTTTCCTCGTGAAGGAATTTGTAGATTAATAAATTCTGCTTCCTTTAAATAATTCTGCTTCTGATCTGTGGCAAACAGATCAGGTTCCTGTCTAGTCCACATGTGACAGAAGGTTCTGGACAATTCTTTTATTTGGCAATTTACAGAATTCAGTACATGTCTTCCTGGCTGCTGGCAGAAAGAGGCAGAAGAGCCCACTCTGGTTCAGACAGCTCATTTTGGAAACATTGGTTTCAGTTCTATTGCAAGTTCAATAACACATTATGTTTCAATCCTGTATCTTTTCAGCAGTAATAATGCCGACCTCACTTTGTAACAGTGATCGTAATAATGAAACCAGGTCTGGAGGCTGCTGCTGTAGAGAAGCCCAGTGGCTCTCTGATCTCCATGAGACAGAATTTCCCATGCCATATCTATTTTGGCAGATACCTTAGGGTATAATTTATTGGTATGTGACAGATAAGAGAAGAGGGGAAATTCTGGAGATTTATTCTCACTTACATACAGACAGGATTATGAGCGCTTCCTCCTTTGCCTTCCCTCCTGTGCTTCCTAATTCCTCTCCAAAGCCATATTTCATGTACTGAAAGAAAAACATAAAGAAAAAAATTACTTCAGTTACCACTATCCTTTAAAGAGTGTGTGATCAAGCCACAGGGCAGTTTCCCAGAATTTCTGCACTGTCTTCACAAACTGACCCTTGCTGAAAAACAGCAGCTGGGCAAAAAAAAAAGAAAAAAAGGTTATAAAAAAAGAGCAACATAATTGTGCAATTCTTCCAGGAGTATGCTAGAAAAATAAAATTGGCAGAAAGAGGCTGATCTTGGGACCCAGAGAGAATTTGTGTCGCGCCCCAGCCACCCATGAGGCTTGTTCCTTGTTACTAATGGGTCTATAATAAAGTGTCAGCTTTCAGCAAGGAGGTGTATTTTTATGACTTTTGCTGAAGAAAGGATGGCCATCCAGGATAACATTACTGTTAGTTGTATTGCTCTTGCAAATCCTGACTTCTACTTACATTTCCAGATGAAGGGACACAGAAAGGCTTTTGTCTGTTTGTATTTACAGTGATGTGTTTCCTTTCAAATTTGGTTAGGGGGTTTTTGACCTTGAAGGTTTGGATTTAAGTGATATGCTGTATGGTATGAAGACATGTACCAGGAAATTAATTATGATGGGTAACAACCACAGGAGTTGGAATTTAAGCATCCCTTTTCTGAAGTGTCTGGAGCAGCCTTTTCACATGTTTAGCTCATGTCATGAAGCACCACCCCAAGGAACTCTTAGAAATAATTTGGAAATTAGCACTTGTTAGGAAATATTCCCAAGAGGTAGTCTGGATGAAGCCATACACCTCTGAGACCCCAGGAGCTAAATGATGTACGTGTGGTCAAAATGTGCCAGCTGGGTTCCATGCCAAGAACAGGTCCTGACACTGTTATTTTGCTCCAATTGATGCAGCCAAAGGGAAGTACTAATACAATTAGCAACAGGTAATAGATAAAGCCAATCCAAATACACTCATCTGAAAAAGAACACAATGATCTGAGTTAACAAAGCTCTTCTTGGAAAAGTTTCAGATATAGGAAAACACCTGTATGCACCAAACATTTCTCAGAATCTTTTAGGTTGAAAAAGGTCCCTAAGGTTATTGAGTCCAGTTTTAGACTTATCACCACAACCACTTTACTGTAGATGAAAAAGGGCTTTAAGCACCCTACATTTCCACTTGAGTAATTGTGAGTAATGACAATCCAATCTTAGTTTGTTTGTTTTTGGGGTTTTTTTGTGCCTGATTAAATTATAAAATTTTTATAATAAATATAAAAATTAAAAATCATGCCTGATTAAATAAATTATGATTAATACTATGAGAATCAACATTTCTCTGACAGTAATTAAAAACACCTATCCAAAATTAAAATACCTTCCCCAAATTTCAGCTACCCCTTAAAGACACCTTCATATGCACTGGGTATTCAGTCTGGCTTAGCAGTATTCTGTATTTATCCAAGACAGGATGGCTATTGATGCAAAATTTATGATTTAGCTACCTTGTAGTTTAAAAAGTTATCCTATATTTACATGACTTGAAAATGTGTTACAATGATTTAAAAGAGAATTGTGGGCTGTCATGGAAAAAAGTATTAAAAAAATCAGTGTAAGAGGTTGTAATTCTTTCTCTAATACAGAGTAAACTTGTGAAACTGAAATAATTCTTTCAGCAATACACTATAAACTTGTGATATTAAGACAATGAAATACAGACTTTTCACTTAGAATCCAGTCTAGAAAATAGGTCTGGTTAAATCTTTTTAAGTGGAACTTTTAATCCAAATATCTACTGTACAGCCTTTTTATACTGTATACATATTTTAAGCCAAATTTATACATTTTTATGATACAAAGTTTAATTAAAAGAGGTTCCCAGCTCAGAATCCCCTAAACCTAATGGTTTGCTGTCGTTAGGGGAAGGACATGACTCTGTTGATCACTGAATGCCACTAGCAGCTTTTCCTAACTGTATTTCAGAAAATGTAGGAGATTTTGAAACAGCAAAATGAAGGAGAGATGCTCATTTGGTGTCTCTCAAAGTATTCCATGACCATAATGGGACTCCAAAATCTCACTACATAATATCTTGGCTTGCCAATAACTCTTCCCTAGCTTCTGGGTACGCTGAGGTTTTGTCATCTCTGTCCCTCCCAAACATGCCATATATAATGAAGTGTGTGTCCATCTCCTCTTTTAACTTTGCAGCTCAAACCCTTCCCACCTACAGAGGAATATATTGTCACTGAAATTACTTTCTGGTCATGCCATGGCTGTACTCATTAGCATATGTGAAAGGCAAAGGTCAGCTCATGCCTTAGGACACCCAGCACTGTGTCCAGAGCCACTCAGTGTGACAAAATGCAGCAGGCTCAGGACCCATTTGATAATCTCAACAGTTTCTTTAGTAATAGTCAGTCAATAAAAAAAAACCCTGCATGATAAAAGTGTTTAATCTTCATATCATAGGAAAAATTAATATTCATGCAGGGTTTCAGTTCAAGTTCTATCTTCTATAGCAGCCCTCAGCAGCATGTCTCATTAGTCTCAGTGAGTATATTATCTTTCTTAATTAGAAACTCTTAAACTTTTTAGTCATGGGAATTCAAGGGTTTCAAAAGAAGAAATTTTGCATGATTCATTTTAATTAGAGATTTACACACTGGAATAAGAAATTGGAAGTAATAATCTTAGTCTAGCATTAGCTAGGTAGTCATGTCTCAGATGTACTGTGCACCACTCAGGAAACATAACTAGCCTAGGATAAACATGAAATAAAAAATTCAGAGGGCAAGTGGGACTATAAATTAAGAGTTTTTTGAAACATTTGAAAATCTTCCCCTTCATGTTCAAGGTTTTGCAGGGAATTGAATACCTTACCTGTAAGGTCAAGAGAAATGTTCTAAATACAGGGGGTTCTGGTGAAATCTTGGAGTTCTTTAGTCAACAGCAAAACTCACACTGACATCAGGCTGTTCATGACCTTGTCCTGCTCAGGGCAGCAGAAGAAATTTGGCTCCTTCAAAGGGAAAGAGTTTCCTTTTACTGTCCTTGCCTTTACCCACCAGCTCCTACCCCCTGTAGCCTCCCAGCAAAAATGATGGATTTGGATATTTCAAAAACTGTAGGTGTTAATTTACATTTTGTAATTGTCTAATGTTGTGGCTTTTCTGCTGTGTTGTTGATATTAATATTAAATATATTGTTCACTCGTTGCTGATTAAATGTTGTTAATAAATCAATAAACCATTTTGATCATGAATTGGTTTAACCAAATGAACAGAGCAGTTTTCCCCAGCATTGTTATTGCCAAGTGTCATTAAGTTGCCACAGATTTGAGGCCACTCATGTGTCTCTTTGCAGCTCAGGTCCTCAGCAAAGAGGAGCTTCCCAGCATGCAGGGTAGTGGCCTCATTTTTGAATTCTACCAGTTGGGCTTGTCAATATAATAAACTCCTTGCTGTCTGATGTTGAGAACTTCTCCCTAAATACAGGAAGGCTATTTATTACTTTTTTTCTTCCTATTGATACTAAAAACTTAATAATAATGTCAGCATGTTATACAGCAATGATGATTTTATTAAGACAGACAGAAATAATCAGTCTTTTTGACACATATAGTACAAGCACAGAACTTCTATCCATCAGAGACTACAGAGGAAAAAACTATTCTGTGCTATATTTACCTTAAACTTTGGTCCACTTAATGTCTTTCATCAATTTCTATTGTCTTAGTTTAACAAATGGAATCATAAATAATGCAATCTACATTAACTGCACTTATTTGCAATTAGAATTTTTTTTTTGTTCTCTGTTTTATGAATTTTTAATAAACTGTGTAACCTTGATGGAAGGACTGCAATTTAGGAGGCCATAATGAAAATGTAGAAAGTGTTGCTTTGTGAGCTCAACTTCTGTTTCAAATCAACATCCAGTAAACCTTTCTGCACAATGCTCATCTCATCAAGTCTCAGATTTTTCTTATCTAGAAGTTCATGGGCAATTTCAAGACATGTCTTCTACTTCAAAGGGACTGGGTGCTTTTTTAAAGCTTCTATTGATTATGACCTAAAATTTTAGAGTACATATTTTAGGGTATATGTTTAAAAAAAATAATTAAAATTGAAAAAGTTACTGCTAAAATATATACTTAGGATGTGTGATGCCCAAAATAAACATTATATATACCAGTAGCTAGAAAACAATGACTCACTTGAAAAGTTTTTCCTTCTTGATAGGCAGAGAACACCAATTGGATAGTTTTTTTCAATTTTCTTGTTTGCCACAGAAAATTTATTTTAAAATACAAGATCACAGGGGAATACTAACACACTGCTAAACATTTACATTTACCAGTAATTCAAAATACAGTAAAGAGAAACTGCAAGACTATTTTCAAAAAAAAAGTACTTATGAGAGATAGACTTCTTCTGGCAATAAGAAAAAACTTGTGACTGAGCACTATTCAATCAAACTAAGGCATAACTCTGAAATATGTGTGAGATACAAGTGAATGTATGTACAGATTCTCAAAATTAGGTAGCAAAATTTCTAGTGAAGGGCCTAGATTCTGGTGTGGGCAACAAAAGAAAGCAAGTATTTGTTTTCTTACAGCCTTTCTTTTGTATACTACACCAATATCATTACAGCTGCAAATGCTGGGGTGTAATTGTTGATTCAAACATAGCTGCTTCATTTGGAATTGGATTATTAAATTACTGGTTTGGTATTTGATCATAAAATAGTTTTGAGCTTGCTGCCATTTCTTCTGTTATTCTTATCAATGTTGACACAGGAAAATATTTATCTTTGCTAAGAAAATTGAAATTATCTTGTGGAATATGAACATTACTGCTTAATATATGGGTTTCATTGTCTTCGAAAGCAAGCTATTACTCTGTATTACATTTTAGAGTCAAGACAAAATATAAACAGAAATAAGCTTTTTTCCCTGAAGCTGGAGCTGTTTTTAAGAATGTTCTGACTTCAAGTATCTTCTCTGTGACTGTCTTCAATTAGTGTTTGATAAAAAAAGGAAGGGTGGGGAGGAAAACCAATTGACGTGGCTGAGTGCTATTATATATTTTTCTTCCAAATACAAAATTTTTCATAAGGAAATAAATGATTATTCAAAGGGCAAAGAGAAATTGTACATCTCCCAAAGCAATCACACACAGAAGGTGCTTTAAGACAGGAAGAACAAGTTGTTAAAGCTCCAGTTGAAAAAGTCAAGAGCTGTGATTCACAGGTCCTGGGTTACCTCTCCCTTGGACTTGGCGTCTGCACACAGAGCTGCTGATTTACACTGCTGTTACCAAAGGATGATGACAGTGATGAAGTCTCTGAGCATTTGAAAAAGGAATTTTTACTTCTTTGTCCTGCTAACAAAATCAGACCACCAGGGGTGCCATAAGCAGATACTTCATCCAGCCTTCCTGTAGTTAAATGTGATTGTGGCCCTATATGCATGGAATTTACCTTTCCAGTGTAATTTGGTACTCCATTAAAAAGTCTGAAGGGGTTATTAACTTACTCGTTTTATTTCAATGAAAAAAGCTTTCAAAGGAAACTGTCTTGAAAGGACAAGTTTTCTAATCTGCAAGCTGTATAAACAAGCCCCACTTTTTTCTGGGTTCAGTAAACCTATATATATCAAATATACAGCAGTCTATAAAAGACTAGTGCCTGAAACATTTTTTTTCATAAAACAACAATTTAGCTGACTGATTACAGCTCAATGGATTTTTTTTTCTTTTTCAAAAACACCACTAAACAATTTATACTCTTATAAGCTGTCAATTGTCATTTTAAAAAATTTTCCTCCTATGGCTGAGACTACAATAGTTTTCAAATAACCAGATAATGTTTTTTAGGTTTGCTTGCTCTTTTACTGGAAAAATTCTAAAGGGAAAGAAAACAAATAAATACTTGCAACTTACTTTCTCAGAAGTTCTAGCCACATTCCAGTAACACATTACAAATTATTGACTTAATTCAAGGAGTACCAGTAAAATCAGTACATGAGAAATAAATACTGTAGATAATTTAACTTAATGTTGCAAACAGACAATTTCTTAGCTTTTGTTTCTGTTGTAATCTGGAAAAACTGACATTAGTATCAACGTATGTATGAAGTTTCCTGGCCATGAAGTCACAAAATAGTCAAAAGCAATAGTTCTTTGATTTTTTTATAGTATCAGAATAATTTTCTATGTCTTCAAGACTAGTCAGAATGGTCAGGTATAATATTATGGAATCTTTATTTATAAAGTTGGAAAAGACCTCTGAGATCATCAAGTCCAACCACTAACCCAACACTGCCGGGTGCACCACGAAACCGTGTCCCGAAGGCCAGCAAGGCTGAAGCTTGCAGAGCCAGCTCTGTCTGAGCTAGCATGGGCCAGCTCAGCATTATTCAACAGCAGGAGCTCAGAGAGAACAAGATGGACTTTATGACCTGAGCTGGTGTCAGCACACCCACAACTGGGCTGCTGCTGTGCCTGATGGAGTCTGTGCAGCCACGGAGCTGCCTGACCCAGGCAGGACACAGCAGCACCCCCAGCCCTGGCAGAGCAGCTGGCTCAGCCTGTGCTGCTGCCCCCTTGTAGCCCATGGCTCTCACCCAGGCACAGCACTGGCGAGCCTCCACCACCCTGCAAGACTCCCTGCTTTTCTCACACCCTGTGTGAGAAAAGCCAGCAGGAGTGGCACTGATTCACTGATCTTTCCCAGGAACTGATTGTGCTCTCACAGTTGTCAACTCCTCAACAGCCCCCAGGAGCAACAGTGACTATACAACTTCTGATGTGCTCTTTCCTGTGGGGGTAGCAAATGCAATGCCATTTTATCTAATATTCCCACTGAACTCAGCAGTGTGGTTCCCATTAGTTTCAATCAGTACCTTTGCACCACTGGACAGGCACACTTTGTGAGAAGGCCATGGACCTGTTAGACTTATTAGACTAGTCCATAGCTTTTTCCCAGCCCTCATATTTAGATTTCCTTTCATAACAAACTAGGACACACTGGTCTATGGTTATACTCAGGTCTCATCCTCATCCTCATCCACATGGTTGGAATGGTCCAGGTTGCAAAGCTGAACACCAGAGCCAATTGCAAAGCTATGAGGCATATCTGCCCAACTTATCTGACACAGCCTAAGGGCTTGTGGCATTGCTTACAGTGAAAACTATAATTTCTGGACAAAGGCTTGAAATGTGGAGGTGAATCTCTCTCGTTATTACAGGTTTCATGTGTCATGGTCAATCTCTGCTATTTTTGGTCACTTCAGCACTAAGAGTGGATAGGATGCTGGACAGGCCAAGTGGACATTAATTAGGTAAGTTAAGAGAATCAGAAGTCTAATATTTACTTAGAAATTGCAAGTTTCTAAAACAAGTGCACTAAAGCAAGTGACTAGAACCTTAGGATGGCATAAAATTACCACAAGATTTACTTTGTAAGTTTTTGTAGGGCACGAACTGGAAACTGCAGTAAAAGCAGTACAGAGAGCACCAGCCAACAAAGTAAGTCATGCTGACAGGGCTAATGCAGTAACACTTTTCAAACTGTACAAACATTTGGAATAAAAATGGCCTATTCCAGTCCTTTAAGCACAGCATGTTTTGCTCTACAATATCTTGAGCTTTGATTTAGCAAAGCATTCAGCCATGTTCTTGCCTCCAAGCACACAGTTAAACTCTGCTTGCCACATACTAGATTTATTATGCTGCAGGTCTGGAAACTCGTGGCATTTGACACTGAAATAGAAAGCTTCCCTTTGCTCTTGAGAAGTCTATCATCGATCCATCAGTCAAGACATTTTAACTTTTTTGTTCTTGTTGTTTTGCTTTGGTTTTGTTTTCGTTTTTGAACTGATTGAGCAAGCTGTACTTCAAGGGATAAAATAACCTAGGCAGTAAAAATGAGCAACTCTAACAAAATAAAGTAGATTGAATACCAAGATTATGGCTTGACAAAAGTAATTTCAAACTGGTGAATGCAGTACTCTTCTGCTTTGGCCTGTGCAGATGATGCTGCTGGTTGCCAATGTGGTTCAACCAAAGCCAGCAAAGGTTTTTATGCATAAACCTGTGGACCAAAGCAGAGGAGAAACCAGACATTTTCCAGGAGGCAAAATGTTTCCTGGTGCTATAGTGCAAAGAGCAAGGAGGAATAGGAATAAAGGAAGATTAACACCATAACCTGAACAAGCCCTCAAAACTTACTCTGGGAAAAGAAGGGGGGGTCTGGGGGCTAGTCTTGATTAAGAAGAGCCTCTAGTAGTGTACTCTGCTAAGATACTCTATTGATTCATTCACAGTGAGTTCAGATGGAAAGGGACTTAGCATTTCCTTCCCAATAAACATCAAAGAATCATCCTGAGTAACTGACACAACCCATAAGTTCCTGCATTTTTGGTTAAGTGTTTAGATCAAAAGCAATCATTTAAAGACCTCTGACTATGTTCCTGTGCCTTATCCTTCTCTGTCTCTGAACTGGCTGCACGAAACCTCTGCATTTAGGTTTATAATCAATAGATTTATATTTAAATCACTTTTACCCTCCCTAGTCTCATTGCATTTTAATACTTTAAAACCATTAAATTGATCATGGTGGAATCTCTCATCATAAAATACTCATTACTTTAAATACATGTGTTTCATTTAGCATTTTAGAGCAATCTCCATCTGCTGATTTTTCAGTGGTATCCTTTTCATTATATCCATGCATTTCCCTGCAGCTTAATGCATAACCTTCCAGTGTACTTGAAGAACAAAAAATGCCCCAGGTTTTTATTTCACTCTCTTTATTGAAAATAGTGCCATTAGCTGTCCAGATTGTCCTTCACTAAGCCTTTTTACTACAAATTATGAAGCACTTCACTAATAAAATTATGAATAAATGCTACATTCTATGCCATACCATTGCTCTGTTCATAAATCTGGTCTTCTTTTGAAAATCCATAAATCTGTTATTAAACCTCACTGAAAACAATTGCAGGTCAGAATTCCATACTGTTTATTTGCCTTCTAAGATTTGCACTTTCTAAAATTTCTTGAATCAAATATGATAAATAACACAGTTCAGTATCCCAACTGATGCAAGATTAAAAAGTTGTAGTTGCTCTAGAACAAGCTGTCCTCTCTACTGAGACTCTCAATACCTGAAAACTGTTGATCAGGGTTCTGAGAAGTGACACAGGTCAGTAAGCAAGACATATTTAGCATAAGAAATTATAGCCAGCAGTGGGTTTAATACTGTCTGTGTTACCAAAGCTGATTAAATTTGAAGACAGACTGCAGTTGCACATGATTCTTTTCTTTCCCTGCAGCTCTTCTCATTTTGAAGCACTAATCAAATGGCAAACCCTTTCAAGCACTTTTGCACTAGGAGGAGGAATGTTTCATGTACCATTAACAGTATGCCTATCCCCAGTTTAATCTTCTGGCCTGTTCCTTTGCTATTGTAAAGAAACATCATAACTGCAGGCATGCCTTTTCATTTTTAAAGGCTTTAACTTGAGTATAAGATTAATAGTTTGGGGAGTTTTAATCAGTTGAAGACAGAGTTGGGGGAATTAAAATCATGTTCATAAATACTGAGAGAGAAAGCATAGATTATTACACTAGAACTTGACCTTAGAATTAAAAATAAGTCTGTGCCAAATGTCAGTGTGAAGACTCAATATAATCTAATTCAACCTTAATATGGTCAACAGCCCTGGCATTACCCCACAGGTAACAATTGTATGTTACAGACCAGGCTAGAAAACTTACTTGTGTTTTGCTTTCAAAAGAAAATTGTCCATTTATCACACTGAAAATTCTTTATGGTTTAAACTTTCCAGCTAACCAAGGTTTTATCATGTTGAATCTGTCTAGACTGTCCTAAGTGCTATTGCTGGCACAATCCACATGATTATTTTTCCTATTTATCCTGAAGTTATTTTTAAAATGTTTTCAGTAAGACGGGTCAATTATTTCTAGAACAACATCAGGGACTGTACTGTCTTCTTCATGGTTCTCCCAGGCTCTCTGCAGTCCTGGAACTGAAGCAGAAATTTGAATGATGGCCCACTCATATTTTTGACAGATGCAGTTCATTTGATACATTAACCAATATTTTGGGATTGGTAGTCTATTTAAGGCAGTTGCTATTAAATTGTCATAATTTATCTTTGATTGTCACACAGTGTTATCTACAGTCTGGAAACATGTCCTGGCTTTGGAATTAAAGCTAAGATAACCTTTTGACTCTGTCTTCATCCACAGACTTCAAGACATTTTCACCATTAAATTGCCAGTTTATCTCCAGTGTTGCCATGACATAGGCAGTGTTGGAATGGAGTTTCTTCTGCCTAATGTAGCCACTTGAATTTACTCATCTAGTGAAATCCAGTCATCTGTTCTCTCGAAAACTACCAGACAGAGTTCAGAAACTCCAGGAAACAATCAACTGCTTCCCAATGTGCTTATGCTCACTGGTACACCAAGTTATCTTGTGGAGGTACATGCCTAGCTTAGGCTGAACACCTGACTTTGAAGCACTGTTTTACATGAGATTAATCATTTCCCTAATGGAGAATGTCCTCCTGAACTTCAAATGCCACAGCTAAAAAATGTAGAGACTTAATAGATAAACCTATAAAGATACTTGCACTTGCTGTGCTGCAATACCTCACTTTGCATTGTCTTTGCCTCAAACAGAATGTACAGGTGTGATGGACACTTCTGTTTTTTCTTCTGTGTGTTTGTTTTAGTAGGTAACTGAAAGTCGATCTCATCACCTACAAGATGGAGCTTACACAAAGCAGAATGCTGAAGCTGACAAGGAAGTAAAATACTGGCCTGACCAGAAGATCTGATGAGCCCATGGAAATTCAACCCTTTCATCTTAGAGACAGCAAATGTTGGCAGCACAGCATCATACACACCTGGGATTTTGGTTTTTCTGTTAATATTCTACAAAGAAACATTTTAAAATAACATCCTGTCTTTATTTTCTCCTCTTAGAAACAAACTTCTGATCATTTGACATGAGTTTATTTCAACCTGACCTCTCCTAAACAAATGGGATTTGTGTTCACATCTGTACACACTAGATGACTTTGAACGTACTGCACGAACAACAGGCTGACATAGCCCACTTGGATACTTGTGAAAAGTGACTGCAGGTGTTAAAGGACTCATTTATCATCCACTAGTCCTGTGGTTTGGATGGTCTTTGCTCTTACATATCTAGCAGATTCAACAGGCCAGCATAATAGAAAAATTAGACATCTCTTCTAAGTCCTGAAGAGCACAGGATGAAAATGTCTCTACAATTGCAGTGCTGAAATCAGAGGCTTGGCAAATTTAAATACAAGAAAATATGTAGAGGAGTGAGAATTCACACAAATTGGGTGCAACATAATTTTATTTAGTGGTAATCTCTATAGAGACCTTTAGAGGAGAGTGTGATGTTACCTATTCCACAGGAACACTAAATATCCAACAATACTTCCAGTCCTAAACTAATATTTTCTCTGAAATACCTGATTATACCCTTTCTTCCCTCTATCATCTCAAAATATGGAATATTACTTGTCTGCTGGTGACTCTGCCCTGCCTGTGACTAAATGCTTGTGTCAGTGTATGAGAAAAAGGAGCAGCTGTCCTAAAAGTAAGGTATTATTTAATATTTAACTAAGTCTTTATGAAAGACTGCTCATTGGAGTGCTAGCAGGGATTTGAGACACAAATTAAAATATCCGCCATCTTCTACTCCTTGAACCTCCTCTTCTCTGCATCTTCAGCCAAAAGTTTTGGCAAGCTGTTTGGGGCTTTCAGAGGATATTGTGTGGAGCAAGTCACTGCAGGACAGCCCTGCTCCACGTAGTTGTGCTTTGACAAGAGCAAGCTTCTTTCACGTGCCAGGTAGCAGATGGACAAACACCTTCAGAGCCACCCATGTGTATAACCCCAGGTATGCAAACTGTGCCTGCCACCAGCCCTCAGTCCTGCCTCTCGTGCTGGAATTCCCAATGTGTTTGGCACAGTGTGCCTGCCCTTGTCCATCACCTTCATCTTCACCCCTGGACTATAAGAATGAAGCTGCCCCTGGGGCACCCTCCTTTCCTTGCTCATTGCAATGAGGTTATGAGTCTGCAAGGGTCTCTATAAGATTTTCTGCAACTCCTTTTCTTGCTATTCCCTCAATTTTTTCTTCATTTTCTTTAGGAAAACTGAGATGCAGCAGTTCAGCATAAATAAAATAAGTTTGTTCTACAGCAAACAAATCAATCAGCCAGTTACTGCCACCAAACAGGTCAGTGTGGCACGTACAGCTTTTGTAAATGGTAGGGACAAATACAGATGTTTGAAAATGGCTTTGCATCAGGCCTGGGGAATGCTAAGCAAAATAGCTACAGAGACAGAGGAAAGACAAAACACCTGTGCTCTCTGGATGACCAGCAAAGTATCCCAGATTACAGCATCCACAGCAGTACAAATGAAGAGCCCAAGGCTCAAACAAAAGGGAGTCTTCCAAGCTTCTTTCTGGGAATAGTTGCACACATGTCCAGGGCTGGCTGTTCCTTCTGCCGCCCAAGAGGAATGTTTATGGAAACTAAAAGAGGCCAAAGTACAAGGAACAAGGGATGTGCAGAGTCAGCCTGTTAAGCACCAAAACGTTCCCCTGCAGTTCTTCAGAAATGGACCAGAAATGGCACTGATTGCCTTTGACATCTGCCTAGGCAGGGTGCTAAAAGAAAACACATAGCAGAGATTTCAGATACTTCTGTCAAGAAGGAAAAAATTAAGAATACAAAACCTGTGCTCTGCTACCCACTAACCAGTGCTTCTATGATTGTTATTTCAGTTAAAGCCTCTGTCATTTCCTGCCCCTAGCAATCAGATTGTATCAGCAAAGAAAATAATGAAAAGGAAAAGGAATGTATAAATAATTGCCATAAATTATATATTGCTTTGTCTATGCAGAAGCATCTGACATTTTAACTGCTTCTCTGAGGAACACGAGATTCAATAAAAGTCTCAGGTTTGCACAATTTTAAAAAAGCAGTAAATGCATTACATTTTTCAACAAAACTTGGACTGTACTCTCAGGCTAGAGATCGACTGATAATGTACAGGGAATGGAAAAGAAGCACCTTTATTAATCAGAGCTTTCCTCTAAGAAGGAATGGTGGATTTTAATCAATTGGTATTCAGAGCTGTAGATCAGTTTAAGTGTTGTAATTTAAACCATCATGGAATTATCTATCCAAAATATAAGTATGTAAGACAGTAATTTTCTGGGTGGGGATTTCCACATACTGGGAGAAGTTTAGGCTTCCAGCAGAGTCTCTTTAGTTTATAGAAGGATCCCTCTGACCCAAGATAACTTTGCCTAAACACAGCTGAACAGTGCCTCTTCAAAGCCTGTGAGGGTATCCAGGGCAGGCTATCTGCCCTAGGTCTCATGCATTTCTGACAGCCCTTAGAGGACATTTTGGAAGATGAACACATCTGAAACAGCAGCTGTTACCTAAATTTAAGCACCTTTCTTATTTAGGGTGAGCAGGACAGATTTCCAGGCTCCATTGACAGTACTGTCTGGGTGTCCTCTGACCACTCATCACCAGATCATGTACTAGCACTCACACATAAATACCTGAAGTCAGATACATTATTCCAAAGCTAAATCCCGCCCCAATATTGGATCACATCAAAACCCCAATGTACATAGCAGGAACTGCATCTTAGATTCAGGTCAAGAATAGCTGTGGCTTTTGAGTATTATGCCCTTTTTCATTTTGATTGAGTTAATCTGCCTCCATGGCCTGCCAGGAAGAGAGCTGAGTTTTAGGGCTCACACTTCAGCATAAGCACCAGCAAGGAAAGTGATATTTTTGCTGTTTTCCTAGCTTTCATAAACCAGTATTTGAGAATCCCAGAGTCCTTTTTTACCAACCTTTTTTGTATAGGCTGCCTGAAAGGGAGCAGCTACTGATTTTATTCCATTTTGGAGAAAAGTGTGCAGCTCAGAGGTCATATTTTGAAGGTAACACCATCACTGTGGACACACATAGCCCAAGTGAAATTTTTAAAGCACCTCAGACTCTAATTTCAGATGAAAAATTAGGCTCTTTGTGTCTAAGTGCTTCTGAAAATCCCACTAGGGTCCCATTTGCTGATTCATTGTCTAACTTGCTTCTAAATTCTGCTATGGCTTGTTCAAGGTGACATACAACTTTTGAATTCTACTTTTCATCTTGTTCTCTCCTTAGCTCACTTTGGTTTTGGTCACTAATCTTTTTTGTTCCTGACCCCAAACCCAAACTCATTCCCAAGCTCCATCTGGCATGAATGCATCACGGTGTGATGAGGTCTGGATGATTTGCTGGCCATTGGCTGTTTTCCTCTATGTACAGCAGGACCCAAGAGGCTCTTCCTCACAGCCCTGCACTCACATTGCATTTTTGCTATTACAAATCTCCCCACAGTCTTAGTACTCTTAAACACATCCGGTGAAACAAGTACCACAACCTTTCTAGGCAGCTGCTGAACCACAGTTCCACCAGAAAGATAAGAAAAAAAAAAAAAAGTTTATTGATATCCAGCATAAATACTTCTTTCAAATACAAACAATTCCTATTTTCTTCTACCAGTAAGATAATTGGAAAATAATCTATCATTGTTTCCTTTTTAACCACTTTTTCCAGACATGTAAACAGTGAAGAATGTTTTTTTTTCTCTTAAGAAAATAAATCTATTTCCTCATAGCTTTAAGCTGATTTGTCTCTCACACACAGTAGAATTCAAAAGCAAAGTTGCTGTTATTTTACATATCCCTAATTTAAAATTTGCAGGGGAGGGGGAATAAATGAACAAATAATAGAAGATGGCACTAATAAATGAGAAATGGTTTAATCCAGCAATTAGATACCAATTTCTGCCAGGTTATCTCAGGAGATGTTGGCCTGCTGCCTGTAAGCTACTTCTCAAACACCTTGTATGCCTTTGACAATGCATACAGAATTATGAAGCTTTCAAAGAGAAAATATCTTCTGAATGTCAGAAGGGACTAATTTCCTCAGTATCCTGAACAATTTTCCAAAGCTGTAAAGTAGTATACAGGAGAATTAGCTCATAGCTGTGCTGTGATTTCCCTAGCCAGTAAATTCAAGCTCTATCTCTGCATTTTAAAATGTTTTATAGTAGGAAGTGAACTTCATAATTCATAATCCCTTTCTCTCCTTATATGAGTTTAAAATTCAGCTCCTCATCTTTTGTGAGGCAGATAAAGTGAAATCAAAATAAAATTTTTCATTATTTGTAAGAATTGTTGTATCCTTAGAAGAGTTATCTGAAAAACAAACAAAAGAGCTTGTGGGTTACAAATAGTTTAGAAAATATAATGCAAACCTTATACTCAAAAGATGAGTGATGCACCAGATAAATGACAAATGCCTGTTGAGAAATTGCTTAAGCTGGTGCAGCCAGCTTTAGACACCAACAAGACACTTGCTGATGAAAAAAAGCATATCAAAAACTTGCTGGCTTGAAGGAAAGGACTTGGAAGAGGGAGTAGAGATATTCTTCAGATAGCTTTTGCCACTGTGTCAGTTAATGTTGACTTTCTTTCTTTGGAACTTCATATGAGACAAGGATCAGAAAAGTATTTGTGGCTTCTGTGATGGAAATGGTTATTCATTTCATATTAACAAAGTGGCAGCTGATTTTGTGGAAAAACAAAAAAGCAAAAGAGTCACAAGACAAAACATGATTATTTTTTTAATGAAAACAACTTTCAGAGCAAAAAATGGGATCAAACAGGAAAATGAAACAAAATTTCTGCCTTTTGAAAAAATAAAAAGAAAAATATATTTCCTGGCCAGCTGTGATCAATTCAGGAACACAGATTTTGGTGAATTAAGGAATATATGGCATTACTTTGTGGAAGGCATTACTTTCAGGAATGATAGAAAGACCATGTTAGGTCTTTTAAACAGATCTTGAAAAAAATGTACATTATTATAGCATTTAATATTAGATATCATTTTCTCTTTGTTGTATATTGTCATAGAAGTTCTGTCTTAAAATGTACATTTTACACAGTTTTCTTTAGGCTTAACAAAAGATTTCCCAAAAATTGTACTGAAGAAAGCTAAAAGGAACAGTTAATCTTCTGTAACACGTGGATCTCCCCAGTGGGTCTGCTACTGGGAAAATGCAATGTTACCAAAATAAAACAAATCATAATGGCAAATTTGTGCAACTATACTTCTTATTTTTTCCTGCATTAACTTCTTGTTTTTTTCTGCACAATTACATCAAATGACATTTTAGACTTTTAGGGAATTTCAAGGGGAAAGCCGAAAGCAGGAGTACCCAGTTTCCTCTGGAAATAAACTTTATGCAAACCCTGTCTACCAACACTTCATCTTACCTACCCAACAAGAATTCAAACCTAGTTGCTAATCAACAATTAAAGGCTACAAGGTGGAATGGCAAGACCTGTTAAAGCCTGACATCATGTTGCTGCCACGTAGTAGGCATATAAATGATTCCCTTCTGTCATGGCCCCAAAACACTATGAGATTTTTGCAAGTACAAAATTGATGGCATTACTATTAACATAGAGCTGAGTAGATCCAAATGGGCAGTGTAGTCAGCATGTGGAACCTATAGAATATGGCCAAAACAAAGTTGAACCTGAAAAATGCTCTTCAGTTATATAAATTATACAGCTCCAACAACTCTAAAGAATTTACAAACTTATGTCAAATCCCACTTGTCAACCAACTGATCCGTAATGCTTAGCCATAATCTGTACACTTCCTCTAAAGAGTAAAAGATCGTGCTTGACATGCAGACAAA
The DNA here is from genome assembly GCA_013397555.1 of Urocynchramus pylzowi. Classification (NCBI taxonomy): domain Eukaryota; kingdom Metazoa; phylum Chordata; class Aves; order Passeriformes; family Fringillidae; genus Urocynchramus; species Urocynchramus pylzowi. Next base: position 361,110 of record VZRH01005338.1, on the reverse strand, counting down.
ATGCACTAAGCAGTAAATAACATTTATTGCTTGACAGATGTTTTCTTCTTACACATAATATCTAAATAAATAGTAACATAAGAGTCTTATTTTCTCCAGGATTTTCCATGCAAATGAAAGAAAGATATATGTTACTTGGATTATTGAGAACATCCAACAGTTCTGCAGTATGCCAGCAAAGCCCAGCTCATATAGCTGATTCAGGGAGCATTAATATTCATTAAAAGCCATAATGAAGTGATATAGCCCTGATTTAGAGGTCTGGCAGGAAGATGGTGGCAAGAGTCAAAGCTGGCCCCAAACTCCCTGTGTTAATCCTGACCCAAGCAGGTACAAGCACCAGCCTACAGGTCTCTAGGTCCTGCTGCTAAAGTCTGCTCCCCACGAAGAGCAATGGGGTCAGGGTGAGATCCACTTGTGTCTTCATGACTTTTCAGGAGGACATAAAGCTGTGGCTTGCCATGGACACAATAAACTGCTTCATCCACTGGCACGCTGGAGAGCAGTGCCATGGAAAGGGACCTGGGGGTCCTGGTTGATACAAAGCTGAACACGAGCCAGCAGTGCCCTGGCAGCCAGGAGAGCCATCCCTGTCCTGGGGACATCAGGGACAGCATGGCCAGCCGGGCAAGGGAGGGGATTGTCCTGCTCTGCTCTGCACTGGGGCAGCCTCACCTCCAGTGCTGGGGGCAGTTTTGGGTGCCACAATGGAAAAAGGACATTGAACTATTGCAGAGTGTCCAAAGAAGAGCAACAAGGGTGATGAAGGGCCTTGAGGGGAAGCTGTGTGAGAAGTGGCTGAGGTCACTTGGTCTGGGGAGACTGAGGGCAGGCCTCACTGCAGGTACAGCTCCCTTGTGAGGGGAAGAGGAGGGACAGACACTGATCCCTGCTCTGTGGTGACAGTGACAGGACCAAGGGAATGGCCTGAAATGTCAGAGCAGGTATTAGAAAAACATTTTTCACCCCGAGGGTGGTAGTGCACTGGAACAGGCTCCCCAGGGAAGTGGTCACAGCAGCAGCCTGACAGAGCTCAAGGAGCATTTGGACAACACTCTCAGGCACATGGTGTGACTCCTGGGAATGTGCTGTGCAGGGCTGGGAGGTGGACTGGATGACCCTTGTGGGTGCCTTCTGAATTGGCATAAGGGGTGGGTCCTTGACTCTCCGTAAACAAGGTTCAGCCTTGAGCTGGGCACAGAATCTCTTTATTACACACCAGGGGATATTTGTCGGCCTAAGATATTGTTAAATAAGATATTGTTAAATCACCCTCTTCCTATTAAAGATTCTTAGATGGCAAGTTGGAAGTCATTTTGCACTCAGGGTGTCCTGAATTTCTGCAGCAAGGCTCATAAGATTAGTTGGGCCATCAGTGACACCAAAGCTCTCTGCCTTGAAGATAAGTCACAGGTTCCAGTCCCAGCTCTCTAGCACGTTTGTTTATTTTATTCACTGGCTGTTTAATATTTAATACAAAAAACACTATTTAAGACAAGAACAGGAATCCACAGCTTACCCTTTTTAGGCAAATTTCTTCATAACATTATTAAAGGCTTGTGCTGTTCTTATGTTATCTGGCTGTTTTTAGTGGGTCTTCATTTCTTTGCTGCACAAAAGGGGAAATGTCTCACAGATGCCAAGATCATCTCTAGTTTGGATAGTATCCTGATTAATAATTCTGAACTTCTTCAGCATTTAGAGTTTTGTGTGAGGGTGTTGACTATCCTCAGGGTGAATTATCCCTAACACCTGATCCAGGTGAACCACAAATTAAGTGATTTCTCTTTCCTGTTAATTAATAAGGTAGTCTCAAGTAGGTGATACTTTTTTGCTCATTTTCACAGATATACCATAGGTATATTTTGAGTACCTTTAATTGAGTTTTTCAAGGAACTAGATAGCAAAGCAAAACAAAAGATCTCTGAGCTTAGACTCAGGTAAGACACAGAGATGAAGGAAGGAGCATTTGGGGGGAAGAACTTCAGATACCTTTGCAACTTCATAAGCATTTGCAGACCTGAGGATTTCTGATTTTTCCTCCTTAGGTGGCATCCTAAATTCTAACTACATTTGATTTAAAAATTCAGTTGAGAAGTCTTCAGTGATCCCATGTTCCTCTGTCTCAGTTTTCTTGTTGCATACAGCTAGCACCATTTCTCTCCTTGTGGGTGGGCATTTAAGAACAACTACTGAAAATTTGGAAACTTTTGTCGTGTTAAACATTTCCTTGCATGCAATTTTATTCAAGATTGCTGGAGTTTGACTGCTGCTAAGGTAGATCAGTATCAGCATAGATACCCAATGGGAAGCTGGGTATGAAGTTTACACTCAACCAGGAGAAAAAGATGGAAAATTAAGCAAAGAACAGAGAATGAGAGATAAAAGTGAAAGAAGTGGGACAGTTTTGTCCTTCTGGATCCTAGAAGCTCATATCAACAGCAATAACTTATTGCAATGCTTGATTTTATTAGATGGTAAAAAATAGTATCCTGCAAAACTTAATTTTTCATGGCAATGCTTCAACTGGGGTCCTTAATTTCAGTTGGAAATATAAACACTTATTCCAGTGATTGCATTGGCATGACAAATTGAAAGAAATATGAGATGGAAAAAAAGTGTGTGTTAAGAATGCTCAATTGAACTGAGAAAACAAGGTAGCATCCCTCCAGAAGAGACAACCTGATCAGTATCTCAGTCCTTGATGGCAAGATGCCGAAAGGGTCTGAAAGCAAATTTTTCCAATTCATTCCAGCTGGGTGATAAAACTACAGCCTGCATAGAAAGTGATTTTTACTAGTGCTCATTAAATGGTTTGAAATTAATAATAAGGCTTTGGTCTTACATTTAAAAACAAACTTGAGAAATGTTTCCCATATGGTAAGCAAATTGAAAGAATTGTGCTTTGAAGAAAAAAAATCTCTTCTAAACTAACCCGGACCTGTCCAGTCCTGTTCTAATCTGAGGTTAGAGGAATATTTTGTGTGCTTCTCTGAGATACATTACTTCTAGGATTCTTTCCCCATTTTAAGTAAGGAAGGCTAGAAGACAGTCCATCTGATTTAAGCTATTTTACTGGGAATTTCTGCCATATTTTGAGCATGTTCCAAGTAGCAATTGAGATATAAATAGCAGAATAAACAAACAGCTGCGCAAGCAAAGTTGAAAAGTCAGAGACCAACAAGATTATCAGTTGTTTCTGCAGTACTTCTAGACTGCTAACATACCAAATGTGATATCATGTGACAAGCAAATTCTTTATTGCCAGCTGCTAGATTTGGCATTTCTTCATTCCCTATTTACTCATTCTGAAGACTTTTTTTCCATGTTTTCATCCTGAAAATAGAGAAAATTATATTAAAACCACTGAACACTGATTATATTAAAACCACTGACAATGAAAATCCCATGGTTTTGGTCAAAAAATCCTGGCTTATACTTTGCATTTCACTTGCTTTATGGTATATTTATAAATATAAGGACAGTTATATGTTGAGAAATGAAAGTCCAGAGAAAAAATAAAATGTTCCCTCCCATCCAAATCCACCTTTATTTAAGTAGTGGGAAGATGTCTTTTATCCACTATTTGTGTGCAAATACTGTTTATGATAAAATAATGAGCAGGCATAAGATGCTCTGCATCCCATATTTGATTATGAATACTACTCATTTGGCATTTCTTCCTGACTATAAACACTAAGAAATAGACAATCCTGCATAATGAAACAGCAGAGTAACGAGAATGCCAGTCTTTTAATGCTCTCTACAAATGCAAATAAGTTAAAATGTATTTACTGATTGCTGAATAGCTACCTGTCTTCACTGGCTTTCAATCTGAGTTTATGTCCTTTAGTTCACAGGAATATTTTTTTTTAATTAAACTGAGTCAAAGCCTTTTGTTTTTCATAGGGCTATAGTGTATGTGACCAAAATATTTAGATCTGTTAACATTTTCCAGAGCTCTGGTGCAGAAGATGATCTATGATTCTTACTAACAAGGACCCAAGTCTCTGCTGAAAGTACTGTGAAGAATCACATTCACTTTAATGTCTTGAAATTAAGCATAAAATTGAGCTTCTTTCATTTATTTTACTGCCAGTTTCAATAGTGTAGTAGCAGCATTTGAATGCATTGCATTGGTGTTCAGTCATTAATGTGCAAAGGAGGTTAAAGTATATTTTAGAGACTCATTGCCCAAAAGGAATTTTTAAGTGGCTTTGAAATTCTTCATGTTTTGACATTATTTATGTGTTTTGACTTATTTATTTCAGTGGGAATGGCCATTTGCCCCTTAAATGTGCCAGTTCTTTTCAGAATCCCAGTAGTCCATTTTCTAACTTGGGTGTAAGTCTCCTCTGATTCAGGTTCTCATGTCAACATTGAAGTGTTCTTTCATTGTCGTTTTCTTGAGTGATGGTGGCATTTGTGCATCCTGTAAGCATGATTGCAGTTTGGAATTGGAGAGAGTTAATCTAGGAACACTTATTCTGCTACCATTAAACCACAGTCTCATGGGATGAGCTGAGAGGAAAGTACAGGATGCCCAAAACATTTACTATATTGGACAAGAAACTGGAGCCCTTTGAGCTCTTTCCAAGTACTTGTGATGTTTGACCTATCCATTAGTTCATATCTGGTGTATGATCTCTGGAGTATCTTTTATAGGAGGTGAGCTAATAGCCACAAAAGATGGACAGACAGCTAAAACACTTAAAGGGATACAGCCTATCAAAACAAGATGGAGTTTCTCTATATTAATAGCTTAAGTAATACACTAATATGCCAATTACCAATCTCAACATACTGTAGGGAGGGAATGGGTATCTTTATTCCCATCTGACAAATTATATCCAGCTTCCCAAGGTCACCTATGGGAATAGGTGGCAGAGTTAAGAATAAAACGAAGGTCTAAGAAAACATTGCTTGTGATCAGTCAGCAACAACAGTCTCTGTAAGAAACTACTTACTACCTAAAGAGATAATGCATGGGGGGAAGGAGGGAAGCAGAGCAGTGCAGTGAAGGGACAGAAAAGCAAAATGAGGTGACTTGCCCAAGGAAATTCAGTGACTGAGCCAAACTCAGAATTCACGTCACCACTTGTAGTCATGTTCACGCCACCACTGGGACATCCATGGTACAGTGCAGGAGAATGTGTTTTCCTGAGAGTTGACATTTATGGCACTTAATATCCAAGGCCTCCAGATATTTTAGACAACTGTCCTCAGATAGTGTCAGGCAAGAGCTAGGAGATGTTTCCATTACTTTACTCGAGGTCCTGTAAATATTATTTTTTATCCCAGTCTCTCTGTGCTAGTTGCTATTCCCCTTTTATTGTCAAGAGCTTTCCTTTCTCCTCAGGAAATACTGTCAGTAAGTTACTGTCAGCTTAGTGTCCTTCACATTGCTACTGAGACTTTTATTACTTAGAAATACCTTTGTACAATTTCAAAATTCCTCTCAAAGCTTTTCTTTGCCAGAACACCATACAGTAGTTAACAAACAGCCTGCCCTTTTTTAATCTTGCTGCACAAGTAAGTGTTAAAATATTTATCTTCTGTCTGTGCCTAGCTGTGGTCCCCAGATTTATAAACACTTCATACAAGGCAATCCAGGACAAGCAGAAGAGTATCCGTGCACTATTGAAATACAGATATGCTTTTGTTCATACAGATATGCTTTTGTTTCTCTCTCTATAAATTTGTTTTACCTAGAGCATGATCTTTGGATGCAGTCACTCAAATATGAGAAGAGATTTTTTTTAAAAACACTGGCTCAGAATCGTTCCTTGGCCCTTACTGGGCAGGATATGCCACTGTGAAATGAACAGAACGTCAAGAGCAACCAGTTTCTCAGGTAACACTTTGCAGAAAGAATCAGTATGGGGTCTGCTCAGACCTGTCAGGAGAGCATTCTTTTTTTGTAGACGTGGTAAGATTAACAGCTAATACAGATTATTGCTGGTATGTTACTTGTGGTACTGGAATTAGCAACTAGTAGATATAAGAGGAAATGAAGTTTTCTTTAACATTTCTAAAATGATTTCAAATATTTTATGCTTTTTACATAGCCATGTGCACTGTGTTGATTTATTCTATTTACAGCAGCTAAGATATCTTCAAGATAATGATTCTTATCATAATGATTTATGTACCAGGGTTCTTTTTTTGTAGATTGAGATTAGGTAAAAATTTGTAAATGCAGAAATTTTTTGTTCTTCAGTGCATAATTTTGATCAAAAATATTGAAAATAAAACACACACTTTAACCTCTTAGTATAAAAATAAAGCTACAAAACCAAAATTACCATGGACCTCTTTCTCTAGAGATATGATTGATACTATCAGGTAGAGAAACTTTCTAGCAGTGTGGATATATGCTGACTCTAGGATAGCTAAAATCAATTTATAGAATTTTTCTTTATTTTACAACAGGCACAACAGCATGGAGAATCTGACACCTAGTGTAGACTTTAAATGCTCATATAGAAGTAGAGTAAAAATCTTGAGATTTGCTTACTGGAAGATTTTCTCATCTTCCATAATTTAAAATATTTATTACTGTAATCTTTTATTTTGTCTATTCTATTTATTTGTCTATACCTGAATGTCTGAAGCTCACATATCTGTATGAGAGACAAGATTATTTACTTCATGAAAAAACAAAGCTTAATATTTTGTTCAAAACAGAAGCATGTCACGCCTGGGAAAGGGAGCCTGACACTTTTTCTTCTCAACATTTAGTATCAACATTCACAGTAATGAGCCACTTTACACAAGGCTTTGATTACCTGGGGTGAGAAGGGGATGTAACAGCTGAGTGGATATCACTGCACCGAGCTCTTCAGCTATTATCTCTTCCCATCAAATGCAAATGTCTAACCAGATAAGGATTTTCTGTCTCTCTTTTTCTATACTTTGCAGTAAATTGTCTGAGACGTGAAAGGAACCAGAATTGTAGATTTTATTTCCTTTCACTAATCTTGTGACATAGATTCAGCTCAGCTTAAATCAAGCACTCAAGCTGAGCTGCTTGTTTTGCATGCCTGTCTGCCAATTGTCAGCAGCAAGCTGAATGGAAATCAAAACCAGTATCTCAATATTTGTGTAACTCTTGTTGTAAATAATTGCAGGAGTGCAGCCTCTTAGAGAATGACTAGACATTGAAGGTATGAATGCTGTGCCTCTGAAGGGCTTACATTGCTGCTTGTAGACAAATGAAAGACAGAACATATCAATGCAAAAAACAAGACAGAAAGAAGAAACAGGACATAAAATTTTCACAGTTCACATAAATATTTAAATGTCACCTATAGTGAGAATTGTCAATAACAAGGTTAATATCAGCAGCATATCCAGGAAAAAGCTCTGACAAATTTTGGAGGAAAATATCACGCTGTGTCTTGTCACATGCTCAGGTTAATCTGAAGTACCAAGATGAAACTTAACCTAAAGAATTCCATCTTCTTCTTTCATACAATAACAGGGCTTTTTTTGTGACTATAATTTGGTCTCAGTTGACTTGAAAATTGCTCCAGGCCACCATAAATTGTTTAAAGTTGATAATACAAAATACAAAAATTTGCAACATCTGTTTTTCAATTTGATTGTTTTACATAGTTCATTTTTCTCCATTCCCAGCAATAACATGAACTTTTCAGGTCTGCCAACACGATGTAACTTTTCAGGTTACAGCATCTACTCCACAAAGTTCTTTTGAAAGAACTTTGGTTCTTTTATTATATTTTAAATAAGGAGGAATATTTAGGAAAATAAGGAAACATAGATAAAATGGGCTGTCTCCTCCATCTGTCTAATCCATCTGAATAAGTGAAATTCAAAAGTAAAGCAGTGCTAATAAAATAGGAGAATGAAACACTAAAAAGGACCATTGAAAAGTGGAATAGAGAATAATATCTTTGTTTTTTAAAGTCAGCAAGGGGGCTTGCATGTTGAAAATGTATAATGTCAAATGAGCCAGATGAAATAAGTATTTATCATTGGCTAACACAGACTGAATCCAGAATGGAAAGCAATTTTCAATTAACTGGTCATGCTGCACTTAGCTGGGGTTATGTTACATAATCAATCATGAAGAAGTGTTATTTGCCTACTGTTTATGAGCCAATGAACCCAATACTCATTTTAAAACTAAAATATTATTTTAAAAAGGAGGAGACTCAATGGCCAAACTTGCCTCCCACTGCAAAAATTGAATAAAAGAAGTCTGTTGACTCTGTTAATGTAAAATTTCAAAACATTTTGAAGATAAAGATTAGAGATGTTGGCATCTAACACAGAAAAAAAACATGGCATTATCCTTCTGAACCAATTCCATGGTTACTTTTATAAAGAAAATTATTTCAGTATTGTAGATTATGAAAGTCAAAAGAGGCCATTAAAGTGACATGTAAAGGGATGCATGCAGATGGTCTGTATTCCTTCTTTGTATGCTGAACAATGGTCTACAGTCCCCTAAACCAGCATTTATATTACATCATTTGGTGTCTTTCAGCATGTGCCCTGAAGTGGTTTCTCTCCTAGGGGAACCAAAATTTCACTCCTCTGCCACCTAGAACCCCTTTGCAATGCTGATCTGAGGCCTTGTGTTGCCCAGCTCTCCATGAGCCTGAAATTGTATGGAAAAAAGGCAACAAACTTGATAAAGGGTCTGGAGTCCAAGTCTGGTGAGCAGCAGTTGAGGGAGTTGGAGATGCTTATCCTGGAGAAAAAGAGGCTCAGGAATGACCTTATCCCTCTCCACAACTGCCTGAAAGGAGGCTGGAGGCAGGTGGGGGTCAGTCTCTTCTCCCAGATAACAAGTGATAAGACAGGAGAAAACACCATCAAGTTGTCCCAGGGCAGGTTTATATTAGATATTAGGAAAAATGTCTTCAATGAAAGTTAGCAAAGTACTGGAACAGGCTGCCCAGGGAAGCAGAGTCACCACCCCTGGGGATATCTAAAGAATGTGTAGATGTGCCACTTAGGGACATGGTTTAGTGGTGGACTTGGCAGTGTCAGGTTAACAGATGGACTTGAGGGGCTCAGAGGTCTTCTCCACCCTAAAGGATTCTATGACTCTGAGATGGAAAGGCCCCCAGGGACAGCCAAACATAAATCTGCTTTGCAGCACCTTAGACATGGTGCATGGCTGAGACCAGCAATGGGTGCAGACACCACTGATGGAAAAGATGTCCTGGTACCACAGAGAATCACCCCACACCCCACAAGGTGTTCTCCACAGAGACAGATTTAGCTGTAGGCACAATATCACACGTTCCTGTGCAACACAGATGTAGTAAATTTCCCATGCTGCATCTCCTTCCAGAGGGACATTCTCGAGCATGATAGAATCAAGATTTTTCAGAAGGGATCCATGATTTCGGGTTCCTCTTGAACATAACATATAACTGTGCTAAGCTCACTCCTTCCCAAATTTAAAGCCTTTACAGTAGTAGGGTCAGTGGCAATTTATCACTGAAGGTATGTATGAGACCTGATTCCTTTTCAGTCTCTTGAGCTTCTTTACTAGTCACCTTCAGAATTTCAGCCTCTTGCCTACTTTTCGCTAGTTAAACAAACATGTTCTGCACACAGGAGCACAGAATGCAATTTGTGCTGTCTTTACAATTGCTTAGGGCAAAGAGGTTTTGTCTCCAAAAAAAGAACTCCCAAAACCTTTGTAAGGCAAACAAATATCAATAATGCTCATGCCTTGTAGTAGTCTACACTTCCCATGCCAAAGTATTCAGTTAAAAATTGATACATGCATGAGGCAATGGGAGATGATGTTCCTAATAATTTAAAGCATTCTTAAAATTTAGCTTGCTTCAAGTAATAAATATAATGGATAATTGTACTCTTTTGATTTAATAAATACATAATAAATGTAAAAGTGACTGTATTTGTAAAATATCAGAGAGGAATTCTGTTTTTCACAAATATAAATATTACAAATTAGTTGAGAGGAACTGCCCATGTACTTACAAGTAAGCATGTGAACAAGGATCTGAGGAATGATTGCATAGTTGGAGGCATTATTTTCAGAAGACAGCAAAGATTATTTTAAATACCACCACTGAATCACCCCAGAATTTCAAGCATTTCATAAAAGCTAGTTAATTATACTGCTTGTTTATTGAACTCTTAATCAGAAGAGCTCAAAATCTTTTGCAGTAATTAATTAATTTTCTCCTCTGACACCACAGTGAGGTAGGAAAATATTATGGTTCCCTCTTATAATGTCAGGGTATCCAAAAGCAGTGCCTCTTTTCAAACAGTGATGCTGCAGTCTGTACTGCCTCCAGCCACTGCCTCAGCAGCACGCTGATCACTACTCACTTGCCATGTGCTTTTTTGCAGGTGTTGGAACTTTTTTCAAGCAGTGATGTATAAGAAAGTCAGAAACAGCACCTGGCAGTGATGACTTTGAATCACTGAGCTAAGCAGTAGGAGAACATTTTTGCTAAAGAATGTTAACTAACTTGTAAGGCACTTCTACACTCTCTTTTGCAACATCTTTATTAAAGCCAGCTTCAGACACTTAGCAGTTGCTCTTAACCAAGTGCATTGACACCAAGGTGAACAGAAAGGTGGTGCTAACAGAGACAAGATGTGTTACAAAGGGAGCTGAGCCCTGTGAAATAGAGAAAGCAATTCCCTAGGAAGTGTTAATGGGTGAAAGACATGCCTGCATACCGGTATGTCCTGTGGTTGAAACCCTCCTGCTAACTAATGTATCATGCTAATTAAATAAGATGCAGTAAATTTACTGCCATGGTTATTATGTATCAGATACCACTTATGTCAAAATTTATGCAAGAATTTCAAAGTACTGGTGAAAGTGTAGTTGACATTCAAGCAATGTAGGATGTACACAGGAAATGCAGAGGTTTTTTACACAGAAATGTGAGTTGTGCTGGGCTGGAACAGTTTTTGTGATAGAACTAGTTAATTGTACTTCTTGTTTACTGAACTTTTAATCAGAAGAGCTCAACATCATAGGCAACATAGACATTTTCCTCTTAACCCTGCCTGCATGTACCAAAGGCTTGAGCTGCACACCTCAGTAATTTTGGTTACTGTGTACTGTTCTTCAGCTGCTGAGCAGCATATTAGTGGTGTGCCTGATGTAACTTACAGGCAATGTGCCTGGTGCCTCCACTCACACCTGCTGGAACATCTTCAGGCAGGACTTAGGGACAGCTTTACAGAAACCACCTTGGTGACACTGCTAATATGTTTCATTCCCCATTTGTCCTTCTGTGCATTTTTTCTATAGCTACCACTAAGGAATGCCAGCAGAATTTGGGAGATGAAAGGAAAAGCAATCTCTACATTCCTGATATTCCTGAAAATACTAGTCAATCACTTGCTTATCTTCTGCTGTTAGCTGTCACCACAGCTTCTCTTAGGCAACTTTGTAGGGAAAGGGCAGAACATCTGACTTGTCTCACCTCATAAAATAGCAGGTCCTTGTCTTCTAACTTCTGCCCAAAGTCACAGACAGGGAATATTTGATAAGAGTTAGCCAGCAATCCTCTCAGAGATAAGGATTCCCTCCTGCAACTAGATACTACAGGGGTTTCAGTGGCAGAAGAGGATCTCATCTGCTTTGCCTTCCCTATTTTTCCATCTTCCAAGAATGGAGCCATAAAAATAACTTTGGATGCTTACAAAAATCCTTTGAACATTTCTGGGAGTTAATGGCTGATATGATCCAAGACTCTGTGAAGAAGAGAGGAAGTGTTTCCTGCAGTGATGTCAATCAAATACCTTTAGAAAGAGTGGTTTTGGCTCATGGCCAGCATGTGCACAAAGTCTCTGTCGATGGCCCACTTAGATAGGGTTCATTGTTCCAGGTTGTCACATACCTTTCTCCACTCTTTTTTTAATCAAACCAACTCTGAACAATTGATACACTTTTCTTGCAAATACAGAATGGCATCTATTGAGCATCATTGATGAATGTAAGGGACTTCTTTCTCTTCACATCCAAAGGTATATAAAGCCATGATAGAAAAGATTATGCTATATATATTAAAAAAAAAAATGAAAAAGCAGTTGGGGAAAAAAAGATCTGTAAGACTGTTTTGGAGCTTGACCCTCACCAAGTTCAGTCCTAGCTCTGCTGCAGAGATTCTTTTAGGTCATGAAGAATCCTACAGTTCATACTGAATGAAGAATTTTCTAAAAACTCTCTTCCATCAAGCCATTTACATTAATTTCAGAGAAATAATTTAAAAGGTTCTCAAGAAGAAGAAGCTTATTATCATAGAAGCTTATTCTATGTGCATTTACTAAGTCAATTAAATACACCATACTCATGCAAAAATAGATATAAAAATGTTGTATATATGTGTATGTATAAGGATATGCAAATATATAATAGATATAATAAATAAAAATCACCCCTTTATTTCATGATGGGTATTCCAGTCAGAACGCGCTAATACTCTGCCTTTCTTAAACTCTCCACTTTGAATTCAAAGAGGTGAAATGGAATTGCATTTATTTCAATTGTAAAGCTTATTCAGCACCTTTGGTTCCAGAGATGGGATTGGTATTTTATCAGAGCAGTAATTTAATGCAGACCCACATGCAGAAGCTCAGACTAAAAATGCTTCATCAACAATGCACTATTCCCTCCTCCTGCAGTGTAACTGCTCTTCAATTTACTGAAACCTGATTCAGTGATTCACTGGGAAGAGAGAAAAAATCATCTTGTCTTGACAGTTATTCACAGCTCTAAAGATATAGGGACAAATCCAAGGAGAACTTAAGGACCTGGAACAGTCATTTGAAGGACTGAGCTACAAAGATACAAAAGTACTGCACTGTAGTCACTTAAACTGGAATTATCTACATCCCCTCAGTGGCAACAGGGACATGTAAGAGCATTGAAAGTCTGCAATAGGCCTAACTGTGTATTCTTTGAACTTGACTAGCTATATTAAATATTCAGATCCTCCTTATATAATTCACCTGATAGTGTTGTAGAGAAAACTAACTTGTGATTAAAAATAAAACAAATTCTTAATACACAAAATAATGCTATTACTCTACTACTTGTATTTAACCTGGCAAGCTGTATGGTTTATTTTTCAGCCAGTAAGATTCATGATTTAGCACAAAAAATCTTCACAGAATTTACTATTTCTACATCATCTGAGCACCTTGCTCCACAATTCTTAGAGAAATGTGTGTACATGCATAGATGTCAGCCTGTAATTAATTAATAAGGGGTTTTTTTTGGTAGGATGAATCAAAAAATGCAACCTAGGAGGAAGACATATCTGGCTATTTCAGGGCCTTGATAAAGGAAATGTGCTTTACTTTGTATTTGCTCCCCAACAGACATGCATAGCAGAAGAGCTGCCCAAACAATTGTGAGAAACTCAGTAGTTATATTTCCCTCACCACTCTCCTAATGTTCTCCCTGCCTGAACAGATCTGTAGCTGGATATAAACTCTATATTGTGACATAGCCTCTCAACAGGTTTTCCACAAGGAGACCTTGTTCCTGTGTTTAAATCCTCTCACTGGGTGTGGATGTTTAGGCTTAAGATTGTTAAATCCCTGGCTGAAGAGAATTTGTGTCTGGTTCATATCACTGCTCTTTAGGAGGCTTGAACTCATCAGTTAGTCAACTCACCTTTTTTGCAGGCCTTTCCAAGGTCTTGCTAGCCTGATTTCCTTGCCTGACTCTTCTGTCCATCAAAGATGATGCTCTCCAAGACACCTTTTTTAGGAGATTCCCCAGCAATCCATGCTGAAAACACCAAGGATGCATGAAGCCAACTTATTTTGTCACCTTTTTCTGTGAAGTGGCAGCACAGAGTTTGGAAGACACTTTATCCACACACTTTATTCAGGGGCAGGAACACATGGCTTTGGGAAGGAAAGCATTTCAACTCCTCCTGTGCCTGGATCACTGGGTTGGGAAGGCAGCCACCCTATCTGAAACAGATTGGTGCAGGCAATGTTTTTTTGGCTGTGTCTAAGCCTTCTCTTCCCTCTACAGTGCACTGAACACCTCTGGGGGAAGACTTAGCACTTTATGGAAATACTGATCTTCTGGGACAAGAACTCAACAGGAAAAAGCCCAAAGTCAGCACTCTGCTGGAAATGTGTTATCTATCAAGTAGAACCTACTCACAAAAGTTAGTATTTTCCAAGGTTAGATGGCACAGCAGATGCTTGTCTGCACCTTCAGTTGAAAAGACAGATTAAGGGCTTATGAAAACGAGAGTGACAGAACCATTGTGAGAGCTCCAAACACAGGCAGTTCCTCTGTAAACAGTACCCTAACAAAACCCACTTTGAGTCTCATTGAAGTTTGGTCCTGTACTTGTAGTCTGAGAGTGTATTCAAAACACCTCATAAAGCCTGTGTACCCACTTGACTCTGTTTGCAGCCATCAGCCAAATTAGCACCATAAAGTAGTTTTCTTTTTCTGTGAGTTCTGGCTTTGAACATAACAGAAATGTCTGTAATTCCAGAGTGTCACTGAAGAGTATCAAGGGGGCCAGTTTTGGCCAGATTGTTTTCAGGATGAGCCTGTGTTTGCTGAAAAGAGTGATAATGCTGTCTGAGGATCTGGTTTTTCTTTCAGGATCTTCAGACCACCTAAACTGCTATCACCACCAGTAAGTAGAAACTAGTTTGCAGGACACTGGATGCAGTGGATTGCATGGAATTGGTTGGCAGTGGGAGGAGAGTATGAACAGCAGACTGAGAGGCTACAACACAATTTGGGACTGTAACAGGACTGTGGACAAGCCAATACAAACTGGTCAAGTGCTGGTCACCTTTGACACCTTCAAGATGCCTATGTGACCTTACTGTCCCACTGAAGCATCTTTTTTATTGCAGTTTTTTTGCTGCCTGTTGACAAGTTTTCAACAGAAAGATGAGTTTCAGGTGAGGGCTGGCCTGGGACCTAATTTTTGAAACCACTCTGGCTGAAGGGAAAGTCAGACTTGGCTTTCCTGCTTCCTAGGGCAGCACTGGAAGCATCAGGCTATTATAAATAGCCTGCAATATAAATATTGCAGAAAGACTGCAGCCAGCTTCCCCCATTTTCCTGTCTTACCCACAAAGCTGTGACTGAACTGTCAGAAGACTCCAGGACAGTTCACATAGTTTCAGGGTGTCCTATTAACTGAACTTCAAGCTTTTGGGAAAGACAGGCAGATCCATATTAGCTACAAGGTAGGCAAAATGTGGCTGGATATGAAATCACTTTAAACTCCCTCAATACACACAACACTACACAGCTACTACTGGAAGAAAGTATCAGGTGAAGTTCAGTATCCTAAGCACATACACTGGGAAAATTTAATCACCATTAAGCCTATGACAGAAGAAAGTTTTAATGGTTTAATTACAGTTAGTACAGCAGCTTTATTCATAAGTCACACACAGTTCACAAAACAAATTAAAGAAAAATGCTCTGTGAGTCACTGACCCTCCTGAAAATCCCATACTGTGATCCTTCATTTTTAGTACTGTCTTTATGGTCCCCAATATAAATAGATTTGCTTTCATAAAGGTTCCAGAATTCAGCCCAGAATAACACTGTTGTAGACCAAATAACAAGGTCAGGTTTACCTCAGCAGTGACATTAAAGATGGTCAATTCACTTGAAAAACACAGGGGAAAATACACAAAGAAAGTAAAGTCAACATTTTATTTGTGCTGAGGTAGCTTGCCTTATTGTGGAATAGTCAGCTGAGATATTTGCAGTTTCTATAGTGGCATTTTTCCGTTTTATTGAGATTTTAAACAGTAGGAACAAAGAAATAGCAAGCAGCATCATTTACATGTCAGAGCACATCCAGATTACACCGAAGCAGCAGCAAATGGCAGCAGTTACAGTTTGAGCAGCTGCACAGAACCCAGAAGCTCCATCAGTCACTGAGCACTGCCAATCGTGCAAGCACCAGGAAAGGGATGTTAAAAAGGTGACTGGCAGGGGGGATTTGTGATTTCATGTGAGCCCTCTCCTGACAAAGGAGAAGGATGCTTGCCAGTAGTGAGAGGTACCTTATTAGATGGAGAAGTGGGTATTGGCAACAGGTTCTACTGGGGAATGGATCAAACCCGTCAGTGCTGCCCTCCTCACACAATTTATGGATTTTGGCCATCAAAGATGGGCTACACAGCTCTGCTGGCCACTGGAACAGGAATGTGCTGCTGGGTCTCTTCAGGTGCTGATGAGTATTTTGCCTCAGTTTGTGGTCAAGACAGGTTCAATCCCAGGTGGGCCCTAAAAGAGACTAAAGATGCTCTATGCTGAAGCAAACTCAAAACAAACACACTTTTAAATGGAGAGTTGGTATCTAAAGAATTAAGAACCCAATGTATCTTGCAGCTTCTATGACTTACTGGAGGAGGAGAAAACTGAAATTAAAATGAAACAAACAAAAAAAGCACCGAATTTTAATTCCTTGCTTAGTTTTATGCTTTGTTACAAAGGAAATGATGCAGCTTATATAAATTTAGTAGAATTAGCATCCACAGTGTCTAAGCAGTAGGACAAGCATATGCAATTATATTTAACTGCAGAAAAAGAGCACACAATTGTTTCTGCAATTTTATTTTTTTTTTTGTGCTAGTGAAGTTTTGCTGTTTGTAAAACTAAATGAATTATTACAAATGAGCCATCATCTAACTTTTTTTCTCAGACTAAGCTACATAGAATAAATATTTAAATGTTTAGCTTTCTGGTAGTAATTCTGGATAAAACAGATGGAGATGGTAAAGTTTACTTTCAAAATTTAGATGCAAGCATTGTTATGTGTCTAAAACCTCCTCTTTTCCTTCTCTACTCTTTAAAAAGGTCTCTTCATTCAGGTACATTACAAAAATAAACTTGCTTATTCATGTAAATATGCATATCGAACAGCTCATAAGATGATTAATATACAAAAACTACTGGGTTTTGATTGCAAATTATAGCTATAAATTAAGATGAATTCTCAAAAAGAGATATTGCCATTTCCTATGGCTAATTCTATAATAAATAAAATAATAAGTGCTGGATCAATTTTTAAAAGGTTAAATAGTCAAACAAGTTTGATCACATGTTTGAAAATCCACACTTAGGAAACTGAATTGGAAATTTCCCTAAACTTACAGCAATTACTGGTTGCTCTTAGACTACTACTAATATAGAAGTAGTACTTTTAGGTATTTTTGAACAGTAGTACTTTTTGGTATTTTATGGCTTTTGATCCATATCTGAAGAAGTTTTTTGATGAGAAGCAGTGGAGCAAAGATGTAACATGGCCAGATTTTAAACGTCATAATTCATTCCACTTATTAGTAACACTTATCCTACAATATCCATTTCTCTGAAAGTAATGACACTTTGAGAACTCAGACATCTTTTAAAGCTCTGGATGTAGTCAGTGGGATTTGCATGGGAATTATCTGAAGGATTCCAATGGAAAGGGGATCTGTGTCATGCTGGTGAGTGTAACAAAGTGCTGAGCAACTTGTCAACCTACCCAAAAGCATCCAGTCCAGCACCATCCCTGCAGGACAGGCCTTTGTGAATTACTAGTACCTCAGTCCAGATTTCAAGATCAAAAGTACTATCAGTAACCACACACACTGTAGCTGATGTCATTGTTTTGTTATTGCACTCAATATTGGTGAAAAAGCTAGAAATTATATAAGTTGCCCAGTTGGCAGAACACTACTCACAGGTGCACTGCCATCTTCTGGGAGATTTTATTCAATTTTTAGTCAGATGCATTTGTCACTTAGTCAAGTCACTATCCAGTGAAAATGTTGATTTCCAGTTAGCCACCAGTACAGCTAAAAGCTTTGTATTTTGATTTTATGATCTCTTGCTTGAGTCAGCACCAAGAAATAATTACAGGCACAAACTAGAGTTATAAGCACTAATGCACCAGACCGCTTAGAAAAATCTCTCTCATGGCCACAGAAGTCAAACAGATCACTGTAAAACATTACTTTCAAACAAAGTGCTTAGAATTTTTAACTAGTGGATCTCCTATTCAACAAACCAAAGGAAAACATAAGAAAGTATTTGGGTTTCACATCCAGTCAGAGATTCATTATGACTTTGAGACATATTAGCCAATCTTAAAATAATTGAAGTTATTTTTCTTGATGATGCACAGTGACCCTCTGGAAAAGGGTGCTAATGTACATTCTTGCACATATCAGTTGTAAATCAGCTTCATGAAGGAGTGTGTGCCTCTAAAAATATTTTAATTCTGCTAATAAAAAGTCTGGATGTCTCAGATGAAAAGCAAACACTCCAGTGTTTTGAAACATTTTTTTTTCTCAAAATAATTCTGTTCTCTTTTTTTTAGAGAATGTAGAAAAACACTGCCCAAAATCTCTTGCAGAAATCACATTAATCTGTAAAATCTTTAAAGCTAATGTATACCAAGTCTCTCCTTTACTTGGCAGGCCACAGAAGGTCAGTCTGTCAGTCCTGCAGTGCAGATGTAAGGAAATAGAGAAAAGAAATTTTACTCCATCCTATCAGGTAAGTAAATGTTATTAAGTGAAACAACCTGTTTAACAAACTCAAAATATCCATTTTACTGAGCCTCAAAACTCTTTAGTAACAATATATCTTGCTACTTATATTGATAAGCAATGGACACACCAGTTACTATCAGTAATATCAAAGAAAACCAAAAAATGTGTTACAGTCTGCTTTGTTTATAATCACCAAACTCACCAGGTTTCTTAACTCATACTCCTTGTACTGTATGTCCTTTAGTCATAGGCTGGGTGCATGTCAGGTGAGCAGTTAGGAGGACTGCCACTAGCTAGTGCTGAATCTCATGTCTGCTCTTCAGGCTAAGAGACATTCCCAGGGCAGTTTAGCAGTCACTGCACTCAGACTCTCAGCCACTCCAGCAGGAATTGCACTAATCAAAACAGTTCTTAAAGGAAATGCCTTGTCTTGAAGTGAAATGAAATGTAGCAGCCAGTACAGCTGATAAATGCTGGTAAGCTCAGGACAAGATGCAAAGATCCCAGAGGGGTCAGTGACTCCTCCTCTGCCACCACCTCGCCACAGCTCAGGCTCTGACCAGGAGCAAGGTTTCATTTGTTTAGTGGCTGTCTGCTACCAGCTGCTTTTTCCATGTCTCCACTACCTCTCACCTCCAGAGAAGCTCAGCTGGGGTCTCTGCCCTGTGTTTTGAGGGTAAAAGTTAATTACAAGCAGTTGGGCTACAATGATGGTGTCTAATGAAAGTGTCCCAGTCATGAACCTTCAGACTTTTGGTGACCAAGAATATCTGTGATGTTCAGAGAAGTCAACCAGAGGTCTGTTCCAACCACTGCTTAGTCAGCAACTTACTTTGACCATTTTGTTCCTAAAAATGGGAGTCTCTGGGAAGCTCACAAAGATGAGTGCTAACTAATGGAAAAGGCTGCCAGATCCAAATAGCAAACTCTTGTAAAATACCTTCTTATTCTCTACTCTTATCTATGCAGCCAAAAAAACCTTGCAAAGAATGGCAGTCACTGGGCATAAAGAGAAGGTCACTGATAATATCAGGAATTAAATCCAACATCAGTGTTTCCAAGGAAAGCTTATGCACACAAATAGGAATTCACTGAAGGAGGCATGTTTCCCTGAACAGTTATTCTGTGCCATAAATATCCTCCAGAAAATTTAGAACCAACAGCTACAGTTGAGAAGTACCAAAGTTTGTTTTGGGAATGGAAGAGGACTGGGAAGAGTGGATTGTGATGCACAGAAATGAAATTATGACCTAAGTGTCCATG
The DNA here is from genome assembly GCA_013397555.1 of Urocynchramus pylzowi. Classification (NCBI taxonomy): domain Eukaryota; kingdom Metazoa; phylum Chordata; class Aves; order Passeriformes; family Fringillidae; genus Urocynchramus; species Urocynchramus pylzowi. Next base: position 341,322 of record VZRH01005338.1, on the reverse strand, counting down.
CTCACTCATGTCAGATAAAAATGAGACAATTCAATTTGAAACTGGGACCAGATGCATTTCCAAGATCCAAGCAGGTTTCCGGGGCTGCAGATGAATGGAAATAATTTGCTGACCAGATAAAATCAATCCATTGCTTTTGTCAAAGCCAGCTGTCACAAAGTAAAAAAGTAAACAAAAATTATATTTTTCTAATGCTGATAGAGTGCTGCTATCCACACTCTCTTAGGAAGAAAAAAAAAAAAAAAAAAAAAAAGATTAAAAGGATTTAGAGACAAATTTCATTAAAAGAGGGATATAGGAGAGCAGTAGATCTGGTTTTGTTTCCCAGACAGTATTACAGTAAGCCATAATGTCCTTGGCCCTGAAAAGGCCAACATGTCATGTGGGACAGCTTTAATATTCTCCTCTTTTGAGAGAAGATGTAGGAACCATGATGGCCTAGAACACAGGACCTTTCCAAAACCAAATTTACAAACACTTCCCATCCACAGGGACCAGAAACAGAAGGACTGGAATGGTCTGTAGTACAGGGATTCTTAAAATGAGCAAAGCTACGACTACTTGGTCTCCTCACCCCTCTTGGTTTCATCTGTTAATCTGTGATGTTCTTTGTACCAACAGTAAAATTCAAGCAGTTTTTCTACTGTAGATGGCAGCTAACGAGAAAAGCTCTGAAAAGACTGCAGTTTGTAAAATAATTACAAATTTATTTTCTTGCTCATGGACACAACTCCTGAAATCACTCTTTGGCTCCAGACTACTTGTGCCACTCTGAAGAGTTGACAGAGGAAGAAGTGCTTGAATAACTCTCTCCATCACCTCACTCCAGGACCTCTGCCCTTGCACCTTGCCCTCCTCTCAGCCTCAGCCTGGCAGAGGCTTTGTCCTGGGCTTCCCAAACCTGCCCACCAGCCTTCAAGCAAGACCTCCCCTGGCTGGGAACGACAGAGAGGCCTTTGTTTGCCAGTGACCTCCAAGGAGCAAACACACAGCTCCTTCCCAGCCTGGGAGGAGAAGTCCTTCCCCCTCGTCCTGCCAAAGGGCTCAGGATGGGCTGTAGATTCTGTTTTTCTTTCAGCCCAAGTCCATGTGAAGTCCATAGACTGGTGTTGCTGAGAGCAGGACATCTGTCTGTCCTTCACAGCCACCACAGCTTCAGATTTCTAGTGTGCTAGAATACTTTTATGGATGGGTCAGGAAAAAAATAAAGATGTTTTGATACAAAGTATTCTGAATTATTCTAATGCCTACAGTATTTATTAAAGATGCACATTCACTTGGCACACAATGAAAATTCTGGGGCTTAAGAATTATTTGAGCAACACCTACCTGAATATGTCAAGAGATGAAAATGAAGCATCAAAAATCATTAGATACTTAAGCAAAAGAAGCAGTATATTTTTTGCTGGCATTTGACGTTATACTGTAAATGGCTTTCCGATATTCATTAAAGGAAAAGTTTTATGACTGAATAGGAATAGATGCTGGAAAAAATAGTTGTTTCTTTACACCTTCAGCAACTGGAAATGTTATTTTAAATGTTTACAAAGGCATGGACTGGAATACAGTTTCACAGTTTCTAGTGAACTAATCTAGGACAAAAATGATTGCTCACTTTCCCACAGGAAGAAATCCTTATGTTTCACCCATGCTCCCTTTCCTGCACGATTAACGGATACTTCTGAACCAACAACAGATGACCTACAGTAACCATTCACAAGGGGCTAAAGTCATAAATAGATACAGTCTTAAAAATATTTATCTAAAAGAAAAACAACTCTCAAATCAGCTGAGCGACATGATAGGTTGCTTGGCACATATTAAGATATAAGGATTGACTCTTCCCACAGCTTAAGAGCCTAGGCAGTTTTCTCAGATAATCCGTGCAAGAAAAGCAATAAAAGATCTAACAACTAAGAAAAACAAATCAGATATAGTTATAAATATCTATGCTGGTAATGAATACAAACTGGTTATATTTCGCTGAGAGCAAAAAGTAAAATTGCAGAGAAGCTTTATCATGACTTTCAAACAGTAGTGCAGAGTGCATTATTAAGCTCAGATCCCAACATTAACAGAAAACTCATTTGTATCAGAATCAACAATGTCTATATAATCTAAATATCTATTAATAATAAGCAACTACACCAAAAGCATGGATAAATATAGCAGAAGACTATAAATAAAAAAGACTGCATATAACTGCCCAAGTAGGCAATGCTGGGAGTTAAATCTTATTAATGCCTTAATGAAATGAAAGTTACCTTCTATCAGCACAACCTTCTCTAAAACTTAGGAAGCACCTGGAAATGCCTATTGTGGGTACCAGCTGTCCTCTGAAGAGGCAATCTATCCCCAGAAGCTGGCCCAGTAGCAGATCAGTTTTTTTCAGTTTTTTCCCTTAATTCTATGCTTGTTGTGGTGACAAAGCAGAGTTCAAAGGTTTTCACTGCCCCATTAATTCACTCTAGGCTTTATCTTGTTGCCAGTAACTCACATGTCAGGGTTGCTGGCTCTTTTCTCCTTTATCAAAGCGAGGCAGAAAGTAGATCTGCACAGGCAGGTGCTATGAGAGCTGTCTTAATTAGGTTTGACAGAGAAGGAGAAAAGACTAGGGAAAGGTTTGGGGACCTATTAGAAATATCTTCCTCTCCAATTAAAGAGCCATGCATGTATTCCAGCTCAGCTGAGCAAGAAAACTGGCCCGGCTCAGAGAGGTACAACAGCACTTAAAGTGTGATTCACAGATTAAATACTTGCCGGTGGGACACCGAGATGGAATTTATTTCAATGATGCTTGTGGAAGGAGCTAAACAGGTAGGTAAAGGACAGAAGAGTAAGACTGTCATGTCCCTGACTTTCTTCTATTCATCTTTCACATTCAAACTTTAGAGGCTGCTTGAATTTAAACCATGGATCTTGAAGATTTCTAGTACTTAAGATAATTGGGTGCCACAGGTGACATCAGATGTTAAATACAATGAGATTTGATCATCTATACCGTGAATGATGAAGCTCTGCAAACCACAGTTGTCTGGCATCTATTCAGGAATTAACTGAAGTATTTTTTTGAAAATCACAGGAGACTGGGTGCAAAGTTTAATGATTATGTAGCTGGCACTCTTCAAGCACACTTATGGACTGGCTAATGAACACATCAAACAATGTAAGATACATGAATTTACACAAAACATAACAAAGAAAGTTAGGTCCTGACTTTAAAATTAAAATGGTTATATTCCACAACCTTGAAACTAGATTTGAAGTAAGATCAGTACTTAGAAGTAATTTAAAAAGTAATCATTTCCTCTAAGGAAAGAATTCAACTCCTAAGTAGAAAATGTGGCTTATATTTCTGCTATCAGCACACTGAATCAAACTGTATCTGAAAAATAAAGAAAGTATGGAAAAAAACCTGTCCATCCTGACTAAGGAAAAAGAGATTTCACAGTAAATGGAGTCAAGGGGTTAAGGACAGGGGTTCAAAACACTTGAGGGGATAAAAAATGTGAACTGACATATTCAAAAGAGCCCAGGGAAATTAGACTTTTGTATTCAAACAGTGTCAGAAAACAAATTTTTCTGTTGCCATGGAAATTGAAACAAAAGCAAAACCCATTCACAATCACAATGGAAGGACAGGATTTGGAAATTTCCTCTGGAAGAAAGCTTCCAGGGGAAAAAAAGAAAAAAAATATTAATTCAGAGCCATAAAAATACATTGCTTCTGGCAGATGAAACACGTACAGTAAGGCTCAGAATTTCCTTTCAGTAGTCCAGCTCACCTATATTTACATAATTAAAATGTTAATAGCTATATGATAACAAATAAACTATAAAAAATTTCTCAGTACTACATGCAAATATGTGCACGGTAAATTGAACAGATCAAAAAGAAGGGGATTGCACTTTGACTATTAAAATCAGAGAGGAAATAGGATTATCAGTGATTCCTTACAACTGTGCTGAGGGCAAGACAAACCATGTGTGTGTAGTGCTCACACACCAACAACCATCTATACCAAGAAAAATTAGAAAAATACATCAAAGACTGATAGTAGCTGTAGAATTTGCTCTCATGGCAGATTGTCCCTGTGTCTCCATCATGCTTCCAAGGACCGTTTTACTGAGTAAAAAATTATTTCACTTTTTATTGACATGTATTCCCAGTTTTATCCTCAAAAGTCCTTCTTCCTTTTCCTTAGGAAAATACTGGCCCATACCACCAATTACATGAACACTTCCCTGTGAATCCAAGACAGAGTCACAACAGCAATGCAATGGCTCAGTCCCATCACCCAGCTGTTTTATCCTTGGTACAACTCAAGTTCCAAAGCCAGGGACACCTCTGGACAGAGGTAGGTAGCCCAGTAAAATCCTTACTGAAGCCACTGAGTCAGAACCTCAGTGGAGCACATTTTCCTACCCCAAATAAACTGAAAAATCACGCAAGTCATAGATCAGACTCAATGGTGCTGTCAGAGGTCTTTTCCAAGCTCACTGATTTTGTGATTCTGTAATCTGGACTGCTGCCACAAGTATGGAGTCACTGAAAAAAGAATTGGGTCTCCATCAACAAGACAGTGATCTAGGGCCTTTTCAACTGCTCAGGCTCACACCTCCCTTCTACCACTCAGCAGAGAATTATTATTGTTATTCTAAACCTGGGTCATTGAAACAATCTGCTCTACCTTTACACAGATTTGGATCAGCATGACTGAGATAGTGAGCAGCAGGAGCTGGGGCTGAGCAAGGGGCCCCAGGCACACAGGAGGAATTCTTGAGCCACTTCTACCAGCCCTTCAGCCCTTCACCTTCATTGTCCTTGGCTTGAGCTTTGTGCCCTAAACATTACAGGAAAAAACACAAACCTATAATTTTCTTGCAAAAGGCTTTCATATACAACAAGATTACTCTAACTGCCCAGGCCTTCTCTTCTCTAGACTAAACAGCATGAATATTAGGTAATAACATTATAACATTCTCTCTTGAGCTGACACATCCATTTAAGAACACTACAGTTTACCAGCCATTAAGCAGTTACTGGTTGGTGCAAGTTTATTTTCTGAAGAGTACTCTATTCAAAACATACTTGCTAATTATTGCAGAAGAACACACATACCCATTTGTAATTATTACTTAAAAGAAACAATGAATTTCTCTCTGATCAGCCTTCAGTTAGATTCCCATCAAAGGAATCATATGAGCAGATGGGGTCCAACAGGCTTTTCATGTGTTTTCTTTTTTTATGCTTTGTAATGAAGCTCTCCCTCATAAACATGTTAAAATGGACTCATTTCCTTTACCAGGATGTGATTTTCTGGTAACTGCTTTTCATTTTCTGTCTTGAACAAAGTAGATAATTTGTTTCTCTTTACCAATAACCTGAGTGATTGGAAAAGTGTCACGCACATCAATGGATCCATGACAGCAATCATGGAAGTGACAAAGATTTTACTTTTTTTTTTCTCAGGCTTCTCCAAGGAAAATAAGCATTTTCCAAAGAATACAGCTAAAACTGGATGAGAACAATTTTTTTGTGAATAGAAAATTCATTGAAAAAAGCTGTGACAAAGAGAGAAACTTTATATCTGAATCCAGCCCACAGTTGGTGGGAAAATTCTACAAAACAAACAAGCTGAACAAAAACAAAACAAAAAAGGCAGGAGGGATTCTGGAACAGTGCATATTTCATTGTGAAATTTTCTGAGAGCTTCTTGTTTCCAATGATGCTGAAATCTTGCATTTCAACATATTCTAAAAAAAAAATACTTATTCATTGTGAAACTTTTTTTTTTTTAAAGTCAAACCAGTCTAAGTTTAATTAGATGCAAAAGAACTAACTACTCCAAATCAAATGAAACATTGAGTCAAAGCAAAAAAGCTCAAGGGGTCTTAAATTACAGATTTTTTAAAAATTAGTTGGTTCAACAACCAAGTAAAAAAAAAAATCTATTGTTTTGTGTAATCAATTATATTATTTTTTTATATAACTATGACAGGACAGCACGGGGGACAATTACTTTTCTTCCCCCTCCAACTAGTATGTCTTCCTTTTTTTTCTTAGACATTTCATTAAAGACAGTTCATGTTAACTAACTTGGGCAAAGCAAGCAAGCACTCAACTTTTTCCATTTCTCTACACTCAAGTCACCCTTTTCCCAGGGATGAGGATTTCACTGCCCCCCTTTGGAGCACCACACACACCCCTGCTAGGGACGGAGCGCACAGACTGAGATCACTGCCACCCTACGCAGCTCAAATGTCAGGAAGAGAGGCAAAAGACGTGACAGAGACCAGAAGTGCAGGAAGGCAGAATGGCTGGCACAGGATCACATGGAACTTCTGTCAGGGCTGCAGTTTTGTAGCCCTGAGCTGTTTCACCATGGGAAGTGATCCTTGATCCAGCCCGGATCTGTCCCGATGCTCCGAGCCCGCGCTATTGCAACACCCACCGTGGTCTCTTCCTGGTGGAAGCAGAATTGGCTGCAGATCCCTACAGTTCAGAACTCTTGTTCCCACATAACCACAACAAAATTCTTAGTGTCCACTTTCCCAGCAACTGAGCTGCCTTCACACTGTCAAAGACAACTTTTAGTTAAGGTATCAAAACCTGACAAGGTTGATCACAGAGGTGGTTTCCTCAATGCTGAGCTGTCTCAGATTCCAAACTCCTCTTTCAACTGTATCTTGCAACCACTTAAGTTGGATGTTCATCATCCAACTTGCCAAGAAAAAGGAATCTCAATCTCCACAAAAGGAGCCAGAGAGAGAAAAGAGTCAGCAATTTTTTTTAAATTTCCCTTATATTTATGTTCAAATGTCTATATTGCTTCTTTTTGATGATTTCACCAAACAATGATCACTTTGATAACTGTGGAATTATTTGGCCATGAGAGTTACTATTCAAATATTTTTGCTTGCCTTTTTGCACCACAAAGAAGACAAGCATTTTTCTTCTCTTTTTCATCTTCATCCAAAAATAAACAATCAATCAGCCCATGTAAGGCCTATTCAATTTTTATTTTTTTTTGTATGGTAGACTAGATTTTTGAGGGGGAAGTCATCTGCATTTTAAAGGAATGGGACACTGAAATTATATGCAGAAGAACAGGATTTTAGCAATACAAAGCATTTCTTCTGACCTTATTCCCTTCACCCTTTCTTTGAGTTAGCTGAATAGCTGGGAACATTGGATGGATTATAAAGCCTGGCACATGCTGCATACATAGAAGGGGAGTGTTTTTGCCAAAGCCCACTTGGATGCAAAGAAGAACAGAATCAAAAGGAAAACAAAGACCACAAAGTGAGCTAGACTGTTCCCTTCCCAAGACAAATTTATCTCCCAGGTTACATTCCACAGTGGTTTATCCATATAATAATGACCACAAGAAGAGAGAAAGCATTTTGCAAAAGCTATGCTAAGACACACAGTTCTTTTACTTCCAAGCACAAATGCAGGCTGGACGGAGACTGGATTTAGAATAACCTCAAGGGAAGGACTTGGGGGTGTTGATGGATGAGAAGCTCAGCGTGACTGTGCAATGTGCCCTTGCAGCCCAAAAAGCCAATGGCATCTTGGGCTGCATCCAAAGCACTGTGGGCAGCAGAGAGGGAGAGGAGCTCTGCTTCACTCTCATGAGACCCCACCTGCATCCAGCTCTGGGGTCCCAGCAGAGGAAGGACATGGACCTGCTGGAGCAGGTCCAGAAAAGTCTACAGGGGTCATCAGAGTGCTGGATCCTTGTATGGCACCTCTCCTATGAAGACAGAGAGAGAGCTGGGGTTACTCAGCCTGGAGCAAAGAAGGCTCAAAGGTGGCCTTAATTGTGGCCTTGAGTAGAGAAAGGGGAACTACAGGAGAGCTGTACAGAGAGAAGGACATTTTACCTGGGCATGTAGTAACAGGACCAGTGAGCACAACTTTAAGCTGACAGAGAGTAGATTTAGATTGGATGTAAGGAAAAAAATCTTTACTATGAGGGTGGTTAAACACTAGCCCAATTTGCCCAGAGAACCTGTGGATGTCTCATCTCTGGAAATGTTCAAGGCCAGGTTGGATGGGGCTTTGAGCAACCTGGTTTAGTGGAAGTTGGGAGGGAGTGGGAACGGGGTGATCTTTAACATCTCTTCCAACCCAAACCACTGTTTGATTCTCCACAGGAGTTGAAGAAAGGAAAAGCTTCAAAACATGGAAGATAAGATTTTCTACAAAGCATCTTTGCAGCATGTTCTCCCTACAGACATGACCCTTGCCCCTCTTTCCTACTTCATTACCTCCTTACAGTTGCTCTCATTACATCTCTTAACTGTTTTCAGGTCTGAAGAAGCATTTTAATACTTAGGAAAATGCACATTGGACTGAGAAGGATATTGTGGAGAGGGCACAGAATGCTGCAGTCAGTGCTGCAGTCAGTGAGCAGCAGAAAGACACTGGTGCAGAGATGTCTTCTTCCCACCCATCACCTGGAGCACGAAGCACACAACAGCTGTGTGGCATATCCAGCATGCAGATCCCCTATCCCAGTCCCCAGAGTCCTTCAATGCTTATTTTCATAGGGACTCTCAGTCCCTAAAGGCTCTTGGAACTCTAAAGTTTGTTATGCCATTCTCATTCTTGCCCAGTCATTACTCCTATGACAAGGCAGAAAAGCCAGGGCAAAAAAAATTTTGAGCCAGCTCTCCAGCCTCAGGTCAGTATTTGCTTTCAAGGAACACTTGCATTTTATAAACCCTTTCCAGATACCATAAATCCTCTTGGGATTATTTGGCACATTAAATGGAGAACACAGATGTTTTCAGCAGGTGACAATACAATGAAAGCAGGCCAACAAAACCCAGCAGTTCTGCTGTAAGTGCCTTTGGCAAAGCCCCACAGTTCCCACTTGCCTATTCTCCCTGCACACCTCTGGAATGCAGCAGCTCCTGGGCAGATTAGCAGAGGTTACCTGTGCTGACAGGCAACTAAAAGCCTGCACAATAATGCTCTGACAGCTCTGTCCAGTCAGTCTGTATAAGTCTAGATATATGAAATTCCAGAAGCATTAGACTCCCAATTACATAGGCAGCCTAAGAGCCAAGAGTACATTGCTGCACCAGAATATGCAACTAGAACAGAACCAGATAAACATCTGAATTTTTATTAAACTTTCATTCACTGAACACTGCCAGAGCTTTAGTTTTGTGGTTTGAGATATGTTAAATGTGCTACACTCATGCGTAAATTTTTATGTTGCTTAGGAATGCTTCTGATGAATTTTTACATTCACTGTCAAGACTGAAATGCTGAAATCTAACTTTTCGTTTACATTCAGTGGCCTAAAAGAAATCTACAGATAAAGATTATCTATTATTTATTTTGATTCTTCAGTCAATTAAAAAAAATACCAATGCAAAAGAGTGTTATGCCAAAGGCAAAAGCATAGAATATAAAAATAAATTATAAAAATTACACACATACATACCCCCCACCATCCTACCCACCAGCCAGCTATCTTTCTATACTTCTAACTGGAGCTAATTTAATCTTTAAAATACCCAGCAAGGAAAAGCAGTGCTGTGGCTTTGGTAGCTGTGTTTTTGCCTTTAAAAAAAAAAAAAAAAAAAAAAAAAACAACTTGGAAAAAAAAAAAACCAACTTGGAACAACATGAAAATTACTGTCCCAAGGGAAGTGAGGTGTTTACAAAAAAATCATGTTCCCATTTAACCAACTTAATTGTGCCCTTCATTTCATTCAATGCTCTCCATCACCACAGAACAGCAAGACTGTTACTCCATCACCCCTGAAATATTCAGAGAAATAAGAAAAGAAGTCTCTTGCTTTCCACAGAAGAGACTTATAAAGCCATGCTGTCTGACACCAGGATCATTCTGGCTCACAAGGAATTCACTCAATGAGAATTCAACCAGCTTTTTGGCACCTGGTATAATTTATTCAGCACTTTTTTCCCCCAAAATACACAATCCAAATATGTAAGATTGCAACTGTGTAAACCGAAATGAACACTTAGTTGTAGACTTGAGGCTACACGGCTTGGAATAAAATTAAGCCTCAGGACCTAAGCTGCTCTTCAAATACTTTATTTTAAAAAATACCTAAAGTACTTTCAGGAGCAGGGAAAATCTCTTTCCATGAAATGCATGTCATTTGATGCTGTCAAAAAATAATACTGAACCAGAGAAACAACTTTGAACTCTTTCATGCTTATAGTTTCCAGGTTTCTAGGAAATGGGGTAGAAGCTGCAAGGATGATTTATGGCACATGCAACGCTTCAGAAAGATCCAAAGTCCAGTCAGCCTGAAAGGCATCACATCTAGAAAGTGGCTCAGAGAAAAGCACAATTGTAGCTGTAACTCAAAGCCTGTGGGAAGACAATACATTATTCCACCTCATGGAATGGGTTCAAGGCAAAATACAGAATTCTGCCTGTGATTCAGTAAAAGCCCTTGGATTACCATAACACAAAGTAGCCTTCAAATGGCTGCTGTTAAATATCTGACCCTTCAACTTCTTCCTCATTTCTGCTTTCTCTCACAGGTCTGGTAGAGGTATAGGAGGGTGGCAACACCAAATTCAGTGATACTATTTTACCTCCCCAAAGGCTATTTCATACAGACCTCACTATTTTCCTGCACAGCCACATTCCTCTCTAGGGACAACTGGCTCCACACTGAGCCCCAGGAAGGGTTTGCTGAGCAGCCCTCAAGGCTGCAGGGATCCCTGAGCCTGTATGGTCAGTGTTAAATGGGCCAAGGAAGAAAGGGAAGCCTGCATACCACTGCTTGTGCATGGTCCCTTGATCCTTCTCCCCACTGATGCAGCTGCAACAATAAAACAGCAGTGGCAGCTAAACAGTATTTCTGCAATTTCCCTGAGCCAAGATTTTTTTTTTTTTCCATCTTTAATGCTGCAATTCCAGGACTTGGCTCCATTATTCTATTTGTATTAATGCACAGTGGCAGATTTTACAACACATGACAAAGTAAGAATATTTTATATGGCTTACAAGCCAAGAAATAATGCAAATTTGGTTTATAAAGTACTGTCAGCATATTGTGCCTGCCTCTTTGCCAGTACCAGTTTGCTCCCTCTCATATTTTATTATGGGTTTTTTAAAATTACTACAGGAGACTGAAATTCCAGTTGCAGGTCATTACTGACTCTCAGCAGACAGCTAGAAAGGCTTTTTGGGGGAGTCCAAATGAGATCACATGAAGCCACACAGAATTGATTCTCCCTCACTTAATGTTCCCCCACCACCACCAGCCCTCATCCTGGGAACCCAAATCCTTGGCTAAAGGCTCATGAATCTGTTGGGGATGCTGCAAAGTCTCTCCCTCCTACTGGCATATGTGATTTGGAGAAAACTGATGGGTGTATGGATTAAAGAACCCTTGAGCCACAGCCCTTGACCTGATAAAAACATGAGCAAAGGCTTCTCTCTGCAATATATTCATTAAAAAGATACGAGATATAGGTGTTTTCTCAGCAAAAGTGTCATACCTTATCTGATATTGTATACCTAAATGAGTTCTGTCCAGAGGGCAGATACAATTACATATAAATTATTTCCATCCCCAAGGAGTTCTGCCTTGACTCCTTACCTACCTGTAACAGCCATCAGCCCATTCCACAGTGAATTACCACTCTATGCACCACCTGAGTTGTCCCAGTGAGATGGGAGGGCATTGCCCTGAGTTAAAGCCAGTAAAATCTTGTAACTTGTCTAGAGACACTCAGTGACCTTTTCTTCTGCTAGATTGTGCTTGGACCACAGGCTCATCAGAAAAAAATAACTACAACTACATACAAAGTTAAAAGAGAAGGTCTCAGCAAGCCACGACATTTTGCTGCACTTGGAAGAGACGCTGCAATTCTTGTGCAGCTGCAAAGTGCTGAGATGGTTTTAATGGCATCTGCTGTCTCTTGATTGACAGAGCATAAACATTTCAGAAATACAGGCAGCAGCACTGCAGCCACACAGCACCAGACAGCATTATTTACTGACTGCCACCAAGCTACTGCTATCAGTCACAAACTGCACATCCAACTCAGGGTTATTGTGATTTCATTTGAGAAATGTCCTCTTCTGGATGAAGAAGTATTAGCAGCTTCACAAACACTGTCAGCTAATCAAAAAATATTAGAGAAGCTCTCCACAGCTTAGTGGTTTTTTGTCACTTGCTCTAGATGCTAGGAATATGGGGAAATGAATAAATGCATTAATACACAGCAGCCTGTCAGGAGCCCTTGGCATGCTGTGAGCCCATGAACTGCATTTGCCAGTCAAATCTGCCTGATACTCTCAGCAGTCCCTGACAGCAACCCCTTCACATGGGAATCAACAAGAAGGCTGCTTCTAAATGGTAATATCTGGCATTATCACAGAATCACAGAATCAGCTGAGTTGGAAGGGGTGCACAAAGATAATGAAGTCCAACTCCTGGCCCTGCACAGGGCACCCCATTTATCACACCATGTGCCCAAAAGCATTGTCCAAACACTTCTTGAGCTCTGTCAGGCTGGTGCTGTGACCACTTCCCTGGGGAGCCTGTTCAGTGCCCAACCACCCTCTGGGTGAAAAGCCTCCTGATATCCAACCTAAACCTGCCCTGACACCACTTCAGGCCATTCCCTCAGGTCTGGCACTGTCACCAGGAGAGTAAAGAGATCCGTGTCTGCTCCTCCTCTCCCCTTCACAAGGAGGTTATGGACTGTGAATTTTTACCTAAGTCATAAATGGTATTTCATTTACAGGTCTGACACAAATGTGATATTTATTTACCCCACATTTATGTTCCACAACCTGGGCAACATCCTGACTCTTCTTACAAAAAGCACTGCCTCTGCTTACTGATTACATCCCTGCTAAGTTCTGTTTCATCCAGGTGGATGGAACATGCCTGTCTGGATTCAGAAAGACCCTCACTTTTGGACATAAACAGACTGCTGGATTACAGGCTGGTTGGAAAGGGGGGCCAGGGTAGGAGCAGGAGGAGATGGAAGGGAGAAGGAAGGAAAGGGGAGAAAAAAACCAAAAACCAAAAAAAATAGAAAATAAGTGAAAAAATATGAGGACTCTTTCTGTCAACTTCTTCTTTTCCTTACTTCTGAGGTTATCTCATGCTTCTCCACCACCCCTATTGATTGATTGCTTCCTGTCTTCTCCCATTTCTCTTTTATAATGCCTTTATACTGAATTTTTTTTCCTCTACTGACATACCCCAAAAACCAGTGCCAGTGCCAGAGCCTGCCCCCAGCAAGGCAGGAGCTGTGGGCAGTGGGGTGATACCCCTGTCAGCTGGAAGCCTCTCAAAGAGAGCTGCAATGCAGTGCAATGCTACCTTCCATTTATACACTAGGGAAAGCCAGGCAAAGGTGGATGTTCCTGTGGAAATACTGGATATCAAAAGGGAAGAGTCTGGCATCAAAACAAAGAAAGCAACAACATGCCAGTAAATTGTTTTGTATAAAAACAAACAAATTTTGTCCATACAAAATGGGATGCATGTCTAAATGGAAACCTTCTCTGTGCTTTGGTGTCTGAAACAGAGCAGCTGGGTGGTGAGAATTTAGGAAGCATTTTTAAAGCAAAAAAAATTTGGTTCAGTCAAAAAAAAAACAATATCCAATATCCTTCTGTTGACACTGATATAACAAATCAACAATATGCCACTGTAGACCAAGGAAGAATTCAAATTCAATAAGAAACAGTCCCCTAGAATGTGCAGTATATCAGCCTTTGCTCTCATCTGCTTCCTGCTGGCACTCAAGGCTTGTGACACTCTCTAGCACCAGTGCATGTCACAGCACTGCAGCTCTGCCTTGAGAGAAGTATTTTTTGGCATGAAGCACAGCTCACATCCCACTCACAGTCATGCCTGTGTGAAACCAAGGTGCTGGATTCATTCCAGCAAGGGGTAAGGATACAAGAAAGCCATTTTTAAGATACAATTGATGCGAAAAAGGCCAAGATTTCATCACAGAAATCAAAACAGTGTACACTAAATGATATATGGATATGTACTTCCCCTTTTGATGTGTTCCAAAAGATATCTCACTTTGCTGCAAGCTGTATCAATGCATAAAGTCAGGGCACTTAAAAAGTGTAACAGCCTTAAGACTGATTCATGAATTCAAAGAAAAGCTTATCAATTTTAGGACAAATTACCAGCCATAAAATTTAATCCACAAAGTTGTATATTCTGTGATCCTTGAGTAATGCATGATACATAAAACTAAATTTTTCAGTAGCACTTTTTCAACTATTTAATACAATTTCTTGCAGGTTTTGTTGCATTACAATATTTTCATTGCTTTTGATCTTCAGTGGCTATATAATATATATATAAATACATGGACACAACCAAGAGATTTTCCTTGGACAGAGAGTAACTTTTTTGCTGTTATTCTGCTGGTTCCTGTTAGATTCATATACACGTACATATTTAGTAATTTTTATCATTGCATATTCTTAATGTTAATTGTTCAGCAAGAACAAATCACATTTAGGCTAACTTTGCCTTTTGCTATTCCTACAAGAACTATGGGAAGAATTATCTTTAATTGTCTGTGAAGCATCACATACCCTTACAACAGTCAGCAAGTAAACCAAATTTTGAGGTTACTCCAAAGCTCAAAATACTTTATGTTCCACATCACTACACTGATGCACAGCAGTCCTGAGAGACACATATTTACAACATATAGGTTGATCATGTTCTTTCTTGTTTCTCCATCTCAGAAAGAAGTTAGAGCTCTCTGCCTTAGTAAATTTAAGTGCACCTCAGTTACTTAATGCATTTTGCAATAGAAAATCTGGCAGATACATGAAAAATCAAGTTTCTGCAGTGGCTAAAATCAATTATCATTTTCTGGCATATTACTCAGTTCTGAATTCAATTCCTATGGAGTTTGATCTTCCTAAATAGAAGCTCAGTACAGGCTTCTGTATTTGACCCAATAACATTAAAAAGAATAAAACAGTCAAACCTCTCTTCAAGGCAAATATTGACATCACAGCGTCTTCGATTCTCCATTGCCCAGCATCTGATTTAGTCACTAGACAAATGAAAGAAAATGAGTGTTCAGAAACACTATGGACTACACAGTCCACATAACACTCTAAGGTCCTTGAGCTTCTCCAGCACTGGTTGAAACACAGCAGAGCTAGCTGGCTGCTTAAGAAATCCCTGGAGAGGAGGGGAATGCACAGAGCTGCAGGACTCTGCCAAGCAATGAGCACTGCTCCAGCACACAGTACACACAGGAAAGCTGCCACCACCAGCAGAGGAGCTTTAGAAAAACGAGCTGAAATAGTTCCAATACAGATGCCCAGGTGCAATTCCCACCCTACATCTCTGATGGCAGAGAAGAGCATGTGCTCCCATCTCCACTGCTTGGCACTTCAGCCCTGGACAGAGACCCAGCACAGCTGCTGCTCCCACTGCTCCCACCACTGAGGCAGCAAGCCCCAGCAAGGGGCAGCTCTGCTGGCAGTGGGGAGCAGCAGCTTCTAAAGACCACCACAGATGCTTGCTTCAGTGCCCACAAATCAAAGTCCCTGGGGAAACCACTGGGGTGGCCTTAATCACAGCAGGATCCCCTCCAGGCACCAGAATTGCTCAGGGTCACAACAGCAGAAGAGGTGGCTAAATGGAACAAAAAGCTCCTATCCTGCTTACACTTCATCCTGGGACTTATGACTAAAAACCTTTAGGACCTGATAGAGCTTGGCCATGGCTGGATCCTAGGAAAAATACAGGCACAATGGGAATAATTTATTTTAACAAACTAAAAATGTATTGTGCTTTTGGAAAGAAATTAATAAATATTATGCTTCCATGGAGTAAAAACAATATGTACCAATATATTTTCTGCCCCAACTTGGGAAACGGGTTCCCAACTCTAAAATTACATAAATGTGTTAGCAAGCACAGTTTTACATGTACACAATTCCTTCATTTATCTAATGTATTTGCAGGTGAAAACTTCACTAACTTGTACAATAGTTCTATACATTTTTAATACATCTCTACCTGAAGAGCAGCAAATCAGAAAAGCAAATTCTGTGTAAGATATGAGACTGCTGCAGGGGGAAAAAAAACCAATGAACAAATCAAACAACAATACCCACAAAAACAAAAAGAAAACATTTACCTCACATGTAAAACTATTTCCCCAACTTTTTGCCCCCAAAAATGCATAACACCAGTTGTTTAAAAACTGAATCACTATATGAGGCATATTTTAAAGCCTCATATAAACAATGAAGCTTTTATGGCATCCTCAGAGCAAAGAATGTCCAAATATGGCTGAGAGTTAAGTACCCTGAGAATCGACTGCTCTTAATGAATTCACTGAAGTTTGTCAGTCCACATTTACCAAGAATCAGAAGAGAAATAAAGAGAAGCAAATGTGATTCAACTCATTTTCCTGTACCATTCTCTAAAGATACTGTGTTATAAACATCCTCCATATCTTGGATACTGGAGGCATCTGTTGAATCTTGGTCGCTGACTACAATTCCTACTGAAGAAAGGCTAGAAATGAAGGAGTGCATCTTTTTTGCATAAATATCCCTAATGTTAAAATAGGGTAGGTCATTGCTTTTCTGTTTGCGATCATTGTTGCACTGGTCTCTGTCAATAGCTTTTTGCTTTTGGTAGTACTTAGAAAACTTATTGAAAATAATGGTGATTGGAAGTGCTACCACCAGTATCCCACAGATAATGCAGAGGGTGCCAAGCAGCTTTCCAGCAAGTGTGACCGGGTAAGTGTCCCCATAACCAACGGTGGTCATGCTGATGGTTGCCCACCACCAGCAAATAGGGATGCTCTGCAGTTCTGATGAGTCATCATCTTTCTCCACTGAGTAGACAAGCACTGAAAAAATAGAAATCCCAACTGACAGAAACAAAAGCAGAAGTCCAACTTCTTGGTAGCTGTGTCTCAAAGTGGCTCCCAAAGACCGCAGTCCTACGGAATGCCTGGCCAGTTTCAGGATGCGAAATATCCTCATTAGCCGCAGGATCTGAACCACTTTCCCCATGTTCTCAATATCTTCACTTTCTTCTTCCTTCGTGTCCACAGCCAGTGTGGCATAAAATGGGATAATAGAGACAAAATCAATGATGTTCAGTGGTTTCTTCCAGAACTTCTTTTGACTTGGAGCAGTGAAGAGCCTGATCACTAGCTCAGCAGTAAACCAGATGATGCATGTTATCTCCACAGCTTCCAGCACAGGGTCTCCAATCTCCCTGTCATTGGCATCCAGCCTTTGAAATTCTGGCATGCTATGAATGCACATGGCCACAATTGATGCCAGAACAACACTCAGGGATGACACGGCAATTAACTTGGCAGACAAGCAGTATGCAGGATTTTCCATCCTGACCCAGATCTTCTTTCTTATTTCACCAAAACACAGATTATCAAACTTTTCTAGCTCTTTATCAAATATGGATGACTCTTCATTGGAGGAGTCCATACTGTCGTTGCTCTTCTGATCCCAGTCTTTTTCAGGACCTTCCTCTTTCCGTTCTTGGTACCGATTGCTGCAGCAGGAATCAATAAACAGCTCATTTATCCCCCAGTATTCTATTTCCTGGCAGAAGGAAAAGACACAAAGTTCTTCCATAACGTGAAGTTTGCCCGTATAGTAAAAGTTCAGAACATATCGGAACAAGGAAGGATTCCTGTCAAAGTAATATTCCTTGTCTGCCACACTATAATCATCACACAGTTCTAGAATAGCCTCTTCTGAATGGCACTTGAGAAGTTTCCCAAGTCTGGTATGGGGAAATCGGAGCAAGGTGCTTTGATCCACTGACTGCTTAAAGCCACCCACATTCAAATTGATAAGTTCTGCATCTTTGCCAGGTCTGCGGAAAAATTCACCATAAACCATTTTGGACAGACGAGTTCCACTGCTGTTGCCCAATGAGATTACATAGAACCTGAAAAGAACATAAGATATTGTTAGAGCATTTGATTTAGTTTTGCTCTTGTGACACATTTATTTCTCCATCTCTGGTTACTGTGAAATGCTGTAACATTAAACAAACAAAAACAGAAATAAAATTGTGAATACCCTTATTCACCATTTCACAGGTGTAGTTTTAAATTAGTTTGGCTTACAGCTTTAGCAAATTTGAAAGCAGTAGATACTGGTTCAGGTCTCCTTTTTACCAGGGTGAAGGAAAACTGCCAAATTCATCTGCAAATCAGTCTCTGTTTTACTACCGCACTGAACTTAATAGTCACAAAATCCATGTACTTCAATGATGCAAAAAAATCTTTAAAGATAAACTTGTCAATCAATCAAAACATTTAGGATAAAACTTCGGAGCAGGTTTCTCTCAGTTTCAGCTGTGTTTTATTAATTTATATGATGTTGCAATTTATAATCCACTAGTTCCAATGTTATTTGCTTGAATGTGGACTGCAATTACTTTTGCTGACATATCAATTCATTTACTTCTAGGGTAATCCACACAAGAGTGTTCCGTGCTCCTGAAAACATATCACAATTGCATTTGAAGCTTCTCAATTCCTGACTTCAGAATGCTGTAGTACATATTTGGGTATCTGCACTCCCTCAGGTATTTTTCTATCTGCCTTCCTTCTCACCTGAAGTGACACAACCCTCTTACAACCTTGGTCAGTTCCAGAAGCAATTCCTATTCTGCCATGGCATAGCTACGATCACTACGGCAATGCTGAGAAGTTGAAGTGTCATCTCTAGAAACAGATCTTTCAGAGATGTAATGTCAGTAATTTTTCCACAACAACTAACTGTGGACACCTGTAAATGGATAGAAGAGCATTTAAATGTTTCTGTATTTTACTGTAAGTTCAGCTAAAACTGAATTCAAAATGCAGTTATAGTTACTAGTGAGCAAGTTAACTTTTACAGAACTGCTTTCTCACTTTCCTTCCAAGGAGAAGCTGTTGTAAAGCCAAAACTGGATGTTCTTACACTTGCAATCAGATTATATGTAACTTCAGATCATTAGGAGAGCAAATGTTCTTGATCTCTGACAGTTAAACACTAATTGATGTACACTAAGCTAATTTATTTCAATTTAATATGGAAATCAATTAATTTTTTAAATGTGACAAGATAGTATCAAAATTCTCCTGTCCTAAGAGATGACACCATATGGTGCCATGCTCAGCATGTAGAGCTGGGGGAAGAAGAGGGAAAGAGGGGTAACACTCAGAGTGATGGTGTTTGTCTCCTCAAGTCAATATCAAATGGGATGGAGCCCTGCCTTCCTGGGGACGGCTGGACATCTGCCTGCCCATGGGAAGGGGTCAATGAATTCCTTGTTTTGCTTCACTTTTGCTTTTCCTATTAAATGCTTTTTATCTCAACCCACAAGTTTTCTCATTTTACCTCTCTGGTTCCCTGCCCCATCCCACAGGGGGTGGGTGAGCATGGGGTTGAGCTGCAAGTTGATATTAAATCACAACAACATAGAAATGATTTTGCACCTTTAGATTTAGTTTAAAGGCAGGTATTTGCTAGCTAATAGAGTGATTGTAAGACACATTTGCTCCAGGCATTTCTCAAGGCTTCAGTTTTTAGGAATCATTAAGACGTCAAATAACACCATTGATCTCTCTTCACAGAAGGGCAGCAAGACTCATCTGATAAACATCACCACACTTCACCCACGATCTAGAGCCAAGCTCTGTTTTATAGCACTATAAATTTTAAAAAGTGCCATAAATCTGGACTGGGATGACTGGAAGTCAAAGTATATTCAGACCCAAGAAACCTCTAGTTATTGATTCATTTTAGTCAATAAAATCTCCACTTCTAGCAACTCATTAACACGAGAACACTGGCAGTGTAAGTGAGCGCTGTAAAAAGCAGGCAAGATCTCAGATCATAGAGTCATAATCCAATAGAACGGTTAGGGTCAGAAGGGACCGAAAAGATCATCTCATTCCCACCCTCTCTGACAGGGCCAGGGACACCTTCCACTAGACCAGGTTGCTCAGAGGTCCACTCAACCCAACCTTGAACAATTCTGGGTGAAGTACAATGAAACATCCACAGCTTCTCTGGGCAACCTGTGCCAGTGTCTCACCAACCTCACAGTAAACAACTCCTTCCTAATATCCAATCTACATCTACCCTCCTTCAGCTTAAAGCCATTACCTTCCTCTCTGGGGGCACTTCTGATCATGACAAATAATGACAAATACAAAGCAAGTTTTACTCAGAAATAGCTAAAGCAAGAACTCAGTGCTCAGCAAATTCTTAGTACACTAGACTGACTTACAGTTGAGACAGCAATATAAAACCATATTGATGATGCAGATGATATTCATAATGGTGCCTCCATGAAATTGCTCTGTATATAATAACTCCAGTGGACAATATTTTACTGCTTTATTTTGAGTGTACTGTAGTCATAATTTGTGCAAGATACAGAAAGAAAGCAGATCTTGCTTAGTAAGACCATGGTCCAGAACCTGCTTAATGTATTACTATTAAGTGATTTTTAGACTGCAGAAAGAACGTACAGGAAAGATTCACAGTAACTGTGTCAAGAGGAGCTTGATCATCTGAAGAATGTCTTGTTTGACTTGCAGAGACCTTGACTCCTGAGCCATGGACTGGGACATTGTTCTGCCAGTTACTATCAGAGAAATTTGTGTCACTTTAGCAAGTGAGTCAAGCCACAGGGCTATGGACACAGATGACAACTTCTGTCTCAGCACAATGTGCTCTCTACTCAAGGAAACCTTTCACTCACCCAGGAAACTTTTTTTCTTCAAGGATAAAACTGTGCTCAGCTCAGGAGTGCCGAGGGCTGTGTATGAACATCCTAAGAACACAGAAATACCACAAACTTTGCAAACCTCAACTTGAAGTGCAACATTAACCTCTTTGATCTTCTTCAAATATAGATAACATAATAAACTGATAATCATTCCAAATCACACAATTCTTGCCCTGGAGAGAGTATAAGAGAGCAAATAAACACATACCAGATGTTAGTTACTCGTTTGCTTTAATTGCTTCAGCTGTTTCAAGGAGCTACTGGCTAAGAATTCATATAGAATAGAAAATGAAACAAAACACAAAAGAAAGATGCTTACTGGAAGAATGAACATTATTTTTCAAGATAACGAGGAAAACCCCAATAAATAGAAGCTCCAAATGTTAAGCTTCAGGGCTAAATTCTACCCAGTCATAAGGAAATCTGTGTGAAAAGGATACAAACTTTAGAATAAAAAACAGACTGACAGGATCTTCCCAGTCCAATTTGGAGATGGGCTCTAGCCAGTGCTTCTGCAGTCACACATTGCTGGTGAGGCCACAGGCCCATTGTCTGACTTGGAAGGGGAGTTGTAAATTTCTGGGCTTTTAGCATGCTGAGAAATCCCTAAAGCTCTCAAGAGAGGAGTCACAGAGACAGTTTGCAGATACAGTCCCTTTGAGACAGCTATGCCACAGATGTGTAACACATCCCAAAGTGCTGTGGTTTCCAACCTCTTCTGGAACAAACCACTAAGAGATTTTTAGTGACCACATGAATCCCCATACTACACATTTATTTGTCAGCAAGGTTCCTCTTTCTCAGTTATGTTTTGCATAGAATTTAGTCAAAGTCCCCATTCTCTGTGAGGTCCTACACCACAAGCTTCAGAACCTTTTTTTTCACGTGTTGAATTTTTGAGCATGGTACCACCTTGGCTACTGGTAACTCCAAACTGGGACAGTTTCATCTTTTGTTAGCATTAATCTAATTATCCAGGCACAATAGAAAGGAAGTTGAACTGGTTTACAACTGTTGTGCTCTGCTACTTAAAATACTCAAAGAGAGCACACGCCCACAGATTTTCTACCAGTTTCCTTCATGCTTAGCCTTACCTCCTCCTTCCTGCACAGTTATCTCTCAAGATTAAGTTCACATTTTAGCATGGTTTCCTCTAAGTTGAAGGAACATAAATAAAAGGGCCTAGTCCTGCTCACAGTGAAGTCACAAGGGATGTAAAACTGAGTTGAACCTGAAAGGGCACGCAAATCCCAGTAACTTTACAAGGTATTTCCAGAGCTCAAAGTCATTTTTTCCCCAAGGAATCTGATGATCATTGTAGATTTCCATTTTAAGGTTCAAAACTCAGGAAATTCAGCTGTGAGTAAATTCCTTGTAGAGAATCTTACTTTGACACTCAGCCATGCCCAGGAAGCAGATTTTGTCTCCTAATGATGCAGACAAACACCTGGGTTGTTACTGCTGCTAATTTCCCGACAGTTAAGAGCTTCTACCAATCATCCAAGCTACACACGTGCAGGTTTTGACACCTAAGTACTTCTAAAATGCTGTGGATAACAAACCATAACAACCTTCAGCTCAGGATCAACATTTCACTGATTTTTTAAGTGTCTGAATTTCTCCACTCATCATAGGGCAAATACTTGTCTAATGCACCACCTAGAAGTACTGTCTACATTTTCTGACTCACTGAGCAGAGAGAAACATTTAAATGCATGTATAATTTACTTGATCAATCACAATTAGGGATTTGGACTGAAATCCAGTTAGCAAGACTTAAGCTGTTGTCTGTCAGCTGGGCAGTAATAACTGCTTTAGCACACTTAATTAAGCCTGGAAAAAATGTAAGGTAATATTGGCACAACCTCTTTCACTGTGATATAAGCTGCAACATTCAACTCGCTGCAATACTCGACACAGTTAAGTTAATTGTAAAGTCATTCACAGACTATGGAGGTGGAGGTTAACTTTAAAAAGTCATCTAGCACAAATACCAAGACCATCTGAAGAAACCACTCTGTAGTTATGGACACTCTGTGAGGCAAAGAGGATAAATTAATCAGCTAAATTATTTTCTCAGCTGTAATTTATTTTTTCTATTCCACTGGCAGTATCATCCTTTATCCGGAATATTGCATTAAAATGCCGTGAAAATAACAGAATTATGCAACTACATTTCTTTTAAAATTGATTCAGTACAACCACCCAGAAGACCTCAGGTAAATAAAGTTCGAGTTGAATTTTGTTGTGATGATACTCCCATGTAAGCCTACTTGGCTATGTTCACCCCAGTACAATTCTACTGTCACCAGGCTGTTTCAGAAACTGAGCATGTGCCAAATGTTTGGGCAACTTTGCAATACAACGAAGATCAGAAAGAGATGATCATCATTTGTAAACAACTATAGCTGTTGGAAGCACTACTGACATTCAAATGTAAAATTATTTAAACATTCTTACCATTTTATTTAAATATTTGGAAAAATGGTCTTCAAATATAGGGGGTTAAAAAAAAAATCACCTCCTCCAAAAGACTGATAAGGAAGAAATGAAGCTGTTACAACTGAGAGTAAAAGAACACAAGCAAGAATAGAAGAACACACACCCCCAGCCCATGGTTCCCACCATTCAGCCAGGCACAGGTTTTTGGGGGTGAATCACCAGAGGTGGGGTCCACCTCTGCCATGACTAGATAAGCAGCCTATATGAGTAGTGCCATAGGGTGTGTAACTTCCATGGGACTAATACAATGTAAAATGAATCCTCCCAAAGTTAAATTCTGCTATTTCCACCATGAGGATGCTGGTGAGGACAGAGGATACGCCAAGGGTTGGGTATGAGAAAGGGGCAAGGGAAAACACACCAGCTGTAGCCTGCACATAAAAGAAGCTTCTTTTGGAATGTGTTATGTGATCTGAACTCCTTTCTCATACACATAAAGAACAAGTAGCAACATGTAATACCACCCAGTTATCAGAACGTCACCTTGTAAAATTATTAAATTAAAAAAAAAAAAAAAAATTAAAGTTATTCTCTCCCTGACTTGAAAAGCCCCTGGAGATAACACACATTATGAGAGTTAACAAGGCTTGCACCTTGCAACATTCCCAAAGGCTCTGCAATTTACATTCTGCTCATATAAATTAAAAGATCATTATCCTCAACTAAGTGGAAGTGACAGATTAAAATGTGCTGGCTTGAAAAGCAACCTGTAAATCCCCACACTAAAGCATGCTGCAGTGACCAAACCTGTTCCACAGCCAGCCCAGACAGAGCTGACCACACTAAGCACTTCCTTGTGTTCTCTCATCCCAAGGGCTGAAGTTCACAGAAATATTTGAGAAGATACCAAAGGCATTGTTACAAGCAGGTCAGCATTGCTGTGGTTGATGGTAAAATAAATTGTTTCTCTCCAGGTTATTTTGGCAATAACCTTGTCTGACGGGTCGTATTAATGGCACCCATCAAGAACACAGCTTCAAAACACAGAGTACTATCTGAGGTGGACATTGAAACTTGTAGGTCTAGGTACCTCTATAATGGGCACAATTTCCATGGATCCCTTCCCCAAATTATTTTTTGTACCCCATTTTCCACTGAGTTCCCCATGTTTTTCCATTCAAGTACTTCTCCAGTGATCACAAAGAACATAAAATCCTATTGTTACACTTACTGTGGGAATTTGTGGTTACCACTAGTTGTCAAAAATATTTGATGCATGATCCTGTCAGACACTTCCATATAGGAAAAAATTATGCAGAATAAAAATATATCAATATACTTCTTAAAAATAATTCTGCATTCTCCATCATTGATTAGTCTAGAATCTAAGAAGATCCTTGGTGAAACTGTAATTTGTTTCTAAATGTTGTTTGATTTTGAAAGGTTACCTACCTAAGCAAGGAAAATAATGCAGATACCCAGACACAGAGAGCAGTGTCCCTGAAGTCACACAGCAGATCAGCTGCCCACAAACAAGCCCACATCCCTCTCACACCATTACCTCCTTCACAGTCTCCCCAAAAGCTATCACACACCACTCCAGGTACTGGTACCCTGAGACATGTGGGCCAGAGCCAGCAGTCAAATGCATTCTGACAGTTCAGCCCCACAGCAGCTAACAAAAAAAACCAAAACAACAAAAATATTTATCTAGCACAGAAAATCAAAATACCATTCCTGTATTTACAGTGCAGTTTCAATGTCCATGGCTGCACCGAGGGGCTAGGATGGCAGAGGTGAGAAACTGCCCCATCTATCCCACCACAAATCCTCCAGGCCTAACATAAAGGGATGAACAATTAGACATGATATATTTTCTCTAATACACAGGTCCATGAACCATTGAAGACTTTACTGAGTTTTTAAGGAGAGTGTTAATGGTTCACAAGCACAGTGGCAAATTATACCCACATAGAGCTATAACTCTTCCATATTTAGGAAAGGAATGCTGACCTTGGTGTAATTCAGAATATTCTTATCTCTTGGAAGGAGTACAGAGTGTTAAAATTAAGATTTAGCTCACTGACAAGAAGACTGATACTCTACATCTGTTTGTCACCTGTTTGCCATCATCTACATTTGTTTGTTCATCCTACATTTTCTGACTGCAAAGTAAAATTAGTTATCCTCATTTCTCACTTTGGAGTCTGAGGACCTGTCCCCCTATTCCTAGTACAGGTGGCAGACCTGTTGATCATTTCTGCTCCCAGATTATCTCTTTCCACTCCTAATTTCTTTACTTATTATTATTGTTATTAATAATAATAATTTTTGGAAGCAAGGTAATATTTTTAAAGGACACAAATTCAATCACAACAGTCAGTTTCACTGGGTGAAAAAGTTGTTCTGAACAAACTAAAATCTATGCACCACATAAAGCAGGACTTTTCCTCCTTAAACTGGGAAGAGACATTAACACCAGAATTATGTTGTAACACATTACAGCAGTAAAAACTGAAAGGAGACTTGAAACCAGTCTTGTCTGTGCTACCAACAACACCTTCACTAGCAGCAGCAGCCACAGGAGCAGCAGATAAAGGGCAATTCAGCTGCAGAGAACTCACCTGGCTACACATGACTTTAGAGTCCATTATTCCTTTATTCTGAAAAGTTCTGGCTTTGGGAAAAGCTGCTTGAACAAAAAAAATTCTCTCCCCACAATACTGTTCTGGCTGGTGTTCCTCAGCCCATTTGTTGGAGCCTTTTTAATTTATTTAGAAATAAGATGCTTACATTAGTAATGCACCACTGAATACAGAAAACAGGTTTAATATAATTAATTAATTAAGAGTAATTAAGAGTAATATAATTCAGCTTCTCCTCCTCCTCAAGGCAGGATCAGCTACTTCTAGACGAATTTTGGCAGATGTTTATTTAATGTCCCATGATAAAGAAAGGTTGTGGAATCTGGTCCAGTGCTTCAATGCCCTTGTTCTCCCAAAATTATTTTCCTAAAATCTATTTAAGTACAGTGTGCTGCAGTCCAGACCCATGGATGTGTACATGTACAGCAGATTTGGAAGGGGATGGAGTCACTGAGGATGGACAACAGAAACAGACTATCTACAAACTCTCCACATGTCAGTTCCTTCCTTTGCTACACATTTAATTTTACTTGGCAGTCTGAGCAGATAAAGTTACATTGTATTTATTATTTCATGTTTTGAAAAAATTCTATTAATTTCAGAGATAAACAAAGGTTTTCTTTACCACAGTGAAGTTCTCCAAGATACTCAGTCTCTTAGGCAACAAGAACACAAGCAATTGTTATTGTGAATATTTTGAGTGAAACCTTCAACTGAAAATTTGTAAAAACATTTGTGTTTGCATCATGCTAATCTCACTAAAGGAGTCAGTACTGTTCAATATAAATTCTCTTGACCCCAGACAATGCTGAAGCAGAGCTCCAAATCTCACTTACATATAGGTTCTGCAGTCTGCTGTGATCCAACATTCAAACCATCCAAGTAAGTTTTACAATGTGCTAGTATGTGTGACTTGAGGCCACAGGCTAAGGAAGGAAATGTGGAGGCAGCTGGAAAAAATATCTGCAAGGGACATACAGTTCAGAGCCACACTGCAAACCTTACCCACACTGAGGCCTCCATTTCTTGGAGCACTCAGATTTTGGTACTTGCCCATTGCTCCTACGCTGGACATTGTTTGGTTACACCACTCCTCTTGACTTTCCAGGTAGCACAACAAACTAATTTGTGCTGAAAACATCCTTTGGAGGTCATCTTGTCCCACCCAGTGTCAAAGCTGGTTCAGTGAAAGAAGGCTGTTCAGGGCAAATTGATTTTTTTAACATCTCCAAAATTTCCCAAACCTCTCTCCGACTCTCCAGCCTCTTATGGGGAAAATATTTCTCCTAAAGCCCAGTTAGACACTGTTCTGTTCCAGTCTGGATTCAGTGACTCCTTCTGGACCTGCTGGCTACAGCCTTGCTGCCAAAGCCCAGGATGCAGCTGGCCCTCACTGTGAGGGCACAGTGCTCACCTGAGTTCTGCATGCTGCTACCCCAAGGCCCATGTCCTTCTCTAGAGAGCTGCTTTCCATTCAGTCAGCCCCCCAAACTGTTGCACGGGGCTACCTCATCCCAGATGGAGTTTCTCCAGGATGCTGACAGCCCTTTTAACAACATCCCATCAGTCAACCAGTGTACTATTAGTCATCTCAGTCCCTAAAAAACAAAGGTGTTTTCTCTGTTTATTTCAACCAGGGAAAACACAAAGCATTTGTGCCCACAAAGCATTCAGCAAAAAAGTATAATTGACAGAAAATGTGTGAAGCAAGGACATGGCAGGCTAAGATATAGAACTGCATCACTGCACCACTGTTCAATTGAATATTCATAGAAACTGAGGCATTGTCATTACACACAAAAAGGAACAGGCAGCAAGCAAGTTTTTTCACAAAATAAGTATCAGTCCTAACCAGTGCAATTCATTTCAGCAGTTGTCAGTATTATTACCCATTGTTTTTTCAGGAAGTGTTGAGAAGACACCATCACCTGGATTTACATATCCAAAGTAATATCACACACTGGCACAATTTGTAAGGTACTGGGGGTTCTGTGTGTGGGCTGTACATTCTGGCTAGTACATGTGTTTGCACAGCCCATAACAATACAGTCATTTAATCAACTCAAAGTCAGACCTTCTAAAATTACTCTGGTGCCATTTTCGCTATTGTCTTCCAATGACAAAGTTTGGAACAGATATAAAGCCCAACCAGATCAGAAGAAATTTCAGAAGTCAGAATCCAGCCCTTTCTCTCCTTACTTCTCCCACCTATTTTTTACAAATATATTTTTCTAATGTTTAAGATGACCGACACAAATGTCCAGAGAGGGAAAAATTAAGGTGTGTGGCTGCATGAATCCTAATCCCACAAAATTAGGAGATGTTTTGTGGAAGATTTTAACAGGACAAGGGATGTCTCAGGTTTTTGCCTGGGCTAAACTTCAGTTAGATAGATTCATAAACTCCCACAACAAGCCCCCAGGATTCTGAAGGCACCACACACCAAGAGGTCCAGAGGAAGATCTGAGATCCTAACTACAAGTCTCTCAAGAAAGAATTAGAGATCATTAAGCATATGCAGTGCATCAGAAGAAAATAAGAGCAAAACAGATTTGGGTGTTGTTGGTAGCTTCCCTTTATAAGCTGCTGCTTGAAGCAAACTACCACTGAACATCACTGTAAGCAAAAACTTGTTTGGCCTTAAGAGCAGTGCTAATCTACAACTCTCTAGAAGAAAAAGAAGATACTTGAAATTATATTTTTTCTTTCTGTCTACTTTTGAATGAAGTACTTTAGTATGTGCTCAGTACAAACTCTGGAGAGAAAAATCACAACTTCTGCTTCTCACTTCATTTGTGAGGCAGTTTTACCAAAGTCCTCAGACTTTGTATCTAAATATATAAACTCTTGAATAATCTGAAATCAGTAATACTTACCTAAGAGAACATGTTTGATTGCCTAAGACCCAAGTCTCAGGGCCAGGAACTTTTAGAGGTGCCAGCTGAGACTCAGTCCAAATTTTTCAGCCTTGGTCCAAAGTTTTCAGATAGAGCTGAATACACACAAGCAAAAGGAATCTTTTCAAGTCACGTTGGACTTCTTACAAGCTAATGAATAAAACTTTGCTTGAGTATTGCCTCAAACCAGGGCTTTTGCTCAGCTCCAAGGATAAGTGATAACTTAAGAAGGCTGAAACACATCCCCTGCCTCTAGCAGTTACAGAAGACCTCAGAAAAGACTGGCTTCATGGTCAGGAAATGGATGGAGCATCCCAGAGAGACAGGAACAAGCACTTTGCCTAGCAGCAAGTGCTTGCAGATTAAGGTTTTCTCACTTTCAAGATTCACAGGTTTCAGTGTGAATCCACAATAACTCTTATTTGAGCACCAAACATGCCATGAGCTAATTTTCCCTTTGTTTTGCTCTTTTCTGTCATCATAACAAATTAATCAATGTAAGTGGGAAAAACTTCTCTCTGCCTGGCCTAACATACAGCAAATGGTAAAACAAAATCACAAAAATCTAAAAAGAACAACTTACAATGAGAACGTAAACACTATGACTGTTTCCAGACTAATAGCACTGAGCTAAAATACCACCAAGAACTCATTCTATTCCCATTCTCCAGCTCAAGCTTTTACCAATTTCATGGGTGAATTAAAAGAACAGTATTGATCTGTGCTGGCTGCCCTTTTCAGAGCCAACATTGCACTGGACAGGAAGACACACAGATCTTCTTAGCTTAAGAAGAATATACAAGGCAGCATCATTTTCAGCAGTTTATTCAAGGGGAAAGTTGTCTGCCCCTAAAATGTCATGCTGAAACCACCATTCAATGCTTGTCACTAGCTACATCTAAACCACGGAGGACTGATTTACATTTGTGCTGCAGTAATGAGTGAACTGTTTTCAAAATGAAAACCTAACTTATGGCTCTATTTGCTCTTCTCTCAACAGGCAATAAATGGAGTTCATAAAATTACCAAGCAGCTTTGGAATCGTAACCTAATTAAATCAGCAGTAACTGATTTAAATAACTGAAGGTTCATATATATATACATATACACACACACACATATATATATATATATAAAATATAAAGCCTTCAATAAAAAGAAGTCTTCTTTAGGACATACCCAGTCTTCCACCACCCCTGTTTTAAACATACTGATTGACAACAATTGTCCACAAAATTAATACTGTAGATTTATAATTGCATCTCACAAACATGAGATTGATTCTTCTCTCACTGAAGCCAGGAGTGAGAACCCTCTTGCTCCCTGTAACACACACCACCAAGGTACCAGAAAAGTTTTAGAGCTGAAGCCTCCACAGCAGTTAACACCACAGGAAGCAGCAACAGTTCTTGTCTGCTGAAGGAGAGGAGGCAGAAGAGAAGCAAGGAGCATGGCAGAGCAATCAGAAGTGCTTCCAATTTTTATGAAACTACCCAGGCTGTGTTGTAACTCCTCCATGCAAACCAAAGCTGTTACAGATTTCTCCTGAGTTGATTATCTGTCTCCCATAGGTAACCTGCCTGTACTTATATGAACATCAACAGTCAATTTGTTGGGCTCAAACAACAAAAAAAAGAGAAATATGAAACTCTGTAGGGGAACAAAATTGCCAATACTAAGTTTTACAAGATTGGTGTACAAGACAGATTTTGTCCATAAATCTCATAGCACTTTATGAAGTGCTGTGAGGCAGATGCCTTGAGGTCCATGCTTTGGAAGCTGAACCTGAGACTTGAGATGTGACCTTCTCGATGTCATGTAGCAGATCAATATGTTCTACTTCAACATTCCCAAGTCCATGAAGTCTGCCATTGCTTTGAGAAGACAAGCAATCCTCTGCACTAGTTGAGCTCTGAGCCTGTCATTAGAGTAGCACTGGGCTAGAATGATTAAACACGTAGAAGAATCAACTGGTTTTTAAAATACCAGTTGGCATCTAAACTGCTTGTCCAAGCTGATGAACAAAGGACAAAAATGTAAAAAAGGAAGAAAAAGGAGGAAGCAAAATTCTGCCTCAGATCATAAATAACATGTCCTCCTTAAACCATCCACACTCCATTTTGTCATGTGACCTTTGCTGGTTTTTACTGACAGGCTGGTAAGACCAAAAAATTTCAAAAAAATGGAAAAAGAGAAGTTAATTTCTTAGCCTTTACCCTGTTCAGAGCACACACAGCTCCAGCTGCACAGGTGCAGCTCCAGAGCACTCACACAGCACAACACCTCACAGGGAAAGAAGGGACAATTGCATCTCTTGCTGCTGCTGCTGGCACAGGTGAGGATGGTGCCAGGCTGCCCACCTGCCACTGTCTGCCCGTGGATTGAGTCTGGAGTCACAGCCCAGCAGCTCTCCCTGTCCCAGATCAACCTTTAAGACATAAACCTGCCTGGAGGAGATGGCAACAGACACTGAACAAGCCAAAGTCAGGCTGATATCTGCAGCCAGGGCAGGGGGCTGCTCTGACAAAAGGGAGTGGGAAGGGCTGAGACGTAGCGGCCTCTCTTGGAGCCCCCTCCCAGAAATTCCTCAGCAGCTTTGAGAGCTGGTACACCCAGAACCCTCACCTCAGTCCCCACTCCCCTGTCAGGGATGGGAAGGCAAAATGGGTAAGACACCTTAGTGTGAAGGGCAAGAAGATGAGCTTCACACTAAAGAAAGGAGATGAAAGAAAGGAGAACAGAAATTCATGCTATGACTAGGGATACAGGAATACCCATCAGACATACATCAGTGACAGAAACAATTTAGAGAGGGCAAAATGAGTTAACCCTTCCACACCTTTATATCAACATTGCCAACACATAGAGACCACCATGTTTACTCCAGACTTACCTGAGCTCCTTGCTGAACAGTGCACGAAAATCGAGGTCTCAGGCTTTACCTGTAACACAGCAAATGGCCCCAGATGTGCAGCAAAGTAAGCAGAACAAGAACAGTGACCACAATGGGACCTTCTAACACAAATCATAAAGCTCATCTTGCCAGAAGACAAATTTCTGTGGAATGAGCTCCCTCAGAAACTAAGGACCAAGACAGTCAACATCATCTCCCTCTGCAAGTGAGATAAATATTCTACAAGTCATCTCCTTTAAAACAAAATGGAAAAACAAAAGAAAACCATGACAAGCAACTGTCACATACAGAACACCCTTGCAAGAAAAACGAGCCAGTTATCCACAAATGACAGATGACAGCAGTTTAACACAGCGCTGTTAGGACGTCAGGTACATTATGAATGAGACAAGATGAGCAGAACACATTCACATGATATGGAAAGTACAGTAATAAGGAAAGAATCATCAGAAAAATATGGGAAAACGAAAAGTACCAGAAGGAAATGAGGTATAAAAAAGAAAAAATGGTAAAGAACGGAGCAACGTGCTAAGGTAGTCTCTTGAAGCAGATGATCCCCTGGCATTAACTGATGCAGCACCATTGTCTGGAACAGGTCAAGGACAGTTTCTGTCAGCTGAGGATTTGGTCCTCCACACAGAACCAGGCAATGGCAAACACAGCATCATGCCTGGTTTCCTTGGTGTGCCTTCCCCCTCAGAAAATGAAGAGGCAACACAGGAAGAAAATAAGATGATGCCATAAATTAAAAGGCAAGGCTTAACAGAAATAAAAAAATAGATGAAGAACAAGAAATAAAAACAAAGGGATGGGGCAAAGGCAAGACAAAAAGAAAATATCCACAGATTAGTGGAGTACATTTTATTTATTCATGATCTCTGTTTTATTATGTGTCCTTGGCAGATGTCCCACAACTGAAAATTTGCAAGGCAGATATTGATGTGAGTTTAGAGACTTGAGCCTTGTTTCTAGTCATTAGCCTTGGGCAGATCTTTTTAATATATGTGCCCCAATAGGAAGTAAACAAGTTCCTTAAATCAAGAGTCTTTGGACAGGAGACACGCTGCAAACAAATGGGCTTAGACAGGGACTCCAGGAGGTAAGACCAAAAGCATGGTCTCGACCTGTTTTCAAGTAACCAAGCTGAAGGTCAGGCTGCTGGCAGGGATAATGCCTAACAGGATACAAACTGCCTCTGACCCACTCACACCAGACCCTGCCTTTCACACCCCCTCCTCGTTAAGCAGCACTTTCCTCACCTGAGAGCACGTGGGCTCAGCCTGCCCAGCTGGCAGGACAGGGATGATGCCAACAGCAGGCAGCCATGGCAGCGGTCCTGGAGCCACCCCAGCACCACGTGCCCAACACCAGCCTGGCCAGGGGCTCAGCCAGGACAGAAAGCACACCTCTGGCAGATGCAGCAGTGAGTGCTGAGTGCAGGAAGCTCGGCTGCCTCACTCTCCAGGCAGGTTCAAGGATCCTCTGCAGCTCAGCTCAGTCACTGCAGAGCCTTGTTTTGCACTGAGGCCAAAGGGTCTTGGCACTGAGTGTCAGTAGTTGATTTTATCCTGCCTGTGGCTGTAATTGCACAGCCAAGGTGATACTGGTGGCTAAACACCGATTTGTCATCTTTTTTATGTGGTTTTATTCTTCTTGCCCTGGGAAAGTTGCAACGTCCTAGAGAGGGTGAGCAAAGAACTGCTCCTCCTTCAGGACCTCTCTGTTTCGACAAAGGACATTCTAGCCAAACATCTGACCTCACCTGTCCCAGGAACACTGCTAGGGGTCACACTGCAGTTTGCATCAGCTCAGCTGAAAGCTGATCATTGATTTTCTTTTGCCCACACTCACAAATAGGAAGTTGAAAGGCTGCTACAACCTCTGTGGTTTGCCTTAGTGCTGAGACAGGTAACAAGACACAGACATTTACAGACAAGGAAGGTCTCTTCAAAAAAGAGCTTTAATGTCCTCTGCTACAAATACATATAGATTTACTCTTTTTTAAATTGTAAGATGCACTTAAATCTGTTCAGACAGTATAAAGCAGATCTAACAGACAAGTAAAGAACTGAAATCTAAATCTTCCTAAAGGTTTAGGAAATCTGATATTATTTCTGGACCTTCCCCATACTTTAATTCCTGAAATTGAAAAAAAAAATTGAATGATACTGTGCCTCTTTTTAAAGAAACCTGTTTTGAAATCTACAGCTAAGAAGCACCCTCGTAAAAGCTAGGTATGACTACTGTCTGTTAAAGTTCTTTTATCATCATTTAGCTACCTACTTGCATTTAAATAATTTATACAAATTCAGAACATAAAATCATTTTTGTATATGCACAGTGCTATCTCAGCAGAAATTTAGATACAAAAACTAAAAAGTTTCTTCCTTATAATCCTTATAATTGTCTTTCCTTCACCCAAATGACTACTGGTTTCAACACTGCTGCTATGGGCAGCTTCCCCTTAGCAGCAGATATTAAATACATCTTGAAAAGTCACCTCTACTTCGTGGCTTAGGGTAAGAATTCAGATCAATTTCTACCAAAACTGTAGGTTACTTAACCCTAACTGATTAGAGGAGAGAAATATTTTGGGAAATGCTGCAATTTTGACTGAGGAAAGTAAGAATGAGTGGTCCAGGACATGTCTCTGAAAATGAGATCTGCCCCAGGTATCCCAAGTCAGACACCCAGAACTTGACTCATCCATCCCCTCTGAACTCCTGGCTCCCGTACAAGAGGCCTGCCTGCTCCCTCTGTCCCCTTAGGACGGTAGCTTGAGTGCCTTGTGCCATCTATTGGCCTAGACCAGTGACAGGCGCTCGGAGGAGAACTTTAATTCTGGGAAAGCGACTGTGTTAAAAGGAATCTGTCGGTAGATCTGTAAATTCCGCTAATGGAATCAATACACTGCCGCTGCTCAGATCTTGAGGTCTACCTTGCCCAGCAGACACACTGAGTTCAGCTCCCAGAATAACCAGCAGCTGTGCTTTGCATTAGGCAAATGAAAAATAGTACACAGCGATCTCGCAGGCAAGAAAATCCAGAAAAGAAGCAGAGAGAATTTTCACTGTCCTACACATGAACATTTAAAAAGTCTTTCATAAAAAGACAAACTTCCTTCAAAATTCACTTAGTTCTAAAATCTCGTTCGCTATCCCCAACTGAGTAAAGTCTACTTTAAACCCGACGTGCACAGTGAAGAAACTTCTGCCACATTTCCTCTGCCTCAGAGGCTACTGCAGCCATTCACGTCTGCTTAAATCTAGTTTACTTTTTAACCTAAACGAGTTTCTAAAAGACAAGGCAGAGCTGTGCAATGCGAAAGGACTCGGAGGCATCGCTATTGACCCTCTCCCGCGCAGGCCATTACAAAGCAGCCGCGGAGATCCCGGCAGGACGCGTCCCCTCCGAGGGCCAGAGCGCTGCCCCGCAGAGGGGCTGCACTCCCGAGCCGGACGGCGCAGGGCAAGACTTCGGCGGGGCAGCGAACGCGCCGAGGCTCCCCCTACCCCAGGTGGCACCCTGTGCTCCCCTCCTCCTCCTCC
>VZRH01005338.1:229736-305987 GCA_013397555.1 Urocynchramus pylzowi | reverse complement strand
GGAGGGAGGGCAAGGCAGGCGGCGGCAGGCGGGCTCGGGCGAGTCCCCTCCCCGGCCCCGGGCATCCCCCGGCCCCGCGCCCCCGGGGCTCCGCTCCGCTCCCGAGCGGTGTCGCCTTGCCTCCGGGGGTCCCGGTCCGCTCATGCCCGGGCGGTCGGCGCTCCCCAGAAGTCCCGCTCCACGCCCGGGGATCCCGCTCTGTGGCGGAATCCCACCCCCACGGTTTCCTCTTCTCTCCAGGAGCGTTCCCGCACTTTGCCTGTCGGTCCCGCACAGCACCCCCGGCGTCTCGCCCCGCGCCCGGGGACGTCCCGCTGGGTTCCCCGGGGAAGTCCCGCACCCACCCGGATCCCGTGCCCGGAGCACGCGTGCGGACCTACCAGGCTCGGCCGGGTGCTCCCCGCTGCCCCGGCTCGGGGGCAGCCCCTGCGGAGGCGATGCTGCCCAGGCGGAGCGGGGANGCACTGCGCGCTGAGCTGGCAGCGCCAAGGGATTGATCTGCCATCGATCCCCTGCGCCGATGTGCTGAAGTGGCGCACACGCGGCTTGATCAGCGGGCGGTGCAGCCCGAGATGCGGAGTGCCCCCCGCACGCCGCAGAGGGAAACCATTTGTTTTCCGTGTTATGCCCCAGAGTAGTTGCCTGCTCGTGTCAGGGCTCAGTTCTGCCCGAGTTAAAGTCGGAGGGCATCGGGAAGCCAGGCCAGCTCCCGTGTAACTCGAAAGCACAGCTGTGACAGCGTTCCACGATTAAACACTTTGTCTGTTTCGGTGGTGTCGTTTTGAAAATTGCCGATAATGAACGGGGAGGTGTATTCCTTCATTACAAATTTTGACACAATGTAAAGTATTTTCTGCACTTTTGCCACACTTTTAAAAACTTTTCACTAAGAAAAAGTATTCTAAAGCATCATCACCATCATCATCATCACAACTAGATGCAGGATTAGGGGGGGAGAAAATCTGTTTCATAACTATTTCTGCCAATTATTTTCCTAATTAATTTTAGCTTGGAAAAAAATCTTGCACTAATATTGCATAAAATTCTCCTCTGTTTTTGGGGGAGATTTATTTGTGGTGGATGTTTTTAGAATTCATTACATATTTTAAGGAGAATAATTCAACAACCTATTTTTTTTAGAGGCAGCACAAATACTTACTATGCTGATGTGTTTTTGTTGTGGCAATAATTTTTTAGTTTTATAAGAGTCCTCAGTTGTGAAGACTGAGGAGAGGGGGGATCCTAAGAGAATACATTTCTCTCTGATTGTGTTTACTGTAATTCCCTTAAGATACTATTGCTCTGCAGAGAGGATTCATTTTATTACATGTTATGGTGTATAACATTAATGAATTAAATTTTTTATCACATTTCTCTTTCATTAATCACAGAAGTTTTAATCACTGCATAATGTCTTGTCCAGATATTACATCAAGCCTTCAATGTTGTGCACAGCAATATGCATTTATGCTACACATCTTTTTCAAAAACCATAATTAACCAGGAGTACAGAATGACATTTAGTTAGAGAAAGTTTGTGAGAAAGGCATGCCCTGAGTGCAAAGTGAGTTCCTCAGAACTGTTCAAATACAAGAATGTGAACAGAATACTTCCTGAAGATGAATGAGGTCATCTTAGTGGGTCATTTGGAGATTTCAGCATAACATTTGAAAGATCCTGCAGAAATATTGTTACTGACTTTTGGAAGTGATACTGCAGCACTGCAGCCCATCAGATGGTTACACAACCTCAAGTCATCACAGGCAAGAATGTGAGATGCTGAAAATTGCCCAGGAAGGTGAGCTGCAGCTGCCTGGGCAGCAAGGACACACGTTTCCAACACACAGTGACATCTGTAGTGACAGAGGGGGGAAAGGTAGGTTTATTGCCCGTGTCAACACGGCTGGTGATACTGGTCACTCTGTCCACAGTGCCTGTTTTGGGCACTGGATTTGTCCCATGGTGCTGCTCTGCCTGGCAGGGAGGGCAGAAACATGCTGTCTTGGCTGCTCATCAAGCCTGTGGAGCTGCAATCTGCATTATCATAACTTAGAGCTCCTTACATCAGCATCATCCTGCACTGCTCTTTTCTAAACAACAGACCCAGTCCCCTGAGGACAGCACATTTAGAAAAGCCAGTTCTTTCCTCCCAGTGTTCTGCAGACCCAGGCATCTTCTCTAGTTTATCTGCATCAAGAAATACCACAAAACAGAGGAATTGCATTTATTTTTGTATTTGATGCATCATGGTTTCTTTTCACATAAGCAGTGTCTGAACACTGAGACGTCTGAAGAACCATCTTCCCTTTCAAAGCAGTTTTTCACGTGCTTCCTCTAAAACACAGCAACTCCCCTGAGCTGTGATCATGCTTTTTCATGGAGGGCTGACTTGTGGGGTTTTGGCAGGTTTTAGCAACTTCATTTTAAAATATGCCCTGGAATTTGCTTGACTCAGTCATCTGGAGAAGGAGAGATTTGTATCATCCTGATGCAGAAAAACTTACTGGCAGCTGTTTATGGTGGGCATGAGTCTAGTTCCTGGCAGTGAGAAAAAGAGTTGAAAGGAAATCTAAGCTATAACACCATCATCTTCATTGCCCTGCAGTGGTTTATAATATTGCAAAATGGTGTTAACTGTTGCTCACCAGCTTAAAAGGATTGTGAGACAAAGACTGTTAAGGAGAGTGGCATATATAAGGCTGGCTCGTAGCATCTTGTGCTCTAGCCAAGGGTCACACAGAAATATTATTCAGGAACAAATAATTATAAAATGTCCAGATTAGTCTTTAAAAATATTTACTCATTCAAAGTTGCTGGTTGTAAGTTAACTCAAGACAAAACTGTTGTTTTAAATTTCTGTTAAGAAGATTTTCACCAGTGGAGTGAATGGAGTGAGGAGTGAACATATGGCTGCATCAGAAGGGATTGTGACCCCTCATAAAATAGCTTGCATCCTTTTTATGGCTCTTTAAAGCACGCAGTGGGCCTATCCAAAGTCAAGCTGCCACTGGCTAATCTAAACTGGAAACAGCAGTGCTCTGCCTGAGCACTGTTGTGCATGTGTTTGTTGTGTTTGTGTAACATTTCCATCCCTAGGGACTGGCCATTATCCCCCCACTATTTGTTTTCTTCTCTGAATTGCCTTCATCCAACCAAAATATGTCAGCAGTTGCACCAGGGGGACTCTATTAAAGACAAGTGGACTCAATGTTCTTCCTGAAGAAATACTCATAATTTAAGCTGCACAGCTGTGGGACAAATTTAGAGTAACTCTACCTTAGG
Source organism: Urocynchramus pylzowi (assembly GCA_013397555.1). NCBI lineage: Eukaryota > Metazoa > Chordata > Aves > Passeriformes > Fringillidae > Urocynchramus > Urocynchramus pylzowi. Next base: position 302,705 of record VZRH01005338.1, on the reverse strand, counting down.
TACTTTTGGGGAAAAAGGAAAAAAAAAAGGTGATTAGAATGGCAACCCTCCTGTCAGTGAGAGCTGAGTCTGCTCTACTCTGCCTGCTGCAATCCCCCCTTTCCAACCTGCAAGGGACACACGGGACAGGGACTGCAACACCACTTGCAGCCCCTGCAGTGCCATCCACGGCCACCACAGCAGCCAGCACAGGGGTTTCCCCTTGCTGCACAAAACCAGATACAAATCACAGCTTTTCACTCTCCCATTGACACACGTGTTCCTCAGTGCAGGACTCTGGCTTTCATCTGCACCCTGTCTGGATGAAAACTGTCTCATTCAATTGAGTTTTACATGGTGTTTGCACTACCAAAAACCTCAGTCCTGCCCCTCATACAAATCAGAGGAGCTACTGTTGCAGTGTTATGATTTTGCATTGTTACAGGTAAACCGACCACAGGTAAACTGAACCCTCTTGTATTTGCTTTGGTATTCCAGACCTGGGGGCTGTCTTATGCTGGTTTGATTTTAAAAAGTCAGTGGGAATTTTCAATTCATTTTATTCAGCTCAAGATAAACTTTATCTGTGAATGGCAGGGCCTCTCCTTAATTATCCTGAGAAAATAACATCATATAATGCAACCTAGTGGCTTGAATTCATTAAATAGAATATTTCTAATAATAAAAAAGTATTACCAGAAGAAAGTCAAAGGGTTTTAAATGGTTTATGAGGCAGCATGATCCAGTAACTTGAGGAAAAACTGCATCTGCTGCAGGGCCAGGAACAGAACTTAGAGCTCTGGAGGTTTTTTTACTATTTTTTAATGCTGAAATTGTTAGTAAAGTATGAATAGGCAGAGGAGAACACTGTATTTGAATTTAAAAGCATCTGCAAGTGTTGCTAGGAATATGTGAACCATAACAAATCTTCAATTAAGCAGAAGGTAAGAAATTTATCAGTGTCAGCTCCCTGGTTACCAGGCTATTGACACAGTTCTTAGAAAGATAAGTCAAATGTACATGTGCATTAAACATATTGCATTTCTGAAAGTTATTTTTTCCATTAACTATGAAAACATATTAACACAGAACCTTGTTTAACAAAAGATGAACAGTAAATTACTGAATCACTACTCAGTAAATTAGGTAGGAAATTCCTGGTACATTTTCTAACTCAAAGCAATCTCAAGTTACAATGTGACCTGTAGCACAGGTCTAAAGTAGAGCCTTGTGAGCACAATGTATAAACAGCAACTCCTATGGAAATGTTGAATGTAGCAGCTGTCATTACACAGGCTACCAATACAGTAATTACACTTCAGATGTGTAACCTGGCTTGCCTGTCACAGTTGAATTCTTGTTTACAACAAATACATTGGGGTTTACAGAGCTGTGCCTCTTAAAAAAAAATAATGGGAAAACATAGTTCCTAAGGTAAAAGACAACAAGGTCTTTCAATGGGAAAGGGATGTCTATAAAGAATGGTGAAAATGGCTTGTATGTAATCTTTTAATTTCTATTACAAGTTTATGGCAGGGGAAGGAGTGGGTGTGTGTGCTTAGGAAGTTGCAGCAGAAAGTGGGGCTTTCTTTTGTCAACCTTTTTTCTCTTACTTTTTCTTTTTTTCTTTGCTGTCTTTCTTCTCCATTTTCAACTCTATTACTACTCAGTATTACTAAGGTAGTCCCTTAGGAACCTCAGTCCAGGCACATAATTTCATTTGGATAGTTGGGATACAGTCAAGTACAAAGGAAGAAATTATGAAGATTGAATAAAACAGGGCTACTGAAGAAACTGAAGATCAGGGTTTGGAAGGCAATATAATGCTAACATGAATAGAGCAATAGTAAAGCTACAGCAGTGTTTCAATTTTCCTTAATTCTTTTCTTTTATTTCTCTTCAACTCTATAATACTTTTTCTTCTAGTTCTAGTTTCTTTTCATTCCTTTAGGGGATTTTTCATTATTTTGCATTTATGCTTAGCTCCAAAGTCCTTGACATGTCCATTTCTCCGACTTTCTGTCACCACCTGTGTGGGTGAAAAATAGGATTGCAAAGATTTTCTTCAGTACTTCAGAGAAAAATGGGCCAGGAATCAATATTGCTATACTGGCATAGTAAGGGTATTTACATCTGAAAGCATTCTACCTTGCTCTTCTCATGAATAATGAAAGAAATCATGGCATTCTTGTGGGGCTAGGCTAGCCAAAAAAAATCTTTGGAGAACATGAAGGGTCTACTACATTTTCATTTCCATCCTTTGTTCATTTATTGTGTTCCGGAAAAAAAAATAGAGCACTAAAAGGTGAGAATTTTGTCCCCATTTTGGAAAGTTTATAATCTGAAGAATCTATGGATGCAGACCATTGACACTGCTACTATGGAAGTTCCAAAGAGGTTTGATACAGAAGCCTTTCAGTTCTAGAGACACTGCATTTTAGTAAAATGATAAGAAGTTCTCCTATTTGCATCCCTTCAAAGGCTAGGTCTTCAACCTAAGATAAAAAGGTCCTTATTTCCATCAGTGATAAGTGGTTTGATGTATTCTATTTATCTTAAACATGCCCCTGAAAAGAAGAATTTGTTTTTTGGGGGGATGTTCATCTTCATGTGATTGAGTACAGGACAAGCCTAAGCCTAATGGCTTGAGCTAGGAACTTAAAATCAAAGGATTAAAAGTAATGTAGAGGAAATAATGTTCTATGTGATTAAAGAACAGGGGAATCTATTTCTGGTTAAGACAAAGGATATTTATATGACCTTTTGTTATTGTGATGAAGCAGTTGCACAAGAAACACTCTCCAAAAAAGGCAGCATCAACAAAATGACTGCACTGCTCATTGCAGATGAGACAGTAATAACATGTTCTTGATGACAAAAGGAGAAACACTGGCATTCAGGAAGGAATGCTTGTTCTGCTCTCAAAAGAATTGATAACCATCCTCATCACTGTATCTACAAACAGGGTAAAAATGTAGATGTTGAGTGGAGAAAGTCGATTAAATGGGGTGTCTTATTCTGCTTTGCCAGAGTCTCCTTTGGCTGCTATCTAATTTTCCATCTAACAGCAATATAATCTGTTGCATTATGCTTTACAGTTTCTCCAGAAATCTCCCTGAACTCAGGACATGAACATCTCTGAAACCCCAGCTTTAAACTCATGTCAGGTCGATTTCCCAGCAAAGAATGACTAAGCAGGACACAGGCTGGTGGTCAAAAGTGCTTATGATTGGCTTACTTTTCATAGTGCACGTGATTTTTTTGTGGAGCCTCTCTGTCCCTTTTTGTGTAAACAAGCTACATTTCATATAGCTTTATGTTTAGCACAGCATTTAAAATGTTTGTTATATTTTTATGCTGCTTGAAGGTGGGAACCATTTTACATGCAGCAGTTCAAATGCAATGAGTGGAAAGGCCTTTTAAGGAGCCCATCTGCTCAGAGTTAAGACTTGAAAGAGTAGAGAAAGGTGTCATTAAGGTAACTGGTCACCCCAAGGCTATGAGCCATGAACAGAACATGACCATAAAAATCCCAAGGTATCTTCAGCAGAGATAAACTTTCCTGTCATTATGCACTGTTCTTGTAAAACCTCATCTGTGTTCTAGTCAACTCTATTACAGAGAAACATGCTACTAGGATGTTCAGATGAATGGAGAATCAAGTGTAAAACAGGATGTGAAAAATTAGCATGCTTCAGTCCACAAAATGAGGAGTAGCAGTATGAGTTCTCCTTTAGAAAAGGAGGCAAAAATCAGGAGGTGAATAAGAGTAAATTGGACTCACAAGCTGTATTGGTACAAGAATGAATCAATATAAACTGCTCAAGAACCCAGTCTAGATAAAAATTACAACATTTCCAAATGTCAATAAAATAAAGCTCTGGAACATTCTTTCATTAGAAAGTTTGGGGGAAGAAAAAAGTTTAAATTTTTTTGAGTGGGTTTTTTGAACGTGGTGAAAATAATTGTCTAGAGGATTGCCTACAATATTGGGGTACTAAGTAGAGGGATTTATGGACTCATAAACTTCTGAAATTTTTAAGGATACCACTGCAAGCAAATGTGGAAAACCTCCAATTTAAAGTAGCACCATTTAACATTTGCACAAAGGAAAGTATGATTTGTCAACATGATCAAAAGTGCTTTTAATGCTATATCCAATTTCCTGTCGTGGTTAAAATCAGGTACTTTAGGAACTGCTTCCTTCAGCAACAAGCATCTATTTATATGCCCAGTTTGAGTGTGAAAGCACTAGACAAACACAGATGCAAGCAATACATCTGATGAGACTGGTTTTACCAAAGTCAAAACAGGCAGGCCAACAATAAATCAGCTATGGAGCAACCTGATTCCTTAATGGAAAGACAGATGAATCCCACAGTGAGCTTAGGTTTAATGGCACTGTAGCACCCTCCTGTACAAATGCAATAAATAGTACAGAACTCAGTAAAATATTTATCTGAATGAATTATGAAGGTTCTAACACAGTATCAAAACATGAGCTTTCATACCCTACAACTGTGTGAAAAATATTTTCCCTATAACAATTGGATTTTTCCAGGTGTCTGAGTTAAAATAGTTGCAGCAGAATCTTTATTTTATTAGTACTTACTTGAACACCAGCCACTGCTCATTGACTGCATGAGATAAAAAAAAAAAAAAAAAAACCAAAAAAAACAAACCAACAAAAACTTATCACCTTGAGGGGATGAAGATATTCAAAGCACATTGAAAGAAAGTAAACACCAGTGCTGCTTCCCAATGCTGAGCTATAAAGAGATGCCAAAGGAGTTTAAAGCAAACTGCTTTGCAAACACAGGATTCAGTTGCTACACACAGAAGCTCTAAAATCTGGGACATCATCTGGATTAACATGCAATATTATCAGGCTGATGGATAGTTTTGAAAGCTTCATCCTTACTCTGATACAGATGTCAGAGTGCTGCTCTTTAATTTAACCATGGTACTGGATGGGGATTTCACCTCATGTAAAATTAAGTCATATCAGTAACTGTACCATGATTTTGTTTTATTGTAGTAGTCTTGTCTCTAATATGTATAAAATCTAGAATGGCATATTTGTATGTTGTTTATGGCATGGCAATGGTACCATAAAAACATCAAGCCAGTACTCCCCAGCTGGAGCCCTCCCTGGCCAGGGCATTGCTGCTCTTTAGTTCTGCTGTACTGGGCAGGCTGGAACTCCAGTGGGAACATCATCTGAAAGGACTGTGACATGAATGAGTCCATGGTGGAGCAGAGATCCACCTGCAGTCTGTGGAGAGTCCCCCACCAGAGCAGGTGGATGCCTGAAGGAGACTGTGACACTCAAAGGATGAGATGGGGATGGGTAATGAAGTTTTATTGAACAGTGTGGGACCTGGGCATGATGCAAATGGTATGGAATAAGGGGTGGAATATGCTGGTTTGGGCTGGAGTAGAGTTCATTTTCTTCCCAGTCTGATATGGGGCTGTGTTTTGGATTCATACTGAACATAGGGTTGATAACATAAATCTATTTTTGTTATTGCTGAGCAGGGCTTACACAGACCCAAGGCCTTTCCTGCTTCTTGTACTGCCATGCTGTCCAGGGAGTGAGGGGTACATGGGAGGGTGAGAGGAGACACAGGCAGGACAGGTGACCCAAAATGACCAAAGGGATATTCCAGACCATATGGCATCATGTTCAGTGTACAAAGTGGGGGGAAAGGAGGAAAGGGAGGGATGTTTGAAGTGATGGAGTTTGTCTTCCAGAGTCATTGATGGGGCCTTGCTCCCCTAGAATGGCCAAACACTTGCCCAAACATGGGAAGCAGTGAATTAATTCCTTGTTTTGCTTTGTTTGTGGATGTGGCTTTTGCTTTACCTATCAAACTGGTTTTATCTCAATCCACAAGTTTTCCAGCTTTTACCTTTCTGATTTCTCAATCTCACTGATGGGGGAGTAAGAAAGCAGCTTATTTATAAGCAAGCAAGGAGCTTGTTTGCTGGCTGGGGTGAAACCCCAGCAAGGCTACTGCATGAACAATCTCTTGTTTAATTTGTTCAAAATTTGTTGTTGTTCAGGACCCCACTTAAAATTTTTCTCCCATTCCACATGATAGAGCAGGTTTACAATCTGACTGTGGAATATGCATCCTCTAAAGACCCTCAGTGCCTAGGAAATCTTGTGTTTCCTGTTTTCTGGTTGGAGAGGACATAGCTGCTGTTTCATCGACCACATCCTTTGGAATCTGGCGAGATCCATCTTGCCATTTTACTCCTAAAAGCTGAATCTCCTGGGGAGGTCCCTTGACCTTTGCTTTATGGCAATACCAGCCTTTGGGAGACTCTGGATTATCTTCTCCCCTTTCTCAAAGACTTCTTTTGTAGTGTTGCCCCCTATAATGGTGTGGTCAGTTCACTGCAAGTGTTCTGGAGCCCCCCTTTTCCTTGCAGTCTGCCTCAACTGCAGCCATGCCAGCCCAGCTGCTCCCTCCACCCCAGAACCAGCATTACTCCACAGCTTCCCCCACCACATTTGCTCTGCCAGAAGGAACCCCTTCTCCCAGGAAGAGACTCCCTGTCCTGTCTCCCAGCAATGATGTGAGGTGGTAGAATAACCTCCAAGTCCTGGCCATGCTCCCTCGTGGCTACTGCAAAAATTATCTCTGTCCTGGCCAGAACCAGGACACTGCAAAACTACTAAGTGTCCATGGAATTTTGAAATGATTGTCATCACCTACCATGGTACCCTGTGGGAGCTGTGGTTCTGTTGCTGAATATCTTCCCTAGATTCTTCTAGATTGAATTTCTTCTGAATTCTTTTTCTCTCTAGACTGAAGTTCAGTTCTTTTGAACTTTCTCTTCAGCTAAGTATTTCATTATTTCTGCTCTCTATCTCTGTTTTGGAGTAAAACAAATGTCAAACTTATTACCAGGACATAATGCCATTTTTTGACTGAAACTAATGAAGATTCAATGACATTTATTGTGGAATCCATAGAGTATATGAAACACAGAACAGATGTGACCAGTATCTCATTAGGCCACAATGTTTTCCCTGTAAAATACATAATCTAGAGCAAATTTCCCCTGTATTCACCCAAACACAGTTTAAATCTAGATTGATTTAATTTAAAATAATAATGTTGCTGTAGATCACAAATGATCTTCCATTCTTACCTGGCCATTTTGGTGCATGTATTCTGTAGTGCAAGAGCACTTCACAAATTCTTTTTGTATCTTGCTTAGCAGTACTGTGAACCATTATTACCCCATCTTATAAATGGGGAATGTAGATACTGGTGTCTAATGAGACTTCCAAGATCACTTAGAAAATCTGAAACAGAATGCCCAAATCTCAGTATAATGTTCTAGCTCAGCACAATGATTCCTGGTTTGTCTTACTGCTCAAGATGAAGAGGGGGAAAAAATGGAAGAAGAATTTGGAAGGCTCAACAAGCTTTTGATAAGCACAGTATTTTCCACATTCTGGGGCGCTCAGTTGGAGGTTAAGACCATTTTACCATTCTGACCTTATTCATAAGGTGGTCTTCATATATAAGACTGGTTCCTCACATTTTCCATTGGACAAGATGGGGATATTCCCCCTTATCCATGTGTTTCATGGTCCTGCATAAAGGTCATTCATCATTTGGCTTTTATTATTAAAGTCTCCTTCCATAAAGAAGGAAATCTGGCAAAAAGACAGAATTGTTTCCTAACCATCATGAGAAAATGCAGTGACACCTTTAACTTAACCCTGAACAGCTGCCAGTTCCAGGGACAGGAGATGCATCATCTGAATTTAGACTTCTGTTCTAGTGATTGCAATATGGAGCTCTGTAAGCAATGCAATACAGATAAACACTGATGACATTGAAGACATATTCAAATGATTAAAATTTTCAAAAGAAATCAACTATTAAACCCAAGTTTTTCACTGATTAGAGGGTGCTAGGAACTCATCCTTCATGTTTTGGGAGCCTAATCCGAAAGTTGCCAAAATCAAAGAGGATCAGATTGTTTTTCGTTCAAGACTGTAGCATCAAACATAAGTCTTCAATAAATAAGCATAAAAGTGTATTTAAATAAATTACAGTTAGACTTACAAGTTACACTTTATGAAGACTTATGAAGACACTCTGGGAGGATTACTCTTCACTTGCTTATGTATGTTCTCATTAGAACTGCTGAGAAGAAATGGAATTACTGGAACAGACGGATCAAATCTGTTTATTTGCAGGTGATTACACACTGTTTTCACTTGCTATCTCTGTTGCTACAAAGTCTAATTAGTACTGGTGTATGGTTGTGCACCAGAGAAAATTTCCTATCTTCTTACAGCACCAAAGACTTACTAGAGAACTAAAAGATATTACAAAGTCTCCAAGACTCTACATAAATAAAGACAAGTTTCCAAATCAGTGAAATATGAGTATAAATCCAGAGAAGTATTGATAGTCACCAAGGAAATCTGTCTGAAGAGGAGGAGGATTGAAGATGAGCTAAAAATACTAAAAGATTCTCTCTGTGTGACCCATCTGTATGACAGGAGATGCTTTATGTGTCCATTACTTTGAGGGATATAAATGTGCAATAGCATCTTTAAATATAGACAAAGAGAGAGAATGGGAGGGAAGAGTAAAATGTGTTTGTCTATATTTGAAATAGAACTAGATCATAGATTATATTTTCAATTTAAGAACAAGTCATTCTTTCCTTGTTTATTACATTCATCAAGTAACCATATATAACTACATATAGACAAAGAGAGGGTTGTATGGGGGCAGCAATTATTAATGGACATTACTGAATGATAAATAAAGAGCTAGCTCAGAACTGGTATTCATTGCACACAGATGTCTGGACCATGGGCAGATGTCTTAAATCGTCTACACAAAGCGCTTTTGTGCTATCACAGTAATCTAAATTGCTTTGCATTTGGTTCCAGGCCTTTCCACACACTGCTCTCCACCACACATAAATTCCTATTCTCAAATCCCATCTAGGCTTCAAGGGCCAAATTACTTTCTGGTGTAACTCTTTGGCTTAATTTGCCTCAGTTTTATTGATGCAGAGGGATGCTGAGACTGGTGTTCTCAGTCATGGGAGATCTTGCACATGACTGAGGTTGTGGTGCTGGCTCTGGGAGGCTCCATGCACTGCTCCATGCTGGAGGAGATGGAAGCATGAGCACCAAGGATGAGGGGTGATGCCATGGCTTCATGTGTGCTTTGTGTGAACTATATGGTCGTGACCAACACTCCTGAGGGGAGCCTTGCTTCAAAGGTCCTGCTGTTCCCTGTTCAGAGAAGAAAGGACTGCCATATCTGCCTTCTAAAGCTTTAACTCAGGACCTCTGTCCTTTTAAATTCTGTCAATCATCATACCTACTGGCCTGGGCTACAGGGGAGCTCTAAGAAAACCACTCATAACTCTGAGACAGGCACTTTCCTGACTCTCTGAGGTCTTAGAACTACTGCACTCCCACAGCAGGACTGTGCTTCGCTGCAAATCAAGTCAGTGATGATTTAGGAAATAATTTGTATCCCCAGAGGAGGCATATCTTGCAGCAGAAACAGCCCAGCATAAGTTGCTGAGTTTTAGTTAATGGCCCGAGTCTATCTAATGTGTCTGCTCTTAGAGATTTCACTTACAGATGAACTGTGTGTTTTCTGTCTCCCCATTTTTTTTTACATGGAAAACATTTGAATTAAGCTAGCACATAAGCACATAACACTGGAGGAGTTAACAGAGAGAGACAGATGGAGTAGTAGTTTGAATGTATTATTTTGCATTGCAACCCTATGAAGAAAATGAGTGATGCATTTCCTGGTGGATATTTTAGGGTCACTTTATAAGGGTCACTTTATAAGGGTGAGATTGCAAAATCTTTCTCACTTTTACTATTCTTATTAACACAGTTAATTCTTATTAACAATTTAATTCTTATTAACATCTTTGATGTTAATTTAGTATGCATTTTTGCATGCAAGTTAGAATAACTTTCAAGGTCTATTTAACAGCCATATTAGATTGTATGGACTGTCTTTTCTCCTTCTTGCTCACCTGCTTGCTGTGGGAGAGCTGTCAGTTATCAGCTGAAAGGCTGGTAATTTTAAGATAGCACTGAGAGTGTGCATAACACCACCTTTGTGGTGTTAGGTCCTGATACAGATTGAAAGGCCAAAAGGTATTCCTTTTCTGTTATATGGACATGTTGACCATACAGTTTGAGTAAAGCCTTTTAGATTTCACTTGATATTTAGCAGTTAAAACTGTGACAGACAAGACTTCTTGCTTTCTTCCAAAACTCAGAAACATAAAAGTGTACGGAAATTAATCAACAGTTGATGGGTTAAAAAAAAAGAAAAATAAGGAAACAAAGAGTGACCGAGAGTGACTGTGTGGGTAAACTAGCTGTGTGATGTTTTCAGTAACACTGTGATAAAGCTGTGCAGTAGCAGACCTACTGCAATTCTTCTTCCATTCTGGTAAATGATTATTAATTATTGTGATACCGTTTAAACTGCAAGAAGTGGGTAAGACACCTCTAGAATGCCATTTTGCCCTTTAACCTCAGCCTACATGTGAAGAATTGAAGAATTGAAGGCAGATTGGAGAATTAAGGGAAATATGGCTGGAATCTGTTTGGGATGGAAAAGCATAAGCAACCTCGACACTACCCTCAGCCAAGGTTATCATTACTTGTGATGTGCTTGTTAACAGTGCAGATCTTCAAATGTCCAGTGGAGTTCATGCAAACTAGATGAAATCTCAGGCAGTTCCTTGGTGGTACCTAAGTTCAAATTCAGGAAAAACAGAATAACACTTTTGTAATATTGTAAAAGCACACTGCACAGTGAAATAAATCCCTAACTCAAATAGTCTCAGCTCTAACAATAATAAACAGGGTCATACTGTCCAATATTTAAGACCTGACTGCCTGATCAGCAGGCTTATTAATAAATAACCCTTGATCATGGGCTTATTTATTATTAGAGCTCATTATTTATATAATATATTTGGTGGATAGTGCTTCTGAGGAAAATGCTTTCTGAAGTTAAAAATCTATCACTTATATCTATATATAAGTGATAAAAATGTATCAGTTATCTATCACTAATCTTATATAAGGAATTTCAGAAGGAAACAACTGCAGCACAAACCAGTTGGGAATAACACTCGTTTCTGGAGTAAAATCTAACATTTTGGAGCATGGCAAACTTTGGGTTTCACAGACAATTAATCTTTTCATACTCTTGAAGATGTGCGGGAGGCTCAGTGAGGTTACCGCGGCAGCAGCACAAACACACCCGGTTTCGGACGATCCTGTGCCATCTTTGTTGGGATCGAGAACGAGCCCGAGCAGCACCCGCCGCCCGAGCTGCGCCCTCGGGAAGGTGCCGGGAGCGGAGGGAGCAGCCGGGCGATCCTCCGGCTCCCTCTCCAGGACATCGGGCTCAGTTACAAATAAATCCTCCAGCTCGGCGGCTCCTGCAGCCTTCTCACGGGCAAAGGGAGGAGCACACCCCGAAGGCCACAGGCATGAGCCTGGGACAGGAGCATCCCCAGTGCAAGGTTCATTTCGATACGAAACGCAGTGAGAGAGGGGGGCAGGAAATTCTGAGCGCTCCTTAGGAAACACTGCCGAGCACCAGCAGTGCTCAGCACTTACAGACAACGTGAACAGACACCACAATGACCCCTTTGCTCACTATCTGACCTGGCCATGCTCTGAGCATCAGCAGCTCAGCTCAGCTCAGCAGCGCCAGGAGCATCCTGCTCACACACATCACTCACCTGGTCACATCAGGTCACCAGAGTGCACTGCTGCTCACACACATCACTCACCTGGTCACATCAGGTCACCAGAGTGCACTCCTGCTCACACACATCACTCACCTGGTCACATCAGCTCACCAGAGTGCACTCCTGCTCACACACATCACTCACCTGGTCACATCAGCTCACCAGAGTGCACTGCTGCTCACACACATCACTCACCTGGTCACATCAGGTCACCAGAGTGCACTCCTGCTCACACACATCACTCACCTGGTCACATCAGCTCACCAGAGTGCACTCCTGCTCACACACATCACTCACCTGGTCACATCAGCTCACCAGAGTGCACTCCTGCTCACATGGTGGGATACTGTCACTCACCCAGACTCAGGGCCCAAGGTATAACTTGTCGTCCTTCAGCATGCAGAAAAGGCAGGGTCCTTTTCTCAGATCTGTTTCTGCTCAGATTCACTTCTCCATTGGGTTAATTTTCTCCAAATTTGGGGATCATTTCTGCTCTAGGTGTTCTACACCTCTCCCAATAAGCTAGTTTCTTCATTTAGTTTGTGACACACATCAGTCTCTAGCTATGTTCCCTTTTACTGTTGGTTTTGACCTCTTATTTTAAAGGTCAACAGTTTCTTCCTATTTTGTTAACCCAATTGCTTTAAAACTGCATTTTATACATTTGCTTCTGGCAGACTTCAGCTGTCCAGGGAAGGCTATGCAAAATCCTCCACAGAGGAGACAGGATGAATTGGCTTTGGGTAGAAATATTTTCATAGCAGGGGGACTACAGGGGTGGCTTCTGTCAGAAGTTGCCAGAAACTTCCCTCATGTCCAAGATCCAATTCCAGCCAGCTCCAGGACAGACACACTGTCTGTCAGTGTGTCAGCCAAGGCTGAGCCCATCAGGAATGATGACAGCATTTCTAGGATAACAGAGTTAGGAAGGGTAAAGAAAGCTCTGTGCTAATGCAGCCGGGAAAGAGGAGTGAGAACGTGTGAGAGCAACAGCCCTGCAGACCCAAGGTCAGTGCTGGAGGGGCAGGAGGTGCCCCAGGTGCCAGAGCAGAGATTCCCCTGCAGCCCCTGGTGCAGCCCAGGGTGAGGCAGCTGTGCCCCCAGAGGTCCTTGGGATCACAGAGATCCACCTGCAGGAGGATCCCACCAGAGCTGTGGGTGCCTGAAGGAGGCTGTGACCCTGTGGGAAGCCCCTGCTGGAGCAGGCTCCTGGCAGGACCTGTGGCCTGTGGAGAGAGGAGCCCGTGCTGGAGCAGGTTTGCTGGCAGGACCTGTGTCACTGTGGGGGACAGTCTCCTCCTGAAGGACTGCATCCCATGGCAGGGATCCCACTGGAGCTGTTTGCAAAGAACTGCAGCCTGTGGGAAGGACTCAGGTCAGAAAAGTTCACGTAGAGCAGTTTCCTATGGGAGGGACACTGGAGCAGGGGAAGACTCTGAGGAGTCCAGTTTAGGAAGGGCACTGAGGTGCTTGAGAGTGTCCAGAGAAGGGCAGTGAGGCTGATGAGGGGCTTGGAACACAAACCCTGTGAGGAATGACTGAGGGAGCTGGGGCTGTTTAGCCTGGAGGAGACTCAGAGGTGACCGTATCACTCTCTACAACTTCCCGAAGGGTTGTTGCAGTCAGGTGGGGTTTGGTCTCTTTCTCCAGGCAGCAACTGAAAGAATCAGAGGACACANTGAGGGAGCTGGGGCTGTTTAGCCTGGAGGAGACTCAGAGGTGACCGTATCACTCTCTACAACTTCCCGAAGGGTTGTTGCAGTCAGGTGGGGGTTGGTCTCTTTCTCCAGGCAGCAACTGACAGAGCCAGAGGACACAGTCTTAAGCTGTGCCAAGGGAAATAAAGGTTGGATATCAGGAAAAAGTTTTTACAGAAAGGACGATAAAGTATTGGAATGGTTTGCCTGGGGAGGTGGTGGAGTCACCATCCCTGGATGTGTTTAAAAAAAGACTGGATGTGGCACTCAGTGCTGTGGTTTAGTTGAGGTGTTAGGGCTGGGTTGGACTCGATGATCTTGAAGGTCTCTTCCAACCTTGAGATTCTGTGATTCTGAGTCCTCCCCTGAGGAGGAAGGAGTGGCTGCAGCCACCATTCTCTGTTGTCCTGTGCTGCTGGGGGGAAGGAGGGAGAGGAAATTGGAAGTGGAGTGCAGAAATAAAGAATGGGTAGGGAGATAGTACTTTTAAGATCTAGTTTTTATTTTTCATTATCTTACATTGATTTGTCTGCAGTAAATTAGACTGATTTCCCCAAGTAGAGTTTTTTTCCCATGATAATCACTGGTGACTGATCTCTCCCTGTCCTTATCTCAGCCCATGAGCCTTTCCTTATATTTTCTCTCCCCTGTCTAGCTGAGGAGGGCATTTGGCATCCAGCCAGGGTCAACCCACCACACAAGAGCACAGTAGCTGCAAAATGATGGATTACTTCATGCTTTATCAGAACAGCACCAATGTCACAGAATCACAGAATAACTCTGAGCAGGAGAGCACCACAAGGATCATCAAGTCCAGCTCATAGGTGAATGGCCCATAGAGGGATCAAATCCACAACTTTGGCATTATTAGCAACCACCTCTAACCAAATGAGTCCTGAGAACTTGACAGTTAGGAGCTGACAGACATAAAAATAGAGAGACCTAGGAACCAAGTAGGAGCAGATGTAATCAGTAAAGCAAATAATCAGGTGATGTGAATTACAGGTTCATAATTAGGAGGATATACAGCTGGAAAAGAGTCTCATCAATATAAATGTGGCAGCCTGCCTGTTTAACCTGAGACTAAAGGCCTGGAAAGGCTTTGATTTCTATGTAAAACTGAGAAAGGAGTTTTGGTTGGTTGGTTGGTTGGTTGGTTGGTTGGTTGGTTGGTTGGTTGGTTTTGGTTTTTTTTTTTTTTGGTGTGGTGCTATAAAGGAAAAAGCACCACACACAGAGGCTGAGCAAAGGAACAATGAAGCTGAGCCTGGTGTGGAGGTGAGAGCTCTATGGCTGCTAAACATAAATTATTTTACTTAAGGCATTAAATATATTAACTTTTCTCGTTTATCTTCCCTAGTTTCCTAGTGATGACTAAGGAAAATTCATTTTTCCTATTGCTTAGTCTAGAACTGTTGGCCTAAACTTAAGGCTAATTTAATATTCTAAAGAGAATTTTCTGAGCAAGAAATTTGTTATCAACTGGTCACAGCTGAAACTGCTGCTAATCCCTGTCTTCTCTTGCAGGTTGTTACTAATAGTGATATTTTTCTCGGGGGTATGGACTCAAGAGACACCAGGTAATGCTGCTATAAACTGATTTCACATCAGTTTGCTTTTCCATAGGTGTTATCCAGGCTCATGTGTGTGTTTCAGAAGAGTCTGAAGTTCTTGTGGCAGCCTTACTTGCATGTTTTTCTGTGAAACTTTAAATACAGGGATTTGCTGGAAACTGCATTCTTTAGTTTCATGTGTCACTATATTAAGCACATGTTTCCACCTTCTCTTGCTCTGGTAAGCACTACTGATGAATTAATAAGGAATTTATTCTCTTGAGTGTAGTTGTTATTAGTCTCCATATAGTATGTAAGGTCTTTTATTATAGTTTAACCTAGCTAAGTACTAGGCAGCTGTTTGCTCATTCCTCATCCCCTCCCACCCCAGCAGAATGGGGAGAAGACTCAGGAAAAGCCTCATGGATTGAGAATGATATTTTAATAATTGGAACCAATTTAAATATGACAATACTAAATATAATCATAATTTTAATTTTTAAAGTTATAAAACGTAAGAAAAATCTGTGATGCGTGCTAGTTGCTCATTACACCTGATGCCCAGTCTGTCCCTGAGCAGTGATTGGTGCCTCCAGCCAATTCCCCCCAGTTTACATATAAACATGACAGTCTATTGTATAGAATATGTATTTGGCCAGTTCAGGTCAGTTGTCCTGGTTTCTTGTGAACCTCCTCCCTCACACAGCCTGAGCCACTTAAAAGGTCTTTGGCCTGGTGCTAAGCACTGCTCAGCAGCAAGCAAAACTTCAGTGTGTTATCAGCATAATTCTTGCACTGAATCCAAAATACAGCTCTGTACCAGCTACTAGGAAGAAAATGAACTCTATCTCAGCCAAAATCAGGACAAAATATTATAAAGCTAGCAGTGATTTTTCTCAGAGGAAACAGTTTTCTTAGCCAAAAGCCTTTCCTTACAAAAAGGAGCTGGTCCTGGAGCAGCAGATGCAGAGACTGTCTGCCCTACTCACTGTGGGTCCTGTATAAAACACATTGGCCATCCCCAAAGATCAAAGTAAATAGATACTTGAGAAGGTTTTATCCAGCTTGGAGCAATCATCTAGCTTTTGCACTGAATCCAGTTGGTAGCTTGGAGTGTGGGTGGAATAGGGTCATGTTCACCAGCATCTGTCTGCTGCTCCTTAGTGTGCCCATCTCTGATGTGGGAATTGCATCACTTGTAAACTTCAGCCTATGGTGCTGAACCCTATAGGAAAAAGAATCCTCTCAGCTCTTAAAATGCACCATTATTGTAAAAGGTCTAGCTGGTGTTAGCTCACAATGCCATAGAACTCCTGTTTGAAGCAACAAATCCTCATTTATTAGATGTGCATGTCAAAGGAGAAGCCTTCTCTGGTCTCTAGTCCTGTCCTTAGGACAGTGTGTACCTGCCTTCTGCCTGGAAGAGGTTTGGGAGCCTTGGCCTGGTTTCTGCTGTGGTGATAGCTTGGGACTGGAGCTTCTCAAGCCATTTTCTCTGCTCCTGTATGGTCCTTTCCCAGTATGAGCCAGCTGGCTTCTGGCACTGGTACTTGGGCAAGTGACATGGGTAGGCTGATGGACAGCCTATGTGGCTGCTCTCTGCTCAAACTGGCTTCTGGCTCTTGTGAATAAAGGGGTACAGTTGGAAGTTTCTGGTAATTTTGTGGTTGGTTTGTAGGGTTTTGTTGGTTGGGATTTTCTTTTTGTTTAGAGGTTGGGTTTTTTTCTCTTTTCAGGAGTGTGTGGGACTTTGACATTCTATCCTATTTCTTCTAAGGTGTTCAGATTGGGGCAGCCAATGTAGTACCTTTTTGACCATGTTCCAAAATCCTATTTCCATGACCAGCTGTTGCAGGTAGCATTGCCAAATCATCAAACACCATTATTAATAGGATACTAATTTTGGAGCTAGCTTTTCTCCTGGAATTACTGCCAGTATAAACACAACCTCTCACCTCCCCTGACTAAAAATGTATGACTATCACAACACTGACATTATAAAGCAAGCTGGGAAATAGCAGATTTGTTTATATCTTATTTTGAATCCCCATCTTACCAGCTTTTCAATGCATGCAACACAGGACCCATGAGTTCAGAGTGCTTGGGGAACCTTCTGAGGATAACACTGAGTGCAGAATACTTTGAAGACAAATATTTATCTCTTTTTGTTGTTGGTAAGTTGATGTAGAAGAACTTGGTAAGAGAATTACATATGGTGAAATGCTTAAAATTCTCTGAGGTGCTTCTCTACTAGAATTCTCTGGATTATTCTCATATTATATAACTTAGTAGGCTGGATCTCATTGTAAGTAAACCCAACTGCTACCTTGATTTCTGTGTAACCTATACTGTTGACTTGTTTTTTGATAACTTAGCCATGATCAGACGTGATTTTGGGCTCAAATTGAAATGCACATGGTAGTTTCTAGGCATGTTAAAGAAAGCAGATTTCTCAAAGAGTTAGCAGAGCAGGAGTTACACTTGCTAATACTGTTCTTTGCTATTTATTTGCCTGTAGATCAGTCTGGCACAGCCTGGGAGCTTGATGAGGCCATGGCAGCACAGTGTGGCTATACAGTAACTTACACCCCCTGGAGGAGCATTCAGCTCCGTGCTTCTGCACTGAGCTGCCATTCTCACTTAGAGGTAAGTCTGTTACAGACATTTTGACTACAGTGCTCTTGTACTAACTTTGGGAGAAATTACTGAGTTAGTAATGGACATTAACTGAGGTGTCATAATGTCTTGAGTATCTGTTTGCAGAGAATAGTATAATTTTCTTCAAGTGTATCCAGAGGTCTGAGAATACTCCATGGTTCTGCCATTTGGAGGGCCTGCAGATGAACACATGAAGTACATCACATGTGCCCTTAAAGGGCAACTATTTTCTTGTGGATTACAATAGGAAATTGCATCTGGCAGCTGTGTTGCACTCTGCCCCAACAATATTAAATGTCTTGAGACACATCACAGTAAAAACTAAGACTTTGGTTGCTGGCTCCCTGCTACTATGTCATAAAACCACAAAATCAGCTATCTCTTAGGTTTGTTTGTTTCCTTATTGTCCAATTCTGGAGCTATGCAAAAGGAACAAACCTGCTGCCCAAAGTATTTATGTTGCTGTGTAGCTATACACCTGTGTGCATATATCTTGTGCAGTTAATGAAGCTGAAAGTGATAATGCTTCAGTATGGAGTTGCTCTTCTGTGCAGAGGCTGGTGGGTGTATTTTGTAATTTAATCTAAGGTCACAAGGATAGGTGGTGTCCAGCTAGGGAAAAGCAGTCTAACAGGCAAATGTTCCATTTGCCCATGCAGAAAGATATGTTCACAGTAACTATACAAATCAAAGCATTTCAAACTCCTGATATGAGCAATGCTACAACTCATCTGAAAAGTGCAAGTTGCCCTTATGGTCCATGGAGTCCCAGAGAGATAATATGTGAAAATAACTACATGGAGGTGAGTACTTATGGAAAGTGCTAGAAGAAAAGAGGTAGGTACTGCAAGATGCTCTCTTAGATTGTTTCCAATGCATATTTTGTCAGCTTCAGTCTGCCTCATCATAAGCAGCTTGTTAGTTGAGTGTGCAGTATGCATCTTAAGTGATACATTTATATTATGGTTGTGTAACTTATATTAGCAGTAATAGCTAATAAAGCTGTAAAATCATATTAAAAAGGTTAAGCTTGTAGATTTAACTCACATAATGTTGCCCCAATAAATCTTATTTGAGACAACAGAGAATGTATACCTTCTGAAGGAAGCTTCCTGGCTGGGGAGGAATGCTGAAGGGGAAAGAGACTCCTCTGGATGAGGACGTTGGAGTCAAGAACAAACTCTGATCTTAAGTGGAAATAGAAAGTAGAAGATAGGTGGAAAATAAAAAGAAACTGAAATCAAGCAGACTATAGGTGAATCACCAGGCGTGGTGGCATCTCTGTCTAGGAAATGCTTGGCTACAAGCCCTTGCAAAAGGCTTGTAGGCTGTTGAAGACAAGGAAATAAGTGCTATCAGCAAACTCCTTACAGATGTTTTTTCCCCTCAGGTTTCTGTCAGGAGGGAGGTTCCACAGACTATAAAAAACTTTCTTCAAGATGAACCTGAGGACTGGACTCTTGTATTTCCAGAAGTAAAACTACATGTTTTCTTTCTAGCAAAAGCTAGTGCTACCTCTGGCACAACCATCTTTCTTTTCATTAACCATGCAGTACTTTCAAAAAGTACTTAAGTAGCAATAACAGAACTTCTGTATTAAGTGGTTTTAGTATATTTTTATAGATTAGAAGTACAGACAGTTGTAGGATGTGTCTCCAAGAAAGTCTCTTCCCCAGGCAAGAGACTGTGCAAAAAACAAGCAAACAAAAAACAAAACAAAAACCTCTTTAAAACCCCATGTCTCAGAAAAAAACTGTGAAGAGACTTTTTTCTTCTTGGGCTCTGCATGTGCAGAGTCTGCAGCAGTGCAGCTAGTGCCATTAGTTATTCTCTGTTGCCCTTAATATGGAAAGTTTTCTGTATGCATGAGGTGGGGAAAGCTGGAGGGATATCCCACTAATATGATTCGAAGTAAGGCAACAAAACTGCTGGGCAGTTCAACACAGTAAATCATTCAATGCAATGAACCTCTTATTTTGAACATCATGTTTAAACTATTGATGCATTTCTCTGGGTAGGCAAAGGCAGAAGAAGCCTCAATATGGCAGATAGTATTTCATCAGCCAGAAGAAAAAAGGGCTCTGGTTGTGAGCAATGCTTGGAGTGCAGGCTATGGACTCAACGCCACAGGCTCCAGGGCTCTGCTGCGAGTGCCGTACACTGCTGCCCAAGTTCAGCTGGTCGAGGTTGGTGTGCTCCTTCTGGCCCAAAAAGCTGCTAGGCTGTGCAGGTCTAACCAGATGCTTTCCTTGTAGGATCAGGGAATTACCTTTTCTGTGCTGAGATCAAGTACATTTTACAAATACCAGTGGGTGATCCTGATGGTGGATACTGCTGTGGCGTGTCCTGTAGGTAAGGAGTGTGGAACCATGCTCCAATGCCAAAATGTACGGGGACAGACTCACAACTAGTGAGCTGACAGCTTTCATGTCTTGTCCCCAAGATGGTGTGGACTACACAAACAAAACAATCACCTGGACTGTTCCAAAGTATATTCCACCACTCTCTGCTGGAATTACTAGCTTTAAGGATGTGCTTGTGGAAGCTGGTGTGGATCTACATAAACTCTCTGCCAAGGAAATGGCTTCCAGGAAATATGTGCTATTGAATGAGTCAAAAGCAATTACAATGAAGATTCCAATAGGTGCAGAAGGTGGTTATTACAAGGTTGGTGACTTATATGAGGTGCCATGCAAGCAATATTCTGGGATGCTTGTTTTCTGATGAGGAACAATTCTTCATCTTGTGCCTTTCAAATGAAAGATGGGCGTGTGGGAGTGAGGGAGAACAAAGGGTTTGTTGAAAACTCCAGATAGCATTTGTAATCACCACTTTATGAAGAATTTTTTTCTTGCAAGCACAGGTAGAGAGAATCCTATACAGAACTATTGATTCATTAATTATTCAGGTTAAAATGGAGCTTTCACCTATTAGTCCTGATGTCATGCCCCTCAGAGATGGTCCTAGCTGGATTGTAAAGCATTTGTGGGTTCTATTGTATTTTACACAGACCACTTAGGAGAACGGGAATAACCCATTAGTCCAGCAGACCATGTGCTCTTGGGATGGGTTGGGACTACACATCTAAATCTAGCTGCTTGGGGTGAACTGAGTCCTGGGCAAATACAGGAACTGAACTTCTGGTGAAGTTGCATAAGCAACCCTCTTTGCTGTGAAAGACCCCCCCTGCTACTTTGAATTTTGCGGAGTGGGAGACCATTTTCCAAAGGAAGTCTTCTGTGTATTCTGAGAATTTAAACAGGGATACAAGAGCTCAGGTTTCCTGAGCAAAAAGGGCAATTGGTTGAGGCTGTAGATTTAGCTGACTTAGAGATGCTCCATCATGATTTTAATGCAAAATCAAGCCATACTAAAGGGTGCTGTTTTTAATTTTAGACTTCTGTGAGCAATGGACAGCTTGGGGTAAAATACGCCATCAAACTGTTTTTGGAACACCAGTGGGAAGATAACAAATGGGGATTAACCAAACATACAATCATCAAGGAAATAGAAACACCATTTGAACAAACAGAAGTTGCTATAATCAATAGTAAGTAGCTGAACATTGAGTTTACCAAAGGTTTTGGTACTGTTAAGAGCTTAATGCTGTTTGTTCCTTTTCAGATTTAAATCTGAGTGCAAGGCTAATGAATGTTACAGTGGGAACATTCCTCCCAGATGCCGAGCTTGTGAACTTAACCATTGAAGGGGTTGTTGTGGCTTTACCTGAAGCTGTTCAGCATGGCTACCTAATACACAGGACCAGCTATGCTAATGGAAGCAAGGCATATGTAATACAAGTCCCACTTGATGCACCAAGTGTTAAAAAAGAGGTGTGTACTAAGGCACTGCAGCATCCCATGGTATGGAAATGATGATATCACTTGGTGATTTTTCATGTCTAAATATGGTTTT
This sequence comes from Urocynchramus pylzowi, assembly GCA_013397555.1. Taxonomy (NCBI): domain Eukaryota; kingdom Metazoa; phylum Chordata; class Aves; order Passeriformes; family Fringillidae; genus Urocynchramus; species Urocynchramus pylzowi. The sequence continues at coordinate 281,107 of VZRH01005338.1, read as the reverse complement.
CCTAGTACATGAGAGAGGACATGAGAGCATACACCCTGAATGTCACACTCACATTCATCACCTATCCATCAAGTGAGACCTTTGTTGTCCCAGTAATTGCACTGTCAGCTGTGAAAGATGCAGGTAAACTTTGTGGAACTTGGGTGAAACTGCACCAACCCGGCTGTGAGCTGGGCTGATTTCAGCCAGGGATACTGCCAGTCCCAGGGAGCTGCACTAAACTGATGGCAGCTGGCTGACTCTTGGTTGTTTTGCAGTACTGCCCAGTGCAACAGGGTTTTGTGATGGGAGGAACCTTCAGCTCATTATCACTCGTGGGAATGTGGACCAAAACTGGCTACCTTTCATCTCAGACTGGCAACTGACCCAAGAGGCTGCACAGAAGTACAACTACATTCTGAAGGACAATGGCACTTCCCTGACAATCTCTGTACCTTTCCTTTCTCCCTATGTGAGCTATGAGGTAAGGCTGCCAACATGTAGCAATTGAAAGGCATGCCCTAGCTGTGAGATGTCAACAAGACACAGTATAATCTTGAAGGCAAAATAAAACTTCTCTTTGAGACAGTTTTCAAGGGTATAATGGAGGATTATTTTCTGCCCTTGTAAGAAAAGTTTAATTTCCCTTAGCTAATGTTGGCAGAAATAGGCAAAGGAAAAAAAAGAAACACATTCTGCATTTACTTAATGGCTGAGCATCTTTAAGGACAGCTATACATGCAATGGAGTTTGTATTGCATTCTTTTGCAAAACAACTGAAAAAGCTCACTGTCTGAGCTTCTGGATTAAAAACACCCCATTTAAATACATCCTGTGGATTTGACTTTGCTCAAGCACCACTATCTTTGGCTTGTGATAACCTGCCCTCTTAGATTTGAATGCTTTAGTTGAACAGTGTGTCTTTATTCTCTTGTTTAACCTGTGACTGTCATCTCTAGGGTTTTCATACCTCTGCAATAAAGGCTTCATTCTACTTAACCTTGAAGGATGCCATCACCTTGGCTCAGAGGAGAGATTTCTCAGTTTCCTGCATATTTTCACCTTCAGAGCTAATACGTAATAGCATGTTGGGAATTAGCTGTTAATGCTCTTTGAGTTGCAAAACTAGGCAATGATGTCTGAAATGTTTCTAGGTTTTAGAGTTGTGTGGCACTCTGCTTGCTTGTCAGATTTCCTACCAGTTCATATGCCACAAGGCAAGTCAAATTAAGCAATGGAGTGGCTATCCTGCCTAGTACAGAAACAGGGGAAGGAAGTGGGAAAGTCTACTTCCCCACACACCTCCAAAATCAAGAAGCTTTTTTTAAGGGGTTTTTGTGGTTGTTTTGAGAGTTGAATGAGGTGGGGGGGGTTTGGTGGTATGTGGGGAGAATCAGCATATAAAGTAGTCATTCTAAAGATGTTAGAACCCTAGTTTCTAAGAGTTTTTAACAACTCATCAGTATTAAATGTATTGAATATCTTGGCTAGAAAAATCCTTTTGGAGAGAGTGAGAGCTCCTTGTGAGCTGCCAAAAAAACTTGCCAGCAAATCCATTCAGAATATCTTTGTTAGGCTATAAAAGGAGGTTGAATTCTGATTTGTGTAAAAATGTCTATTTCTCTTTCAGAGTGCCTGCCCAATGGCACTGTGATTATTACTGCAATCAAACTGGCAGGTGGTGAAGACCTGGACACTGCTCTGCTTGTCTTGAGGGACAGACAGTGCAAACCCAGTCTAGTGACAGAGAAGACTGCAACCTTCAAGTTCAATGTGAACACTTGTGGAACCAGTAGAAAGGTAAGGACTTAGTCACATCAAGTTTACTCTGTGTTGGGGTAGGGTTATTGCTAGATCTGGCAGAAGTTCAGAGGTGAGCTCAAGCCGCATGGAAGTCACAGCTGAAACCAGCACAGTAGTACATCTATACTCTTTCTGAGCTTACTAAATTCAGTTGAGCAGAATTTCTTAGTGAGTAAAAATGTTTTTTCAAGGTCACAGGTGCTTTCTGAAACTTGCCTTCAGTCTGACTCCTCTGAATTGCTTCATGGGGGGCTTGAATGCAAGTTTATGCTGGTCAGATACACTTGTATACCTTGCAGAAGCTCTTTGGGTATTGCTAATGACTACATGGTCAAAGACTAGAGTGGATGCTATTCCTACCACCAAATACTGTACCAATAGAAATCAAACAAAATAACAAATAATCAGAACATGCCTAAATTCAGATCATCATAACTGCAGCTTGTTTCTGCATTGTTGCATTTCATTCTACTCACTGATTCAGTAAATAAGCACAGCTGTTCTTTTTCCCAGGACCCATGCACTCCCTTTCTAGGGTGTTCTGTCATGTTCAAGCTAATAAGCTTTCTTCTTGGCTATGGCATAGCTGCCACCTATGGTCAGCGTTAGCTCAGTGGGCACTGGGCTGTTGGCTGGCAACTTCTGCCTATTTCTAAGCATAATCTGCTCAGTGCAATCTGGCAGTCAAGCAGAGGGATATAGATGTTGTGCCAAACACAAATCAGACTCCAGTGTGACTGTCCTGTTTGTAATGATGTACGTCCTTCAGTTCAACAGCACAACTATGACATATGAAAACGAGGTACTCTACTTCAGACCTGGCAATGATATACCCATATACCAGTAAGTGTCATTCCCTAACAAAAGGGGATTTTTACATGTTACTTTGGCTGTAAAAAAATCTAATGCTAAACCTTTTCTCTCAGACTGAAATTTCTCTGCTTGTATGCAGTCAAGCAGACTGCTGATCTTCAATATGAATCTAAGAAGACCCCACCACCCAGTATAAAGCCAGGGTCTGGCTGTCTCACCCTTTCATTGAAGCTTTTCAAAGGTAACATCTATGATTAGACTCTATAAAATCACTGAATGGCTGAGGCTGGAAGGGACCTGAGGTTGATCTTACTCATCCACTCTGCTCAAGCAGGGCAGTGTAGAAAATGTTCCCCAGCACCATCTTTAGATGACTTTTAAATGTATCAAAGGATGAAGTGGAAAATTTTTAAGGCCTCTAACAGGAATTTTCTCTTCCAAAATGCAACATAAATGGTCAAATATCTGTAGTGGAACAGACTTAGCTTCACTGACACATGTATAGTTTTCCTGCTTTGTCTGGGCATTGTGTAAGTTTTATGTAGTGAATGTGATGCCAGCTTCTCTCCCCTATGAACTCCTGAAGTATTGCTAAGCAGGTTCAGCAACTCACAGCAATGGTAGTAAACTGTGTCAGAGATTGCAATTCTGTTTTAAAGTGGTACCTATGCCAGCAGAAAGGGGTAACTGAAGCCTGAACCAAACACTCACAATGACTGCAATGGCCATTGATTTTTTTTTTTTAAATTCATTTTTCCTTCTCACTACCTTTGAGACAATTTTGAATAAAAATATTAATGGCCTTTTGCAGAAGGAGTGTTTCATTTCTGGATCTTCAGAGCCAGGGAATATGTTTGAGATTTTTGCTTTCCTCGCTGATCTTGCTTTCTTGCCATTCTACACCCAATTCTTGACATTTGTATGCTGTCCCAGGTTTTAGTACTACTGTGCCAGAATAAATGGTAGTGGAAAAAAGAGTGAAGCAGAAAGTTTGTGAATACTTCCTCCATATAAAGGAAGCTCCTAATATCAATACTCTCTTGCAGAGAAATCCTATTCAGAGCCCTACCAGGAATCAGAATATCCTGTGGTAAAATACCTGAGGGAGGCTCTGTATTTTGAAGTTGAAATGCTCCAGCCTAAAGATGCAAGACTGCACCTAAACCTGGATGACTGTTGGGCTACCAACTCCCAAAGCCAGGACAGCCTCCCCCAATGGCACATCCTTATACAAGGGTGAGGAAGGCTTCCCTCCTTGGTTTGGTAACTGCTCAGCACAAAGTGCTGTACCTCAGGTGGGAGGAAAGGGGAAGAGGCAGAGGTGCAAGTGGCAGAGATCACCTTGGAGGCAATTGCTGCTAATCTGTGGGGCACGTGTTGGTGTCAGGACAGTGGCTGTGCCTTCTGGGGCCAGCAGGTCATGTGGGTGGCCAGAAGTGCTTCTAGCTAACAGTTCTGGCTGGAAAGAAAGAGCAAGAAGCAACCCTGACTGTGGGCAAAGGCAGGGATCATGAACTGGGGAGATCCTGTTCATTCCCCTATGGCCCATGCAAATGGAGAGGGAAGCTCCACTGTGTTTCATCTCTTTGCTGTGTTTGGAGATCTGGTTGAAGGTTTAGATCAAATACATTTCCTCTCATATATTTCCTAAACAGGTGTGAAAACAACCAAGACTCCTACAGAACTGTCTTCCACAAAGTTAATTACAGCCTCAGAGTAAAATTTCCCCAGCACCTCAAGAGATTTGAAGTGAGGATGCTCACCTTTGTCCAAGGCACATCTCTGTTACAAGAGCAGGTCAGATGTCTCTGTTCTGTCATGAGCTGTTGACAGTCCTGACAGGTGAGGCCAGGCTGATGCATGCAGCCAATGCTGTGTAAGGGCTCAGCTGGCCAGTGCTGCCTGGGGCTACTGGACACCTCCTGGAAGGCCTGGGAGGGTGAACAAAGGCCACTTTTGTTCAGGTCACACAACAAAATTATAGACTCATTCAGGTTGGAACAGACCTCCAAGATTCTGAAGTCCAATCTTTGACCATCATGCCTACTAAATAATATTGTGAAGTGCCACATCTATTCATTTTTTGAACACTTCCAGGTATAGTGACTCCGCTTTTCTTGGGAAGCTGTTCCAATGCTTTGTCACTTTTTCAGTGAAAGACTTACCTAATACCCGACCTGAACTGCTCCTAGTGCAATTTGAGGCCATTTTCCCCTTGTCCTGCCATTAGTCTCCTGGGAGAAGAGGCCACCCCCCACCTTGACACAACCTTCATATCCTTTGGGATCGGTGCACATTGGATTCCAAATAAGACTTCCTTAAATAATCTAAATATTCTTGTCTTGTAGTTGTATTTCCACTGCAGTGTGGTGATCTGCAACACTAAGCAACAGCCTTCAGACCTCTTTTGTCCAAGGAGATGCAATCCTGGGAAACACAGATTTGGTAAGAAAACAGGCATGTCTCAAGTCTCTCCTGTGTTTTTGCTCAGCAATTTGGCAAGTGCTCTCATTTATTGTGCCAGGTTGCAGACTTCTAGTCCTAGATGATGCTGTACAGGGAATTAAAAGCTGAAATGTTTTACAGCCCACAGTGCACATCCACATGGGCAAGTGTCATCTGGACCAGTGCTTGTTAGGAAGAAAAACAATAAGGAGAGGTTGGTGTCAGTCTTAAATTACACTACTGGAACACCAAGTGTACTGCTGCTGCAAGGTAACAGGTTTGTGTGTACATCTCTTCTCCCTGCAGGTGAATGCAGCAACTTCTGACAGACCAAACAAGAACAATTTCATTTTATGAAATCGCAGTTAGGTGGCCTAAGCAAGCACAGCCTGCTGCCCAGATTCACAAGTAAAATTATTTCTTTCTGTGGTATCTACTGGGAAAATAGATTATCAGACTCTATGGAGAAAAGGGTCAGTTAACCAATATTGGATGTAACTCTAAGTTAAATTATTGTATTGTTCTTTTCTGTTCCTCTACAGCATTAAACTCTTACTCTTTTGTGTGTTCATTTGACCTGTGTGCTCAGCTAACATCTGAAACTTGTGTTGCTTTGCAGTTGGAAGTATCTGTTTTGGAGTAGGGGAGGAAGATGGCAACAAGTGTGAACTTAATTGTAAATCACTTCAAGTTTTGGTTTTTTTTTTAAGTTTCTGTATGAACAAAGGACTGCAGAGAGCTTAATGTCAGAAGAATGTGGGGGTTTTTTGGCGTAAGATGGAATGAACATCCTTGATCCTGCAGTGGCTGTTGACAGGAAGGCTGTAAATTGTGATTCTTGCAGGAGTGTTGTGGCTCTGCAAAGTCAAGTTGCCTTCCCTAGGTGGGTCAAATCACTCACAGGTAACATCATTGACTGCTTAGCTGAGTATCCCCACTGAGGATTATCTGAGGGAAAAAAAAATTTAGCAAAGACTTGTGATAGTAATAATGACAGTACATGGACTCTATCTGCAAAGTGTTAAGGATTTTTCCTTACTAGAGAACATGATGCTTAAGGGCTCCTGTCAGATTTTCCTCTGTGTGTTTTGTTTTGGTTTTTTTAATGCATAAAAAAAATTTCTTAGTTTCTTCTTTACATCTGAACAGTGGTGTGAAAAGAGTTTGGATTCTATATTGTATTTTCCTGTTCTAATGAAAGCTACTGCTTAGCATGAATCTTGATCCCTTAGAGGTAAATACACAATAATGGGTGTCTGCTTTTTAACTTTAGATTAAAGAGAATTCTACAACAGGAAATTTCTGTGAAAGCTAACTTGAGCAAGAACATATTTTCTGACTCTATTAGCACTTTGTGAGACAGCATGGAGTAGAAAAAAAATGTATTTCTGTTACCTGTACAGAGATCCCACTAAACAGTTTGTGCTGTAACTGCAGCTCATGTAAGTCTTGTTTGTCTTCTAGTTGCCTGCTAAACATATCTGTAGTAGAACTCTTACTGTCATTTCTGGAAAAATCTGTGTGGGCTTCATGATGAGAAACATATCAAGACTGTTTTCTAGTAGAGAAGGCTATTGTGATGAAGGATTCATTTTGCTACCCCTGTTGTAAGTGAAGACTAAAGCCATGGAGCTGTGATATTGAGGAATATCAACATGGGAATAGCAGGAAAATGCAGAACACATAAGCCTGACAGCAGATTTGATAAATCAATGACTTGGTGCTCAGTGCTTTCCCCTGTATTAGCCCACTGGTCTGAGGACTGGGTAATGCTCAGTCTGTAGGAAAAACCCATTAAGAAATCAAGGGAGACTCCTCTACTGTGCTGCCAGGGTTTTGCACCTAAGAGAACACAGCCATGGCAGCTTTAAGGGTTTTGCACCTAAGAGAACACAGCCATGGCAGCTTTAAGTGACTTCCCTGTGTCTTACCTCGTGCTGATGGTCTCCCCAAGAAATGAGCCTGTTAAGCAGTGTTTTCTCCAGCTGAGTGAGTGACAATCTTCATCTGCCTTCACCAGCACAGCACAGGCTGCCTTGAGGAGCCTAAGCCACTTTCTTTCTTATATTTTTGTGTGGGGGAAAAGGCTAAAATTTAGAGACTGCTGTGAGAACCAAGCCTGCAGTTGGCAGCCCATTTCAGTACTGTTAACTCTGTCTTGGTTATGGCTTCCTGGGTTTTCAGGTTTTTTTCTTCAAACGAAGACTCAAGGACATCATCAGGCACAGAAATCTGGTATTTACAATCTTTTTAAAGACACTTTCATTTATTTTCATAAGCTTAGTCAACACCTTGAGATGCTTTATCTGTTGATGGGCTTTTAAGAGTTGTAGAAAAGCAAGGTGATGCTCAGGTACACTGTGGCTCTACTCTTCAGCTCTTCTAAAAGCATTGTTTAGTGCCATTTTGAAGGATGAGTTAGGTAAAGAATCATCTTCTCTATTAACCTTTCTGATATGTGGGAAAATTCAAGGATATTTCCCTCCATGGTTGGACAAGGATTTATACAAAGCTTCTTGTCAGATGTTCCAACAGGCTGTGAGATACACAAAATCCATTTGAATATCAGTAAAATCTTTTAAAGACATGACAGTAGTGCCCTCCTTGCCTCAGAGGTGTCTGTTTATACTAAAATTCAGGAGCTGCCTTCCTGGTTATATATATATATAAAAGAAAAAAAAATCTTCAAGTGTTTTATCAACACCTCTTTGCCTTTTAAGTGGATATTTTATGACCACATGCTTTTCCCCTGGTATTTGGGATGTTATTTTTATATCCCTGTTAACACAAGTTGAAAGCAGATCAATCTTCTTTGTTTATGCCTAACGTCTTCTGCAATTTCAACAGGTGAATGACAAAAGTGTAAGGGAAAAGAGAAGGCTGGTGTGATTTGTTTTTATAGGAAAATAGGAGCAATAACAGAAATGTACTGCAGATAGTTATTTCCATTTCAAGTAAATGTTGATAAATCACTGCTAATAGGTTACCTCATATCTGGTCACTGATAGGCAGAAATCTCATATTTTCTATAGACTGTATTCAATGACAGCCAATATTTTAAAACTTTACTGTTTTGGTAACTTAAAGTAGCAACAACGTATTATTAATATTGAAAAACTAAGAAAATTGGCATCTACTTTTTTGTCACAATTAATTTTCTCTCCCTGGCATATTCCTTTGCTTTTTCTTTTACATGCCAAACTCTTCAATAAATGCTGTGCACCTCTATCCAGAGGAAAACATGTTCTGACAATGCTCTTATGATTTGGAAAGCTTAAGGAAGATCAAGTTGTGGCTTCTGCCATGAATCTATTTGAGATTTTTAGCTACTTCCATATAAAATTTCTTATTTTATTTGTGCCTGTGAGTCCAGAAATACCTAAACACAGTATTAGCTAGAAGGCTGGAAGGGCATGTGCTTGGAGAGAAATGCTTTAAAGCATAAATAAGGTGTCTTCCTCCTTATCATGACATCAGGTACTGTAAGAGTGCAAGCCTAGGCTGATGTTGGTGTACAAAGAAGCAAAAAGCCAGGGGCTTGACCAGGGATGGGGGCTCAGAAGGATCTAGCTTCTATAGCTCATTAGAAACAGACAGATTTATTGGGATCTGTGAATTCTCTTTCCAGTTTCCTGCCTGTTAAAGGCAATAAGAGGATTTGTGGTTGCATAGCAGTTAAGTTGGGGAGCAAAAGTCAGTCACTGGGCCTTTAGAAGCTTAGAAGGGGGGTGTATTTATGTTTTTGTGGAGATTTTTTTTAGCTACTGCTAGGCAGAGCTGGAAGGATACCCTAGTTGAGGGGGATATGGCAGTTCCCAGAGAAGCAGCTCTCCCAAGGAACTGGCTGAAACCTATTTGCAGGAGGTTTTCTTTGTCCCAAGCACACCTATGTGCAGCCCAAATGTGTCACCATAAAACCTCTTGGCACCTACATGGTGCTCCTCAGCATAGAATTTCAAAGCCCTGTGTGTGTGTGGGCGGCCCCAGGCTCGCCTCTGCTTTGGGGGTGGGGGGTGAGTTCCATGGATTACTGAGCTGGGGCTTGCCTAGGGAGCTTCTTCCACTGTGAGCCCTGAACCACTGGGGAATATTCTCTCCAAGGTATTCATTGTTGTCCTCAGGAGGTGATTTGACCTCCTTGCCCCCCTCAGGGTCTGTGTCTAGGTATTGCTGCTGCTGGCAGCCAACACTGCTGCATCCTTTGTACAGAGTGGGCAGAGAAGCTGCCATGCTCCTGGATTCAGGTGGGAAACCTGCCCTGAGTGAGGCTGTGCAAACCTCCTGAATCCTGGGCTAATGCCCTGCCTGCAAGGCCTCCTCCTTTGCACTGCTGTGCCTCCTGCTAAGTAGAGCAGTTATCATATCCTTCCAGCTGCCCAGAACAGCCTCTGGTCCCTGAAGTAGAAAATGAACCCAGAGTCTGTTGTCATATCCTTGGTACCAGCAACTGCTCCCTCCAGCAGCACCAACTGGCTCACGGCACCAAAGGAGTTAAATGCTGTAAAATCCACTGTATGTAACTGCCTGCTCTGCCCTGCCTTTTTCTTCCCTAATAAAAGGTTTAGGATGGATGTGGGGCTGCAGTGCCTCTTTTCCCTGGCTTCTGAAACTTTTAGCACTCTGTGGTTACAGCTGCCCCCCCCTCAGCAATTCACCCAGAGAGGAGGCAGGGGCACAGCTCTCAGCATGACCAGCTCAGGGAACAGCTGGTGGAGTCCAGTTGTCTCACCTGATTTGGTGCCATGTGCTCATTTCTCTTGCCCTCAGCCCTGTTTTTTTCTAGCTCAATGAAAAGTGTGTATTTTAAAGTCTGGAAATACCTGTTTAAAAGGCATAAAAATGTACTTATGTGCAGCACCTGATGGTAATCACCTCATCAGTAAACTGAGAGGAAAGGACTGGTAGTTCAACCAAACTGCAAGGCATTCTGTATCTCAGGGCTTCTCCTGAGGGTTCTAATCCATTTTAATTAATTAATTAATTTTGGTGCATCTTATAAGAAGATCTTATAATGTACTTTATCTATTTTCTCTTTAGCACTTCAGCTGCTTCATTTTTATGGCTATTTTATGGCTAGTATCACTTAAGAAGAACCTGAGAAGACTGAATACAGTAGAAAACTATATTTTAGTGGTGATGGTTCCTTCTTTAGGATCCATGTTCTGCTCTCCAAGTTAGTAAGGAATTTCAATTACATGCTAACCTGAAAAAAAGTGAGCTCTTGGGGACAGAAGAGTTAATTTAATTGTGTAGGACTAACCCCAGTTGCCTCTCCTGCATCTCTTCAGCTTGCTGAACAACTCTATCAGACAGAGTATAATTTAATTTTTCAGCTATGGCCTTTCAGCTATTTTAGTTTTATTTCCATGTATATTTTTAACATATTGTGTTGAGAGAAGGTGCTTGTATGAGAGAGATGTTCTCTACTTCTGTGGCTTGTGCAACTTTTTCAGACTGAGGTTCAAATGTTTGCCTCTTTTCTACAGATTATTGCTGTTAGAATTAAATACATCTTTATGGACCTAACATTTCTGAAATTTAGATCTCATAACCATAAGTGGGGAATCTCTTGATCTCTTTCACATCATTTGTACATCCTAAACTCCTGGGCCTAAAGGAAAATGAAGAGGAACCTGAACTGTATTCCATTTTATTGAGAATAGTAAAATCCAATGTTTAATAGCTGCAGGCCTTGTACCATCTTCTACTGTGAATACAATAATTCAGATAATTTTCTCTGGATCAGTGAAATATGTGTGTCGAGGAGAAGAATTACAAAAGGTGGGGCTTATACAGATGTTTCATGTTAGGCAGAGGAAGAATTCATTTTTTTTCTGGAGGGGAGGAACAAATCTGACACAACATGAGAAACCTCAGCCATGGGCAGGTACTAAACCTACTTCTTCTTCCTCTTCCCACACCTAAGTTGTCCCCACCATCCCCACAGGTGAAAGGAGAGATCCCCTGAGCGGGGATCAAACAAATTAAATTGTGCATGAGCAGAACCTATTCTAATAAACCATCTGCATTGTGGACATGTACATGTACAGTGGGCTTTGGCCCCAGTGTGGCACAGGGAGTGATTTGGTGCAGCTCTGTCCCCAGGGTCAGCTTAGATGCAGCCCTGTCCTGCTGGAGCCTGGGGCACTGGGGGTAGACACAGCCAAGGTCTGGCTCACTGACACAAAGGCAGTATCAGGTTCTTCTGAGACTCACAGCCTTGCCTCATGGGTTACCTAGACCTGTTGTTCCACCTTGCACTTGCAAGGAGAAGAATTCCTAGGACATGTAAAAGGTTACAGCTCAGCTACTTCAGGGTGTTTACCCCCCCATTTCTCTGGGGTGGTGGGGAATGCTGACTGAGACACTTCTCCAAGGTGCAGGGTACCTCCTCCTGGGACTTTCTCCATACAGCATCACCCAGCTTTGTGAGCAGCAGCTTTCTGAGGCCATTAGTCTTTGTTTGCAGATGGGTAAACTGAGGCTGCAATGCTGGATGACCAGCCAAGGTCATGAATAAAATTACAATTAACTCCTTGTTTCTCTGCTTTAACCATGACCCTATTGGCTTCCATAGCTGGAGATCATAGCCCCTACCTGTAGTTTCAGGGGTAGAACATTTAAAGGACAAGGTCCCACAAATAGGTCTTTGAGAAAAAATGTGGGATCAGGCTTTCAGTTATGGTTCTGTGCAAAGCCCCATGGGTATCATGCAGTTTCAATCCTTTGCAAAATATTCAGATTGACTTTCCCTATGTGGCAAATCTGCTGAAATCTGGATCAGCTGCACAGATTTATACTGAGGAATGCTCTCCTGACATCAATGTTGCCACCTCATATTTCTAATTTGACAATTTTATAGGGCTTTAAAAATTATTCTACACCTACTCTTGCTGAAACATACTAAAGCCTGTAACAAATCTAACATGGATTAGTTACAAACAGAAGCATATGGGATATGCTTAAATGTGGTTACATCTGAGTGACAGTAGTACCTGCATAAATTTGAGGGTAGTTGCTTTTTTGTGATAGTGCTGGATTTCATTCTGATTACCCTAATATGCACATACCATGTGAGAAGAGCACTGAATCAGCTTAGGCTGATCCTTGGAAGAAAAAATGTACAAAGATAATTGTAATTCCTTCCAAACAAACACAGGGAAAGAAAAAGAAAAAAAAAAAGGAATGAAGCTTAGCTTTGTGGTTCTCTGCTACAGGATTTATCCACAAATCTAAGCCATCTGCCCCACAGAGACATGTTGATCTGTGGAGAGACAAACCTGTTATCTTCCAGCTGCTGTGCTCTCTATGCCTTACATCTTTCTCAGCAGAAAAAGTTAATATGACTTAATTAGCTCCCCACAACTGGGGTTTGCTCCTCTCTGGCTTGTTTCATAGGCCAAATCTTATGACTCAGTCAGGCAATGAGATTTACAGAGCAGCACACACTTTCAGTGGTGTGGTGCCCATCGTATGAAAGTCAAACTCATTAAAGATTAAAACTACATCCACAGTTGTTTTGTTTGGGTTTTTTAATCTTCTGTGTGCATGTGTTACAGGACTGTGACTGGCTGTAGAAAACAGCTGATCTTTGGCTTTTAATAAAATGACATGATTACCAGAGCCCTCCTAGCTTTCAGGACACCTTAAGAATAGAACTTCACATCTTTGTGAAACCTGAATCAATTTATTTCATGTCAGAGAGTAAGATAACTCAATCTAATCTTATTTGTGTAAGAAATTTGATGTAAAAGTCTTCCATCATTTATCGGCATTGAATAAGGGTTTTTTTTACACATTAAATACAGAAAAATTATACACTTCTGTATATATTAATAAAGAAGAGAGGACTTAGCAGTTTATATAAAATGTCAGTTTGCTTATATTTCATTTTCAATATTTAGCAGTTATCACTAGATTTTACTTATTTATCAGTCAGATTTATAATACAGGATACAGACTATGACATATTTATTCGTTTACATGCAAAGATGTTCTCACTATTACTTAGTTACTTGATTTTTAGGTACAGTGGACAGGTGGATAAATAGACAATACATGAACTAAATACATGTTTTTCCTCATCCTATGATTAAAGTGCCTACAAATCAATACACTTAGTATTCTTATGAAGCTGTTGTCATTTTCTGAAATTCAGTTTAACACCTATGGATTTACTATTGTCCTTGTAAAACAGGCTCAGTCAGAACAGTGATATGTAAATCCTAGGAAGATCAGCTTTTTTTTTACTTTTGTATCAGACTAGGTTCAATATTTCTCAAAAGCTTATTTAAAATTAAAAAAAAAAAAAAAAAAGACAAATAGCAAGACTTCTGTCTCAGCAACCTGCAGCTCAGGTTTTCAGGCAATCCTACATCACCTTCCAGCGTTGTGTCCCAGGCACAGAGGTGCTTCCCCTTCCCTCACGCCGTCCTCCTCTCCCACCGGGCCCCACCGTGCTCTGACGAGGAAGAAATTTTGATGGTTTTTGTTTGTAAAGACCCTGAGTGTGCCGGGGCAGGTGCTCCGGGCGGGCTCTACGCCCGCTTGACGCTGTTGAGGAGCTCGGTCAGTTCGCTGATGTACTTGATGGTGTACTTCAGGGTCTGTATTTTGGTGAGGGGCTGGCCCCGCTGGCTGTAGACGGGGGGCAGGTAATTGCGCAGCGTGTGGAGCGCGTCGGCCAAGGTCCTCATCCGCAGCTTCTCCCTCTCGCTGGCCTTCCTGCGGCGCTGGGCCGACATCCGCACCTTGGTGCCCTTGGGCAGCCGGGCCTGCCCGGGGCTGGGCAGGAAGGCGGGGGGGAGCTCCACCAGGCCGTACCCCGCCAGGCCGCTGCCCCCGCTGCCGTAGGGGGTCTCGGCTGCCGCTGGACAAGGGGACGAGGAGTAGGACTCGAAGGAGGGCGTCGGGGACAAGCTGTGCGGGGGCGAGATGGGGTGCAGCTCAAAGGGCCCAGCGGAGCTTTTCCAGTCCCAGGATGACAAGCAGGCGGAGTGTTCCGAAGCCAAAGCATCTTCCATGTTTATCAATGTCTCGTGCAGCTTGTCCATGCTGGAGGAGCGCTCGGGAGAAGCGATGCCCTCTTCCCACCAGCAAAGGCTGGAGCCGCCGGCTGCCGAGACCTTTTTATGATGGAGGGAGGAAAGTGACAGAGTGGGAACACGGGTTTGGTGCGAGGAGTTCAAAGGAGCGCCAGAAGTGCTAAGATAGAAAATGAACTCCTGATGTGCTAGTTTCTTCTCAGTGATAATTATCAACCTTCAGCTAAAAAGCCTTTAAGCTAACAGGCAACAGCAAGAAAGGGAGAAAAAAAGATTATCTTCTAGCAACTAAACCGATTAAGGCTGCGCATCAACATTGAGCGTTGCACTAGGGGGAAAAGCGCTGAGAGAGGAAAAAGAAAATTAACCATTTTACAAAACAATATGCAGATCTAGAATTTATTGGTCGCTAACACAAACCCTAAATTTAAGTCATTGAGCTCTGATTTCAGGGTAACTGAAGGTGATGGCACTACAGCAGTGAATATGTGACCCATGCTGACTGCTGCTGGGCTAGTCTCTTATCTGCATGTTAATTGTGAAAGTCAAAGATGGTTTGTTTGGATTTGTGTGTCTTATGGCTCTCTGTGGATTTTTCTTCTCATGACATTGAAACTCATGAGAAATCAATCACTTTGGTTTTCAATATGAGAAAGGAGGAAGGAACTGCAATACATTCCCCTGCAGTTTGTAGCTTTAAGTGCTATTTTAATACATGACTGGGAAATCAAAAAGAAAATCTGTAATTGTAAACAAGGTCAAAGTCCCATTAAAAAATAAGAAAAGGTAATTAAAAAAAAAAGGTCTAGGAAGCAAAATATACCGTGTATAAACTTTGGGTCCAGACAAATGTTTTCCATGGAAATTTAATTCAAATTCGATTCAAATATACAGGTTATATATGTGTTAGAGAAGAGTAGAAGCTACTTCTGTAAAATTTTCTACCTCTAGGAATCTGTTCTTCTGGCAAAAAAAGCCCTTTTCCAGCCCCAGTTCAATGCAACAGTGGTTATATATTACACAGTTCAAGTGAAAATGTATAACTTATAAGTTAATATCATTAATAACAAGCACTTTTCATCTCTAGGATTCAGTACAGCTTACAGTGATGATTAATGTTCTCTATTACTCTGGGGAAATGGATAAGTGGAGGCAAGGAGGAACTTTCCCCAAATCACACAGCTAAGCATTAGGAGAGCCAGAAAAACTGTCCAAAACTCCTGCAAGTGTTGAGCAGCTTGGCTGCCAGCCATGACTTTGTGTTGGCACATAATGGAAGCAAAATGTAATATATTATGAAAAGAAGGGGAGAAAGAGTGCCAACCGTGAGGAAAAATAAAAGTAGGATTTATTTTAGAGTTTCCTTCTGTGTAATGTTCTCTGTGTGCTCCACAATCCACTCCAAACAAAGGCAGGGAATGCCTCAGAATTGCACACAGCCAAAGCATGCTGAGGTTTTCTGGAACATGCCACTTTTTTCTGTGAAATCCTCACTTCAACCACACAGAAAAAACCCAATCCAATACTCAGCATAGTCACTGGGAAGGCTTTTGTGAGTTTTTCTGAGTTAGACATCAAAACATTTGGAGGCATCTAATGGTTTAAAAGTTACTGGGATTATCCTGAGATTAATAAGAAAATACCAAAAAGTGAAGGATTTTTGCATTGCAACCAGGGCTGAGAAAGTTTGACTATCGTGACATCTGCCCCACACAAGAACACAGGGCACTGCTCCTACAGACAGGATTGCTTTGTGTTTGCTTACCTCATCATATTCTGAGCTCTTCTCTGGTCCTTCTTTAAGGAAAAGGAGATTAAACAGTCCTAAAAAGCACAGAGATGCTAAAACTGCTAAAAATTAAGACAAGAATGCTTAAAATTGCTTAAAATTAAGACAAGATGGCATGTATTTTCTGTGATTTCAGTGATCTGAATGGTTTCATTGAGCACCCAGACTATGGTCACAATGTCACAAGTTAGACACAAAATCTAATTTTGCATAAATAGGGAACTTGTTCTGTCCTACTTTTTTTCCTTTTTCCTCCCCATATTTGTGTTTATAGTGTCTTTTCCATTTGATAGGGCCCCTCCTCTTATTTCATGTCTTTTTTTTTTTTTTTTTTCCTTTTAACACAGCAATTAAAAGTCTACAAATACAGAAATATAAGGAGGGGGAGGTGGAAAAAGAGGCACTTTTGTCAGGGTCTGAAAAGGAAAACAAACTTCCCAACATATGCATGTATATATATGTATACATGTCTACATGTACATAATATATACATAGGGAATATATAAATATATTAAAAATACACATAGTGAGAACATATATAGACTGTTCTGTACAGCAGTTTCATTTTGGAACCAAATAGCAATTTAATGCAGTCAAATTTAGAAGCAAAAACTTCAACAAGTCACTTGTTTGCTGACTATAAATAATGTACCTCACCAGTAAATTTATGGGTAAATCATAGAAAGTGTTGCTCAGACACCAAGGGGGGAAAAGATTTTGTGCACATCCAAGATTTTGTACAGATTTTTGCTGTGCATGAGAGATTAACACATTCTGATTTAATCTCTGTGTTCTTATATATTGGGATTCAGATGAGATTAGGCAGGGAAGAGGAATGCATATTAGAGCAATATCTATATCTTTTCTTATATCTTATGAGTAAATGTTTAGAGCAACCAAGGCAGGGTATGAGAGTATGCAGATGACTACTCTGGCTGCATGAAAAATCACTGGATCTTGTAAGTTTATGCTGTTGTGAACTGCTACACAAGCAAGAAAACTTTACAGGCTTTTCTATATTAATAGATATTATGGGGCTAATGCATTGCAGTTGTTGTGCACCCTTTTTATGACCATGGTGCTCCCTGACACTGTTTTAGCTTGGGCACACCTATTTATGTCCTAAAGGCTGCCTGGCTGTGGTCCAGGAGAGGCCACCAAGGGCACAGGGGTAAGCAAAGGGTTTCCCCAGACTAAAGCAAGCATTGCCACAACACACCTTCAGAGCCAAAGAAGGGGCTGTGCCCTGTTTGCCCTGCTGGTGGAGATGCAGACAGAGGTTCTGTTTGGAAAACTGACCACCCATTTCTGGCCACAGCCTCCAGATTCCCTAAAAAGACTCAAATGAAGTGTGCCTCAGTTTTGGCTGAATTGGGATGCTGTGTAACACCCCTCCATGATCCTGGTGGGATCCACAGCCTGCTTAAGTCAGCAGAGTCTCATGGCATGTAGCTGTTCTTGCATTAATTAGTTTTGGACAATGCTACATTTGCACCCACAAGAATGAGAATTCTCACTTAGGAAATTATCTTGTGAAGTACAGGAAATTATAAGACGCAAAAATCAATGGGAATGGTAGAACAGTTCTCAGTGTTATAACACTTTAAAAAGTATCATACAGAGGAAGGTAAGGCTACAGGCTGGATACCAGGTTTACTTTTCTAAGACCTATGACAACAGCTCTCATTGAAGTACTAATAAAGTCTAGTATTTCAGGTGGCCTCTTCCCAGACAGTAAATTCACAGAAAAAGGAAAATAAAAGAAGTTTTGCAATCTTTATTTTATTCCACCTCCTCCAAATTTTAGGAATTCCCTTTTTGTTCATTAATAATGTCAAAACATTGAAGGAAAGTGAAATACTAGACTGACACCAGTGAAATATGAACTGACAAAAAATGATAAGACATTTTCTTCTTGACTGGTAGTTTGGATTTTCATTTCAATAATCTGTTCTGCAGTATGAAGGCTAACGTCTCAATCTTCATCTCCTTCAAAACTGAAAGGTTCCTTGCTCATATATTTGAATTCATCACAGGAACATGGGTGCATGGAAGGAGCAAAAATTTTTCCATTTAAAAATCCCAAACAACCCATGGCATAGAAAATTTCTAGAGCTTCAGGTTTTAAATTTAAAATAAGAAGTTCAGATATTATGGCATGATTATGTATGGTAAAAAACAAATGCATTTTTGTGTACAGTAATTTACAACTGGTATAATTTTATTTTTTTTTTTGTATATTAAAATGTATTTCTACCATACTGTGATTTTGGTAGGCGAAACAGACAGTGAGTAAAAAACTATAGTGGCTGGGAAGAATTCAGGTTGAAACTGAGTAAACATGAATAAATAAATGTGTTTAAATAACACTAATCTAATCACAGTCAGCCTCCTTCACAATCAGGACAGAAGTCTAGGCTAATTTTTCGCAACAAGCAGATCATACTAACATCCTTGTAAGAGCACTTCAGTGATACAGTCTCATCCTGCAGTTTGTAAGGTGAAAGAAAAAATACATCTCCCAAAAGCTTTTAAAGTCACTTCCCCTCCTGTTTTACAAACGGCTCCCCAAGCATTGGCTGCGAGGCCGCCCGCTGCTGTGGAGCTGTCTGTGGCCGTCCTGCACGCGGAGTCAATCGCCTCACATGAAACGTGGGGCAAGCAGCTGCAGGTCTCACTAACTCCAGCAGACGCAGCAGGTGTTCAACACTTCTGAAAAACAGCGTTGAACACCTCTGTTTACATCCAAGCTGGCAATAAAGGAAGGAAAGGATCCACCACATTTGTTATCCAGACTCACATTAGCCACCAGACAATGCTTCTCTCCTTTTTAAGGCTTCGCCTCAGTTTGGATATATATTTTTTTTTTTTTAAGAATTTTTAAACCTTGAAACTTCCTTCCTACCTGTGGAAGAAGGTTTAATCTGGGTCCAACCTCAACTGAAAGAAATGAGACTTCTACATAAGCATGCTGGTCAACAAATCCATATATTTGGGGATTTTTTGAGGTCAGTATGCTGAATAATGCAGATGCATAGCCACTTACAGAGTTCCCAGACAGAAAAAAGGCAGTAAGAGAACAAGGACCAATTCTTAGTCCAGGCCTGTAAGAGGGAGCCCAAAACCCTTACTATAATCAATGAAAATAATGTGTAAATTGGATGTCTAATTGTTATTAGACAATTAGACCATTGTTGGTCAAGCAAACCTGTAGCTAGCACAAAAGAAACTGTTGTTATTAATTTTTAGTAAGACTAAAAATAGTCTAATTCTAATGTTGTTAAAAAATCCTGCCATAAACATGTAAAACTTTTAATGTTCTCAAGGGTGCAACTCCAAAATATGCAGACTAGACCCTGCTCATGGAGAAGAAACAGTCAAGTAAGTATCACTGATTTCTCCAGGGCTTTGCATAGTGAACAAGCATCTCTCTGGTGCTGGGTTGGATCAGGACTTATCTATTTGCTTTACATCCTCAAATGTAAGTATTTGATCCTCCAAATAGTGTCAGTCCCCATCGACTGACAAGTGACATGAGCTCCACAATTCATTTAAAACATCTGATCTCCAAGCAACTGGCTTCCCAGATGAAAAGCCCTACGTGTGGAATTTACACCTACCCACCTTTTAAGTAGAGAGTTTATTACCTAGTGATTTTCAGCTGATATTTAGGAATGTCTTTTTAATACCCCTGTTAACAGAAGTTGAAAGGAGGTTCGACTATGTGGTTGGTCTTTAATGTCCACTGGCTACTTCAGCCAGAAGGAAAGGGCAAAGCTGGGGGAGGAAGGAGAGCCTAATAAGATTCATTTTGCTCAGAAATGAGAAGTAGCAGATATTATCAAAATAATAGAAGCTGTTTCTGCAGGAAAACTCTGTTAGCACTTAGTGCAGCTAATTATGTCAGCTTTCACATTTAGTCTTGAAAATTGTTGTCTGCTGTAATGGAATGGATGTATTTCCATTTTTCATGGGAGAGGTAAAGGGTTACCTGTTGCAAGTATTTCAAGATTAGCTGTACCTCCTTTCCTATCCAAAAGCATACATTCAAATTTAATAAATTGTGAAGTACAATATATTTTATCCCCAAGTGTTTCTTCTACTGTCCCATGGACAGTGGGATGATTGCCTTTGCCATGTGTAACAGTGGCTTCACAGGCCTTATTAAAAAACTGGGATAGCACCTAAGGGCTTGTACTCTTGCTTTCCTGCTATTAAAATGGGCTTTCAGGCATTCATTCTGCAACATGATAAATTTTCCAAAACTAGGTAAATATTACAAGAAATTCCAATAGTCAGGAAAATTGCATTAAAAGCTCATTTGTGACTGTACACGAGCTGCAGAGCTGAAGCTGTGTGGTTGTGAAGGGAGCTATTTTTCAATTTCTGTGATTACATTTCAGCTCAGGCTGCTCCTTTTTGTATACTGAACCTCCTCATCAGTATCTGCTCATTTCTTCCTCCCCCATGTCCTAGCAGTGATGTGCAGAATTGCTGTGTGCTGCTAACAGAAACCATATTTCATCTCCATGCTAAATGAAGTTATGCTCTGGGCAAAGTCTCAGTTCAGTTTAATAATTATAAAATGGATCAATAGTCTGGATAAGAGACTACATACAAGTGTTAGATTACAGATTTTATTTAGCACTTACATATTTCACATTCTGAAATAAAATGCTGTGTGTCTGTTTGAGCACCTTTCAGGGCACGTGGTTAGCCCTGGGTGAGGACCATTGATTTCAAACTGCAATCATAAATTTCTTGGCAAATTGCTAAATCTTAATTTTAGTCACATTCAATCTACCAAAAAACCTCCAGGTCTGTCCTTCAGGCTATCGATGAATCTGAATGGGATGTTAATTTGGGGATATTTTTTTTTTGCATTTGCTCAGAGTGCTTCCATGAATTTTGCCTGCCAAATTAAACTCAGTCTTAGAAGAGTCCCATGAATACATTTGAGTAAAATCGTTCACAATTTTTGTAGGTAATGCTGCATATGCAGAGATTTACAAATGGTATTGAAGTGTGGGTAGTGGTTAATGTCTTGGAGAGCAGAGCTTCCATCAGAGGGACTGGAGAAAATTATCTGGGAGCAGCCTTGGGATGTGCAAAGAAAGCAAAGGCAAATCCCTGTGCTTTGGGATGGGATAACCCCATGCAGCAGCACAGGCTCAGGGGGACAAGCCAGGAGGCAGCTTCCAGGAAGACCTGGGAATCCTGGTGGGTTGAAACCCTGGAGCAAGTCCAGAGAAAGTCACCAAGCTGGCTGGGGGACCAGGGAATGTGGTGTGTGGGCAGAGGGCTGGGGAGCTCAGGACAGGCCTCACCTCTGCCTGCAATTGCAACTACCTGCTGGGAGGTCGAAAGAGGAGCAACCAAGCTCTTTGCACACTGCAGGAAAGAGGCAACAAACACAATTTCTGAGTCTTAAAAGCCCTTGACTTTTCAGTGATGCAATATAGGTTTGCTGCTGGTGGTAGAAAACACAGATATTTTTCCTGCCTGATTATATTTTTGCACAGTTGTGTTTGGGTTACAAGACCATAGTGCAGTGCGTTCTCTACCACTGAAGACGCTGCTCATTTTCTTTACCTCATAACCAAAATGCACTTTTATTTTCTACCCCTTCTCAATTTTTCTACTTCTAGTTTGTTCCATCTATGACTACATATTATTCCTTTTCCTCTTTTCTTTGTCATTTAATTATTTTAATTTTTTATTTCTCTCTCTTTCTCTCTTTTTCTGTAAGGTTACATCTACTTGATTTTCTGTGTCTCACTCTTTTTGGTGCTTCTTGGTACTGACAGTAGAAAATCATGCCTTTTCTTGACATCTCCTGCTCATATAATCATACATCTCTCTTTATCTACTCAGTTGCATGAATAAAGTTAATTTAGAAGTAGGAAACATTTAATTATTCACTTGAAACAAGTTTTTTAGGCAGTCCTAAGCACAGCCTACCAAATACTTATATTGTTTTAGTATATAGGTACAGATAGGGACTCAGTTAAGGTTGTAAAGTTGAAAAAAAATTACTTTAGGTCACTGCTGTTTAAAAAACTATTTTTTTTTTAATTTCTGTTTTTAAACACAAAAGAGAGCAAAAAACCCAAACTCCAACCAAGAATACTTAGGCATGAGCCAATAAGTCAAACTTACGAATCTATCATCAGGTCAAACAAAGAGAAGGTAAAATGTAGAACTAGAGGGAAAAAAGGATTACCAATCAAACCCTCAGCTTGACTTCATTCTGAGAGCCCATTTAGCTGTGTGCTGCTGTCCCCATCACTCTGAAGAGTCACAGACATCTGGTTTGCACCCTGCCTGAGTTCCTGCTTAGTTAATGGTAATTGGGATGTGTAAAAGCGGTGCATGCATGAATAAGCAGGTAGCTCTCACAACAGCAGGTATGCAAATCCAGCAGGCAGCTGGTCCTGGCTACCACCCCACTCCCTTAGCATCCAGTTTGCTGCAATCCAGGGAACACAGTAGAGCACAGTCTGTAGAGGCAGCACAGTCAGGTCACAAGCAGGACGGAAATCAGGCCACCGGTGTCCCGTTCTGCGCCCTGCCACTGACCTGCATGACCACAAGAAGGCCCTGTCTTCTGTCCTTGCTCCCCAAATCTCTCCCTTCCTTGGACAGAGGCTGTGCCAGGGAGGGATTGCCTCTCTGCAGAGATCTCTATAGTGCCCACCACAGCGGTCAGCTTAAAAGACTGTCTAAAATAGAGACGGAAATAGAAAGCAATTAAATCTAAATTCTTCGGTTGATACAGCTTTAAGACAGTTCAGCTTCCATAGAACTGACTTTCTACAATAAATATTGGCAAATGGGTTGTAGTAAAAATAAAAGCAAAGGATTAAAAAAAGGGAAAACCTTGATTTCCCTGACATTGACCTGCCCTGTCAGGCTGGGATGCGCATTCATCAGTGTCTCTGCTCTTATCTGGTATCTGACATTCTGTGATCAGTTGAAAGCAAAGTAACACAGATGGATGGCGTTCCCTTTTGAAGAACAAAATGTACCGAGAACTGAATTTTCAAGTACATTCAACGTGAAGTTAACTCTTAGATTGAAGGAGCATCTTTTAAAGGAGAGGCAGGAAAAAACCCCCAGGAACTCAGAAGGGCTACTGGGGTTTCCCTATTGATGTGCATCCAAAGTAAGCTAACATTCTCCAGACAATGGCTAATCAGTACTCATTACACAGCTTTAAAAGGCCGAGTATTCTGGGGTGGTGACCTGCATCCTCCCAGATAAAACCTAGAGCCTGAGGCTATTTGGCCACACTCCTCCATCCTTGGAGCTTTCCTGAGATCAGACTGGCTGTCCTCCTCCAAGGAACCTACCAAACCTTGTATTCTTGCAGAGGAAAAGCTTAATTTGCAGAAATATCATTTGCTAATGGAACAGGAAGGAATTTCATCCAGGGAATTTTTTAATTAGTGAAAAGACTACTTTAGGAATCAAATCTGAGATGAGAATGAAACGAGGCACTGGCTCACACACCTGAAATTCATCATTACGATCCAGCAAAGGAATCAGCTAGTTATATGAAATTTTTAAAAAATCATGAGGGATACAATACTCCTGTTTCAAATACTAAGCTGTGTTCCTACTGAATCCTGAGACTTCTTACTTACATTGGGTCAGACAGCAAATACTAAGAAATCTTTTATATATCCTAGGGTTGTGTGTTTGATTATGCTTATACATGCTCATGGTGCCAGGAGCACCCTGATTTTTTTTTCAAGGCTTCCTCTTCTAGCCCAAAGATAGCTCTCTGGCCCAGAGAGTTAACTTTTTGGTTTTTTTTTTTTTGGTTTTTTTTTTTTAGCAAAGCAAAAATTTAACTAATATTTAATATGTGGCTCCATGGCTGCCACAGTCTTTTTTCACTTGATGTCAAAAATCTTCAAGTGTTCTGCAGCAAGAAGTTCTTTTCAATAATAAATTCAAACCTATAGAAGAAGCTAATCTTTATAGCTAGTGGACCACCAGACTGTATTCTTTAAAATTTTCCATGAGGACATTCTCTAACTTAAAATAAACTCTAATAATAGAAGTCTCAATGTATTTTATTTCTAGTGTTATTTAAAGACCACTCAAATTCTGCAATAAAATATTTTCTGGACACAAATAGTTTATTATTTTTTTTTCTATTGTACATCTTTAGGGTGACTCTCAGAGCTACTTTTGCTCCTAGACCTTCCACCTGGTAAAACGTGCATGTAGGTGTCTGGCCAGGGGCACAAGCACTGAGGGGAAAAGATCAAAGGCCTATAAATGTGTCAAACTTTCAAATGCAAATCACCTGCCATAACGCTGCTGAGAACAAATCCTTCATTATCACCATTCTGTGAAAGGCTTAAATTAGCCTGAATTAGCTGAAAAGAACAAGAAAAAGAAAGTCATCTATCTTCCTGTGAGTTTTATTACCTTTAGATTTATTTGGCTAATGGTTTGATAGCCCCCTAATCCGAATATCTGCATAACCGATTCTTCAAATAATCCATAAATAAAATACTTGATCACTTAATACTTAATACTTGTTGCTATTAAAGACAAAGTGAGATCTGTGACAATAAATTAATAAAAGAGCACTTAAAATAAGCCACTACTTTTCATTGCCAAACTATGAGCTACTGTGATTGATATAATAGCAATTATACACTGGCTTCTTAGCTTGAATCACATTTAGAGGAATTTTGTAATGTGCACTTCCTAAATTGTGTGTTCTCCAGATAGATGCATTACCCCTCTTAACTATTGGCTGTCACTCTGCAAACATAATTACTTTTCTAAGAGGTACTATGTCATGGAGTTTTTTATTAATAGTTTTAGTGATGTAATAGAATATTTGATCAATTTAATTGACTAGAAGAGCAAGAGTTATAACCCCCCATAATCACACTGTACTTTATTTATAAGGGGAAGTCCTAGCACTGTGTTTTGTTAAATGAACAACTGCAGAGAGGTTTTGTTAAGTGAATTTTCTTTGGAACTTGAAAGAGGATAGACTGCTGTCACAAAGCTCTTGGCTGGGATTGGACAAGGCAGTGTCTGGGAGGAGCTGGCTGGGGACCCTGAGCTCCCCACAAGCTTCTTCACAAGGTGTCCTTGGGTGGGTCTGGTGGGACTTCCCAGAATTGCTTTGCTGGTAACTTCTATCTGCACCATGGACACTTTGTACCTCACTGGCTCTTCTGTTGGTCAGATTTTTAACATATTCCCTCTCTGAAACATTCATCCCACCACAGTCACTTGCTTGGGTTGTATTCCAAGTTGTATCACCAGTTAATCACAGTATTCAAACTCGGGTCTTTTCCCCAGGCAGGAGTAACAAGGTTGTAAGATTTCCATACAAGAGGGCTATACCAGATCATATGGATACCCTCGTGGATGAGGACCCCACAGTTTTGAAATCTCCCTGTTCACTGTCATGTCAGAGCAGCTCCAAGTCTTTGGCTTCTGTGGTGAGAGTGTCCTGGCCACTGGAAGACACCAGTGATTGTTGATAGTGATTTTTCCTGAATCTGTAACTTATGGCTTCCCAGTACAAACAGTTTGGTTTTGTAGTAAAAAAGAAAAAAAAAAAAAATCCCACACTTAAATTACTGGTATCTTACAAGGTAAATATACTATCACAAATAAGTTTTTGCAAGGTAACACCTCTATTATTGGAAGGAATATAATCTTGGTGGATTTGTTCAGTTCTCTGTAAAAATTCAAACATTTTCAATGCCAGAGCCACATATCTATTTTACAGTTATTCTTCAGATTATCAGAGCGGGGAGAGAAATGTTCTCTCTGTAAGATCTCAGTGGTGAGCTGTTGAGAACAGAACAAGCAAAGAATTACTGGCCTTATAATTTTTTTTTTTATTAATTATGCTAGGTTGTTATACAGATATCAATAGATTATTACAGGATATCTTTCAGCCCAGTTTCCAAACCACTAGCATCAGAGATTACAATCTGGAAGGTGCTGGATTAGAAGGTTCTGGATAAAGGTTTGTTTGGTAAATAGAAACTTGGCCTTTGAAGCTGAAAAAACCACCACCAACCCCAAAAAGAAAATCCTACTTGCTTTCATTATTATATCTCAGAACGCCTTATCTATATGATTATTGTAGTGTTTTCTTCTGGTATTGCTAAAAAGAATATTCTTAAAACAGAACAGCAGAATAATATATTCTTGAGTTTTCACCATTACCATACTAAAAACTATAGCAGTCAGCAACTGACTGTAATAGTGGGGAAAAACAACAAAATGCCATCAACTGAAAACAGTATTTCTTTAGAAATCACAAAAAAAAAAAAAAAAAATCATGAGATGACAACTTTTCTCAAATATATTTCTTGCAAATTCTAAGCAATCTGCAAGAAGAAAATGGATTTTTAGAAAGGGAAAGAAAGTGACATCCTCTTTGATGATGGCATTTCAGCAGATGCCAGAACAATGGAGTATTTCTACTTGGAGATGCATGAGCACAAACCCATCGCCTTCCCTTGGACCTGATTAATAGGAAGAACACCTACAAATCCCACACATCTCATGATAAAAAATAAACAGAGAACACAAATAACTATCTGAAATCATGCTGTAAAAGCTTGTATTTTTCAGGTTTAAAGGTAATAGAAAAGCAGGAGATGTTGGGCATGACTCTAAAAATCATTGTAGGAGCCAGACACAGGAAGGACAACAGTTTGGCTGGGTTTGTACAAAGGAATACAGAGTTGCTGATCTGCATGCCTTGGGCTTTCCCAGGAGCATCTGGCAACACAAGTGTTTGGGAATTCAGGATTCATATATGTCCTATGCCACCCCACTGTACTATTTCCTGCTCTTCTGCTGCATTTCCTAAACTTCTCTGTAATATCATCATGACCTTTCTCAGTTATTTGGTAACTCAAGGCAAAGCCTTTACATCCTCACGTCCCCCTCCTGTACCCTCCATATTCTTTGATGTGACTGACAGCCAGAGACAGCCCACATCACAGCTCAGGGCAGCACATGTGAGCTGGCTGCCCAGCAGACTGTCAGCAGAACCACTGCTGACTTCTTTCTATCGGAAAAGCATGGCTCTAATTAGCAGAAATCAGACTCTGTTCCACATTTCTAACTGGCAGGTCTGATTTGGTAAAGGAGCCTTTCAATAATTAGAAAAACTAACAACACATTAGTCTGGAGATGAAGTCCTCTGAAGCCCCTGTACATTAGGTACACATGTGGCTGTCACTCTTGAAGCCCTTTGTTCCATTAAACTATTGGGGATTTGTGGATTTTGGGGACTCTGAGACCGAGTACAGGGCTCTTTCCTACCCAGCTATAGATCAAGCAGGGAGTTTAACTCTCCAGGGCAAAAGGTTCAAAGAAAATGTTTACAACACACTGCAGTGGGCTGAGAGACAGAGAGGCTTAAAGGCTTAATCTGCTCTGGGACATAGCATTCACGTTGGACTGAAAGACAGTCTGAATTCAACCTCAAAGGCAGACACAATTTTCATGGTTTTGAGGCAGTTAAAACTTGGACCATTTCAAGGGCTGGGCCTATCTCATCTGTCTGTTGTTATGCAGTGTCACTGCCAGGGCAACACTGGGATCTTGGGATGGAGGACTAAGACAGCATGCAAAGGCTCATCTAGTTTGCCCACGAAATTATCCAAAACAGACCACACTCACAGTTCCTTCTACCATGTGCCAAAGAATTCCCAAAACTTACCACAGATACAACCTTTGTGAAAAATATTTGGCGAGACAACTAGCTGGGCTTCAAGCTTGGCTGCAGAGGTGTTCTAGTAGAGCAACTTGCATTTTAAAATATTAAAATAACAAATACTAAAGTAGAGCTACTTCAACATTATGTTGGCATTTAAAATATTCCTGATTAACTTATTTTCCTTAATTGTTTTTTATTCAGGAAGCTAATGAAAATTAAATACCCATCAGGAATTTTAGTAGGGCTAGCTGTTTTTCATGAACGAGATTTTCAATGTCCCTTTCTCCAGTTGTGCTCAGTCTCTGAAGAGGCAAAACCTCTACAACTTGGTCAAGGGAAATTGGGGCAGGGGTGGAGACAAGGCTTGGGCTTAAAGAACTTTTATTTTTGAAGTTTCCTATGTGATTAAATTAAATTCAGTAGTGATGGTAGCTGTAATGCAGGATACATGAGCAGGAGAACTATTCAAAGTGGCTCTGTCACCCGTTGTAATTTTGTTTTCTTGAAACAGTTAAAGTGTTTTGTTTCCTGAAGGAAAAAGCGCTAAATCTAGCGCCGAGTTTACGGTTTCGTCAGTAGCACTTGGGTTTACAACAACTCCCAGTAATATTCTAACTGCAGTTTCCTTTTATCTGCTGTTATAATATGGCAGGGCCTGACACCTTTTTAGACATGAAAAGACGATCTTGTCTCAAGTAACAGTTGCCATTAGTCTCTTTCACCACTCCATTTCCAAGCCTCTCCCTTGACACAAGAGCACAGAGCAAAGGCTGTGTGGGCCTCAAAGTTAAATAAATCCCTTCTCAAATTAGGAAATTTCTTGGTTAACTAGCAAAAGATTTATTATGTTCATCAAATTTTTGTGTTTGTTAGGCAGGTTCACACGTGGGTAAGTATTTCAGTAATCTCTACCAATGGAAAAATGACAGTGGGATACAGAGATACTGAGAGGTGATCTTTTAAATTACTTTTTTTTCTAGCTATGTATACATTCCATGTAAACAGCATTTATCTTCCTTTCTTGTTGATTGTGGACCTGAAATAGTAAGTTACAATCCTAAGGAATGCCAAGTAAATGTTTCCCTTTGTCAAGCTATGCTGAACAAATGAGCTGCATTTAATGTTTAATACTGTTTATAAGTGGAAATAATATTTACCCTGCAGAACCTATGGCTCTGCTCTAGATCTCTGTGAGCATCATTCAAGCTAGAGGAATGCCAGCAAGAGTGACAGATCAGGTAAAGTACTCGGGCTGGGACAGCAGTTGTGCAGAAAACCTTTCAGAAAATTTAAGAACAAGGAGCCCCTTACCTGACCCACCTCCATAGAAGCTACATTTTTATTACTTTGTATGAAGAACCCTGATAGAGCCTATTCAGACAGATCAGGACAGATGATAAATGAAAATCTATTCAGGCTCATGAGGTTGATGCATCAACTGATTTATTCTTACAGGCAGTTTAACATAATCCTGGAGAAACATTCTCTGCAGATGAAAGTTATGTTACACCCCCTCAATTTACTTAAACATCATTCTCACAAATGTGAGAGGTTGCAAAGCAGTCAGCACAGTAAAAAGCTCCAAAGAAAAACCATCTCTAATCTTTACGTTGAGTAAATTACATAAAGATGAGAAACCAAAACAATTTAAAAACTGCAATTACCCTTCTGTAATGAATCACAAGTTTAATTCAAGCAACAGTCACCCTCAATGGTAAATGTTTTTATTTACTGCAATGAGCAGCTACAGCGTAAATAGAGGGAGCAATGTACACAGTTGTTTTTTTTCCCCCACATCTATTGCTGCTTCTAAAGAAGTGGCAGAAAACTGTCACAAAATTTGGATGCGTTACTATGAAAAAATGGAGAATTTTCTGCTTTTCATACTTGAACTGTGCTTGTGAAACCTGATTAATTAGCAGGAAAAATCAGCAACATAATATTTTTTCCTCTGCAGTTCTTAATATATCTCATTTCTGACTTTCATAATTCACAAACTTCTGACAGTATTTTCACCTACTCACCCATTAAAGCAGTCATCTCAAGCAGATTTAAAAAACAAAGGAAATACCCTCCGAATCCACTCTGGTCCCTGATTCTAAAGAAAGCTCTAAATCACAGAAATCCACACATTGTAGGTGAAATGGAATGATCCCCCAACAAAAGAGCACGTTCCCATACCCTGGGAGGGAACAAAAGTGAGTGCATTCACATGATGTTGGCATTTTCATTAATCAAAATTTAAACACTTGATTTCAACTTTCAGTATTCAAAACCATCAGCAAGGAAAAAAAAATTATACATAACCAAGAAGAGTGTTTTTCCACACAAAAACCTCCCATTCAGATCTCTCCATCACTGACCACTGCATAAGGAATGGTTCCCTGCCCATGGCACAAGGGTTGGAACTGGATGTTTTTAAGGCCCCCTCCAACCCAAAGCATCCTGTCATGCTACGAATCTCTCCCTTTAAAATTCCCAGGTGACTCTTATTCTCCTTCACAACACTGTTCTTCCAGCTACTTTCTCACATCAGCTGGGAACTTAAGAGGCTGCAGAACTGAAAATAAGTTTCCAATATTTTTGATTCTTTTTCTCATTTCCAGAATACATCTCTCATTTGGAAAATCAATTATAAATAAAATTTTTCCATCTTCCCACAGAGTAAACTAAGAAATGACCATTTTGTCTAATTACAGATTGCATTAGCTATAGGCTACCTATGTTTTCCTTAAACATATCTGGAATTCAGCTTCCAAACTTGGTCCTTGACCATGATGAAGAACTGACATTTTCACTAAGGCACAGATACTCTAAATTTATCTTGTTAACAGTATGTCTTGGCAAGAATTGTCTTCCTGCTAGCTGGTGTACAGAAAAAGTTACAAACACCTAATACAGATAAGGAGGCATTCCTTCAACAGGCAGTTATGGAGGACAACTTTTTTTGGTGTATGAACACCATTGTATTGCTTCTGCAATAAAGAGGTAGGAAGAGCACCTTCAAAACTGTAATTGTACTCAAGTTTCCCCTTTTAAAAAACACCCAAACATGATATTATTCAAAGAACTCGCAATATGATTATTAGATTTTCTGCAATTTAACTTTCACTCTATTATGAATTGAAGTGAATTTTAGATGGGATTTCAACTTTCTTTAAGAAAAATGCTCTAATTAAATTTAATTAAATCAGTCACTAAATTTCCTTAAATATTAGATATGACAGCTACAACACCAGAGTATCCATACATGGCTTATTCTACTCTTTGGAAGAGGCACAACCCTCTTTATAAAGATATAAATTTAGCTACCCTGCAAGGTCCATCTGCTGTGTGTCTCTATCTGGTCCTTCAGAGATGGTCAATACAGCCAGAAACACAGGATTTCAAAACCCATTTCAAAACTTTCAAAATTACATTAGGGGAGGAGAATGGAGAATTTCAATTTAAAAATGCTGCATCACTTTGTCTTATTAGGAGAATCCAACAGCACTGCAGGTGCTGTTCTAGTAAGTGTTTCTATAAGCAAGACTAATAGCTGTACACAAAATCTGCACAATTGATTGGGAAAAAAACCCTTTTTCTTAAATAAATCTCCCTCATCCTTGCATACTGTATCCTGATGCCTATGTATCAAGTTCAGAATGTAAACACAGGCAGAATTACTGGTATTTGCCTACAATCAACTGTTTGGCACTTTTGTCATTATTTTAAACTTCAGCTCCAGTGCCAGCACTTCCCATTCATTAAAACTGTGTCCACATAAGACTGACAGAGGCTACTGCAGAAACTTTGAGAAAGAACTCTTCAAGAACTGATGGTTAACTGATAATTAACTGCTATCATAATTCATTTTATGGAGAATCTAATTGATTTTGATTCTTCTTTTCAGTCTTTCAGACAGGGGAAGGGGACTGTCTGCCCACACATAAGTCAGAACAGCACTTTTCTCTTGCTGTGTGGGATCAGAACCCAATCTCTCAATTGGTTGCTCTGGACTTTGGGAACAATTCACTTCTTCTACCGAGGATGGTTTTGGAGCTACGTGCACTGAGAAACTGTTAACAGCTGTCTTTAAATTGGTCATTTTCTTCTTCCCTTTAATTGTAAGGGCTGAGTCACTGTTTGTCCTTTTGCTAGTAACAATGCTATTCTTTTTCTTTGTAGAACATTTTTTAAACTGGCCAGGGTTCAGTTGCCTTTTCTGCTGCTCATAAACCAGGATTTTATCCATGTGCCCATCGTCACTGTCTTCACTAGAAGAGCATCTGCTCTGACAGACACTCTTCTTAAAAGAAGCTTTCCAAGTCGTTTCCATACGAGCCTCTTTAATGTGACAGCCAGTTGCATCTGCTGGCTTTTGAGATGCTGGAAGCATTTCACACCCAGGATGAAGTGTCTCTGTTGTTTGCCCACTGCAGGCTAGAGATGCTGAACCACTTCTAGAAGGGCCTTTTTGCACCATTTCAGCCAGGATGTCAGCTTTTCTGTATGCATCTTGATAGACATCTAGGCTGGATTCACCAGCAGAGTTTTCTGATAGAACATTTTTATTTTCCTGCACTAGGTTATTTAACTGACACGAGGAAGAAACATGATTTCCATGAGGATTCAATGTTTCTTTTGTTTGTTTAAAACAACTCAAAGACTCCAGTTGCACTGCATCTTCAGACAAAGGCTGTGATGGAATGGGAGCCTTCTTAAGTAGTCGCTCACTTAAAGACCACTCCTGAAGTTGTCCCATAGCATCATTTGAGAACAAATCATCTTCACTATCAGAATGCATATCAGACTGTGTAACATCAGAATATTCTGAGCTATTTCTTACTGTTTCATGACTTACTGGATGTGAGTATTTTATGCATGTGGTTAAGTCAGCTGCTGGATCACGGTCATCACCTCTACGGACTGGTGAAGTGCTGAAGGAGGTTCCTTTCCCATCAGCAGTGCTCAGTGGCAGACCAGCTGGTACAAAGGAAGAGGATGATATCCCTGAATACTTAGTGCATTGTGAGGGCACTGATGAGTCAGCAAGAGCAGCTGCTGATGCTGACACATGAACTGCTGTTATGAAGGATGCTGAAGGTAATGCTGCATCTTTTGATCCAGTACTTCTCTGCTGTGTCTGATCTTCTGGGGGAGATTTTGTATCTGACATGGAGTGTTGCACAGGAAGAATTCTGTGTGTAGGCTTTAAATTAATTTGAGACAGAAGACTGGTAATTTCATCATAAGCATTTGGTAATTCCTTTTCTTCTGGTCTGTCTTTCTTTTCTGAAAAGAAAAATAATAAAAAGTGCACTTTGAATAGCATATAGATCATGTTTATATTTCTTAGTACAAAAGTGTAGAATAGTAAGATTAAAGCACAGTCCCTGCGAGGTATCATGACCTCATCTTGCTTTGGCATTATATCGTTCAAGAGTGGGAGAAATGTTTTTTGCTTTTTTGCATTCTGGCAAGACACATAAATTCATAAGAAATAAGCTTCTGAACTTACTTTTCTGTTTCTTCTGAAGAATGTCTGACTTTACCACTTGATAGAGGGCAACAACATCAGGATAAGCAGCCTGAAACAAAGACTCTTCTTCTACTGTGACTACAAACAACTCCACAGGTTCATCTTCTGGATCAACATAATGTTCTGAAAAAATAATGAAGGCAATTTTGATATGAATATACACTTATCAAAGTATGGAATGAAAAACCAAACAGCAAAGACTTGAATACAAAGAAGGTACATGAAAAGTCAACAGTATATTTGAGATTTGTCGGCAAGTAAAGTCTTTTTCTTCCTGCCAGTCTCCTGGCACAAATGGACACACTACAGGGAGGATTCTGGCAGCACAGAAAATTTTCTAACTAGTAAATAGTGACAGCTTCAGGTACATAGTGAAATAAGGTATGAAATACACAGTTCAGGTCTAATTTACAAGTACCAGAGAAAGTAGCTGAAGACTGAATCCCTTGCTTTCTAGGTAAATATGTTTTCTTTAAAGCATTGCTTTTTCTTTCAGGGTATGTGAAATTTGATGCACATTTCCTGTTATTTCCACAGAACAGTTTCCAATCTCACCCACATTCCATTGCCTTAGAGTGTTGCCAAATTCTTGTCCTCTTTAAAGCTTGATTTTATCTTTTACTATGAACTGTTTTATTCCATAATGTACATAGAAACCATACCCACCTGGCTTTTGCCATTCAATTTCAAAACAAGGAATTCCATTTTTAACACGTGTCTTAACAATCCTGTAAGAAG
Source organism: Urocynchramus pylzowi (assembly GCA_013397555.1). Taxonomy (NCBI): domain Eukaryota; kingdom Metazoa; phylum Chordata; class Aves; order Passeriformes; family Fringillidae; genus Urocynchramus; species Urocynchramus pylzowi. Next base: position 247,250 of record VZRH01005338.1, on the reverse strand, counting down.
AGGAAGTCCATTAAATGACTTAAATCTAAAAATATTTCAATAGTCTTATTTGGAATGATTCAGAGAAAAAAAAAATCTTCTCATGAAATTGAAATTACTACATCTTTTAAAAAAATACACTGCTCTGTATGCCGCAAAATTTGGACTATAGATTTGACCACTGAAACTTTTTTGACTCTCAGAAGAGCATTCACACAAAACAAAAAAGCTCTTCTGTAAGACAAATATAATGCAATCTCCTACAAACATCAGTTTGGTATCTTCAGCTGACCTGCCTGAAAGGGAGGTCCCGCTTGACCAAACTGATCTCCTCCTTTGACAGGGTGACCCACTCAAGGGGATGAGGGAAAGGCTGTGGATGTTGTCTGCCTAGAGTAAAAGCTTTGATGCCATTTCCCACAGCTTTCTCCTGGCTGCTCATGGCTGGGACAGGTGCACTGGGTTAAAAATGGTTTGGATGGTCAGGCCCAGAGAGGGGTGGTGAGTGGAGTTAAAGCCAGCTGGAGGTCAGTCCCTGATGGGGATCCCCAGGGCTCACTACTGGGGCCAAAGCTGTTTAATGTCTTTATCAGTGACATGGATGAGGGGATCAAGTGCACTCTCAGTTCACAGATGACACCAAGATGGGCAGGAGTGTTGACCTGCTGGAGGGCAGGAAGGCTCTGCAGAGGGATCTGGACAGGCTGGACTAAGGCTGAAGCCAATTGTATAAGGGCCAACAAGGCCAAGTCCTGCCCTTGGGTCACAACAGCCCCTGCAGTGCTACAGGCTGGGGAGGAGTAGCTGGAAAGTGGCCAAGAGCAAAAGGATCTGGAGGTGTTGGTCAACAGCAGCTGAACATGAGCCAGAGTGTGCCCAGGTGGTCTAGAAGGCCAGTGGCATCCTGGCCTGTAACAGCAATAGAGTGGCCAGCAGGACCAGGGCAGTGATCATCCACCTGCACTCAGAACTGGTGAAGCCAAACCTCAAATCCTGTGTCTGTTTTTGGGCCCTTCACCACAAGGGATTGTGCTGGATGTGCTGGAGCATGTCCAGACAAGGGCAGTGGAACTGATGAAGGAGCTGGAGCACAAATGTGAAAGGAGCAGCTGAGGAAGCTGGGGGTGTTTAGTCCAGGGAGGACCTCATGGCTCCCTGCAACTGCCTGAAAGGAGGCTGCAGCCAGGTGGGGGTCAGCCTCTTCTCCCAAGTAACAAGTGATAAGAAAGGAAAGGAAATGGCCTCAAGCAGTATCAGCAGAGGACTAGATTGGATATTAGAAACAACTTCCTCATGGAAAGGGTTGTCAAGCATTGGAACAAACTGCCCAGAGAAGTGGCTGAGCCACCATCCCTAGAGACATTTAATTTAGAAGATGTGCAGATGTGGAACTGAGGGACACGGTTTAGCGGTGGATATTGTGGTTTGTGTTTATTTCATTAAGTTATTGTTAAATGGTTTGTTCTGTTACCCCCAAGTTGGCTTTTCCCTAAGTTGTAGTCTCCCTAAAAGCTGTCCCTCAAGCTATTCCCTGCCCTTTGTTCTAGTCCCTTCCCTGCCTGCCAAGGCAACCCTGCCCCTCTCTCCCTGCCTGTCAAGGAGACCCTGCCCCTCTTTCCTGAATGTTCCCTGCCACTCACCCCCTGGGCCAATCCCTGATTGAAACACCCGCTTGGAAATCCCCTAATCCAGGATGCCCCCATTGGCCCAGGAAACCTTTCCCTCTCCTCCCCCTATCCTGACTGGCCCCACAGGGTTGATGTAATCCCCTCTCTCCTCCCCTGAGGATTCCCTATTGTTTACCTCTTCATATCCACCAAACTAAATGATCATACTAAATGATCAAACTAAATGTTCATATCCAAACTAAATGATGCTATGATTTTAAGATACTAATGCCAGAGAAGGCTGTTGCCCTGGACAGTAATTTTCTCAATGACCAGACAGGGTCATTTATATCTTTTATATGAGAGCTTGAGAACTTGAACTGAGCCGGGACAGACAATCACTGAGATAGTTTTTTTAGAACAATCTACATCTCAGTTTAGTAGCTTTCTATGCATGAAGAGGAGGATCATGCTGATCCTGCTGAACCATTACTGCATTGTTAAACACTTGTTAACAAAAGAAATCTTCAAGAGCACGCACCATCCACCATCTCTCTTTTAAACTCTTGAAACACCAAAAAGTGTTATAAACAGAGAATGTCAATGAATTCATTCATCAATGTAAATGCAGTAATTTATCTTGCCAATCTATTTAAAAAGCATTGTCCAACCAGTCTCCCCAATCTTTTGAAAGACAACACTGAATAGATCAGCATCTCTCTAAGTACTAACTCAAGACTATGATGCATCAACCCCGAAGTGATACTATCACACTGCTATTGACTGTCCTCCTGAGCCTCAAAATTAATGTCTAAAAACCTTGACTAGCATGGAAAAATTACTAATAATATTCTTCCAATAAAAGAATTAGGGAGGCAGAAGAATTTGGGCTTCATTTGGGAAATGAAACCATCAGATAAAGTTAAAGTAAGTCACAATTCCCTTCACAAAGTGAAGGTCAGACCAACAGACACTGTAGATTCTAGAAGCTGACTTAAGTTTAAGAAAAGATTAGATCATTAAAAAAAAAAAATTACATTGAGGGCTGACAGAATAAGAAAATGCTAATTCTGGCTCAGTAAATTCTTAAATAACAGAAATCTGGATGGTGGGAAATTATTCAGGGAGAAAGTAATTACATGCTTAGCTTGTATTTTCTTCCCTGGATGTCCATTTTTAGTAACAATATACTTGGCCATTTTTACATTCCTAAATGTAGCAGTCCTGAATAAAAAGTAGTGTTGACACATAATATAATGACAACTAGTAGGTCTGATAAGCAATCAGACACTAAGACTGAATTTGCAGATGCTGATTTCTAAGCATGAACTCTTATTTTAAGACACAGAATTCAATTAAATGTCTGCTAAGAACCTGAGCAGAGGACTGAGGCAGATCCAAGGAAAAGGAACAAAAAGCAAGCACAGGAGAACACAAACACTGCAGTTAGAATGAAATGGCTCTGTTACTTTGTGCAGCAGTAGTAGAACTGGTGCACTGATCTGAATTTTTATCTATATTCAAAACAAGCACAAAGCTTGAAACAAAAATGGAAGAAAACCATTTTCCCTTTTTTTTCAAAAACACCTTGTGGTTTTTATCTGCCAGCAGAAGTAAACATATTAAGTTCAAGAAATCAAACTACATTACCGTATTGCCTGCAGTTGTTTTGAGTCAATGTATCCAGATTTTCTCTGGATCATATCATAACGTGTCAAAAGTGCTAACAGCTTCTTACAAGCATAATGTTTGGTCCATTCCATCTTCTCTGAAGCAAACAGCTGTTTGTATTAAAAAAAAATTTCCAAACTTTAAAACATTCTTTATTCTGTTAGATATCATGCTTAGATAGTTGTGTAGTTGGGACACTGGGCTAAGTACTTAAAATATCTGGAGTGCTTTTATTCATTAGTGTAATGCCCAACAACACCTCACTGCCAAGGGAGGGAACAGCCATCCCTAGCAGGTCACATTCATCAGCTGTCAGTGACAAGCCAAGGGATCAGTTGTGTGGTGGCAGCAGCAGGGATAAGGCAGTTGTTAAACACCTTGTCAGGCTCCTTGTCAGCTCTACCAGGAGCTGAGAAAGTTACAGATTTCACGTGTGAGACAATGAACATGGATTTTCATTAAAGCCACATTGTTTAGGTGTGGTCTATTCTACTATCCATAATTCTTACACTGTCATCAAACCCAAAAAATGAAACATTGTAAGAGATCTGATTTTGCCAATAATAAACTAGTAAAAAGCCTTCCTAGAAAACAATGCTAATGTGCATATATTAACACCTTCACCCCCATCTAGCAATACTGGACAATGAAAAACAAAACAATGAATGACAAGTGAGCATTCTCTTTTTTCCACTTTTCTATCTACCTATTTGCAGAAACTGATTTTTTCTGAAGTCTTCAATTTTAGGCTTCCAAAACAGTGAGGTGCATTAAGATGTTGTAGCAAGATTCTTTAGTTCTTATTTCAAGTAAAATTACCAATGAAGATCGCCATTATTATAGATGCCTTCCTTAGTAATAAATGAAAGACTACAAAGCTGAATGAATATTCAATATTTTGTTACATACCTGAAAGGACAATAAATTTGGCCTTCGACATTCCTTTATGTTGATCAATTTATTCTTGTTTACAAGAAATTCTTGGATAACCTTGAGATAAAACATAAAAGAAACAGTTTAAGAGAGGACAAAAAGCTGAAATTTGAACTAATTGAGTAAAACAATTGATATTAAGTAGGCTTGTTTGTTACCTCAGAAAATGGAAAGCCCTCACAACTCATGGCTTTTCTGGAGGTAAAAACAAATGTGTTAGGAACTGAGGACAAATGGGAAAAATATGCAGATCTAACTGCTCACCCTGCATATGAATGCAGGGAAAAGCAGTTAAATTTTCAGGCCATTCCTACTTTCTGATACTGTCCTCCAGTGCATTTGCTTGTTTCACTCGCTCCCACCGATGCCATGCACAGGGGCAGCAGCGTTTGGAGTCACTGGGTTTGCAGCGTCTCACGCTTTCACAGAATTCACATCCATTGTGCTCGTGTTCCTTGTGAGATCCTATAGCAACAGACACACAAAGTGAAGAGAAAAGGGGTTCCCAAAATCTCCAAGCCTATAAAGGCAATATTACAAATACAAAGCTCAGAACACGTATGAATGTGATGTGAATGGCAGCTGTAAGCAAATATGAGTGCATTAGCTGCATTTATGAATCTATAGTAAAAACTGAAAAAGACATGCAGGCTTCCATTTTTCTAAAGACTTTTTCCCTCAACAGTTTCAGATCTTAAGCTGGAAACTTATTATCAAAAAATATAGAAATAATGTGTGATAATCTGGAAAACAAATATAAATAATATATTTTAATCAGGCTTTTCCTTCACCAAATGATGGATTTGAATGAGTTCACTGATCAAAGATGATACCAAAATCAGGGTCCTTGGGATTATTTCTTCTTGAAAAAACACTACCACATATCTCATCAATGATGAAATTCAGTCCTCTTGATGCAAGACCAGTTCATACAACTAAAGAAATATAATAATATACTTGCTAGGCAGTATAGAGTATAACATGTTGTCTTTAGTGATCATGTTAAAAAGGCAAATATCTGGGATTCCACAACAGCATTATGATAACATTCCATCTGCTGTCAACTAGTTTCACATGTGAAGAAAATTAGTCCCAAGCCTTAGAAGTGTTTATATAAGGGTACATACACAAAATACTGACAACAGGAAAATGGAAGCTGAAAAGTGTTTTTAACGCCAGTAGGAAAAAACCCCATAACCCAATAAAACAAAACCCATCACCCCATAATAAAAAGTAAACAATTAGGCTAAAAGTACAGCTCAGCACTTCTCACACTGACCTGGATGATGGCACTCTGAACAGTGAATTACCCTTTTAAGAACCAAAGGTGGATTATCATCATACTGAAATTGTTCCTTCCACAGCTCAAACCTGAAAGGGTGATGTTAAAAGGATCAACAAATATTTTTAGCTTTTACACTTAAACCACTAAAAATAATTTTTTATACTTGTCAAGCATTTATCCAAGAAACAGTTTTTCAACTTATGAAACAGGGTTTTTTTGCAGTACATCATGTTGGATTTCTAGCATTGACTCACACATTATGATAACACAGAAAACACTTGGTATCTAAATCCTATTTCACAACCCAACTAAAAATCAGCAAGTCTCATCAGTCCCTACAACTTTCACTACAATAGATCAACTTATACCTGCTAGCTCAAGAGTTAGGAGCCAGCTAATGTTTAAAGCAAATATGAGACTTGCCTAGCAAAACAATTCCTTTAGCAAACACAAGGTAAGGAATGTGGTAATATCCTCCCTAACTTAAGGTATTACAAACATTGTCTTGGAGCTGAAGTACATACTATTAAGTCTTGGAATAAAAAAACAGGTACATAAATTTCCATTTTACCTTTGCAATAAGTTTTGACCTTGCAGAGTCTCAATTAACTTTAAAGCTTGCTCCTTCCCAACTCCTGGAACCCCCTATAATGAAATATGAAATATTATTTAATTACAAACAAAACACTCATATTCTCATAAAAACATGGATAAAAACAAAGTGTAGAGAAATGACAAAAAGTGATTCCAGATCTTGAGAAGAAATTGAGAAAAATATTTTTGACCAAGTTTAAGGGCAGAGAAGGTGACAGATTACAGCTGTATTTCTAGTGAAACACACAAACTGTTCTTATGCTCAACAGCACCTGAGATAAAACAAGGCAAAGAAGGAAATAGAAAGCAGTAATAAACTAAAAGAAGTTCAATTCAGAAAAGTTACAATGAAGTAGAGAAACACTGGCACGTGTTGCCCAGGGAGGTGGTAGATGCTCCATTCTGGAAATATTCAGGGTCATGTTGGAATGGGGCTCTGAGTGACCTGGTTTAATTGAAGATGTCCCTCACTGCAGGGGGGCTGGACTAAGTGAATTTCAGAGGTCCCTTCTGACCCAAACTACTGTATCAGTCTATGATTTAAAACATACACATATTGCTTTCCAGTTCTTCCCATCTTCACCCTATTTTGCCAAGAATCAATACACCTGATTATGAAGATTGTATTGAATGTACTTTCTACAGCATCATTACAAATACATCTATATTTATTCAGTTGTAATGGCACAACTGAATACATACAACCATATGAAATAAATCTACATTTCAAACCAAGTCCGCATTGGACTACAGTCAGACATTCAAGTAAAGTCAGATATTCAGCTTCTGCAAGGAAAGGATTATTCTGATGTACTTTGAACAAAATAAGTGCAATTATAGTGTGGTTTTCTCATTTACCTGTTCTGCCAATATCCATTCCCAATACACTCCATAATTCAGCTTTCTTAACAAGTTTCTGTCTTCATCTACTTTGCTGAGCTGCAACAACTCAAAGGATCTATCTGGTATCACATAATTGTGACATTTTTAGACTGTGTAAGAACCTGGCATTCCAGGAGCTGCTTTGGTACAATAACCACTGATTATCCACTGGTTTTTTTACTCCCTCTTTTTACACAGTAGTAATTATTTAAAGATTCCTATAACAGAAACAAAATTAAAAAAAAAACAAAAAAACAAAAAAACCAACAAAACCCAAAACAAAAATAATGAAAGGTTTGTTTTTGCCAGCAGTATCACTTGTTTAAAGGATAGTTTTATCAAGCTGGGACAAAATTATTTAAGAATAACTAGATATCTGCTGCAAGCCTGAATGGGAGCAATCATTGCCTGAAGTCACTACATGAACTGTATGGAAATCAAGTTTCATCCCACTTCTCCCTTACAAATAGCCATTACAACAGCTTCTGTTCAAAGTCTCAAAAAAGAATAAAAGCATTTACAGGAAAGAAAAAAAAGAAAGAAGTGAAGTAGAAATGAGTGCGATACCTCTCAGTTAATTAGGTACATTTCCAAATAGATCACTTCTAATTCTTCGTAAATTATATATTTACAAACAATGGAGCAGGAATACATCCAAACTGCATCCAGAACTGCCTTTACTAATAACTACAGCTCAAAACCACCAGTACTACATCTTCCAAAGAGCACAGAGAAAGCCATTTTTTCTCATTTTCCACAGCTCCTCTGCCAGGGATGCACTTGTATGTGACTTGATACAAAGCATTCCCATAAACAATGGAGTTCTCACACCTTGGCTCAATGTAATCAGCATGTAAACTTTTGCCTTCACCTCCATTATAGAAAAGGTTTGGAACAAGACAAAGCAGTCTTAGAAAGACTGATGTTCATGAACCATTTTGAATATCTTTAGCCTTTTACAAATAGAATTTACAGTGACTTCCTACACATCTTCTACTGGATCTCAGTAACCATGCAATGCATAAGCTTCCCCAGCATGCACATCTCCCTTGATATACTTTGTTGTTTTTCAAGACAGTGTAAGGATCAAATAAAAAATAATTATATTGCTTACCTTTGGAAGATAATCGCAGCCAAGAAGAACTGCTAGCCCAATCAAAGACTCTCTGTCACAACCGAGTTTCTCTTTAATAGAGGACATTGTGTAACTGTCAAGATGTGGATCCTGAAAGAGAAATTTATTACATATTATTTCTGTTACATCTGTTACAGGGAAGGAACTGCTTACTCACCCCTATTCACCCACACCCTCAGGAAGGGTTCTACCCCATAAGAGGGGTCTAATAGAAAAAAAAAATAAATTGACATTAGAATTTGTAATGTAATGCAAATTACATTACAAATGTAATTTGTAATTTTACAAATGTAATTTGTAATTTTTACAAAAAAAAAATCACATGAACAACCACAGTTCTAGAACTTCAAGTATGGGCATCAGCTGTTGAAATAAACTAAAATAAGCCAAGAGGTCCAGCACACAGCTGGATAATCATGTTACAGGATGGGTGAACAACTGGCTCACAGGTCAGGCACAAAGAATCACAGTGGATAGGGTTAAATCAAGCTGGAAACCTCTCACAAGAGGAGTTCCACAGGGCTCCTGTCCTCAGCCCACTTCTCAACATCTTCATTATCATCCCAAACTTGATACCAAAAGGGTTAATTCAATTTCAGGACTGGAAGGAATACTAAGTAAGTGTACCAACAACACTAAATTGGGAGGAGTTGTTGACTCCCTGAAGGGCAGAGAGACAAACTGGAGAGATGAGTCACCAACCATATGAAGTTTCACAAGGGGAAGTGCTGGAGGCTGCACCTGGCACGGGGTAACCCCGGCTGTGTGCACAGACTGGGCAATGAGAGGCTGGAGAGCAGTGCTGGGGGAAAGGGACCTGGGGGTCCTGGCAGATGGCAAGTTGAACATGAGCCAGCAGGGCCCTGGCAGCCAGGAGAGCCACCCCTGACCTGGGGACATCAGGGACAGCGTGGCCAGCCAGGCAAGGGAGGGGATTGTCCTGCTCTGCTCTGCACTGGGGCAGCCTCACCTCCAGTGCTGGGGGCGGTTTTGGGTGCCATGATACTAAAAATTCATTAAGCCATTAGAGATCATCCAAAGGAGGTAACAAAGATGGTGAAGGGCCTTCAGGGGAAGCTGTATGAGGAGTGTCTGAAGTCATTTGGTCTGTTCAGCCTGGAGAAGACTGAGGAGAGACCTCACTGCAGCCTTCAACATCCTCACAAGGGGAAGGAGAGGGGCAGACACTGATCTCTGATCTTTTCACTCTGGTGACCATTGATAGGACTTGAGGAAGCAGCATGAAGCTGTGTCAGGGGAGGTTTGGGTTGAGTATCAGGAAAATGTATTCCAAAGGGTGGTTGGGCACTGAAACAGGCTCCCCAGGGAAGTGGTCACAGCACCAAGATAAACCTGACAGAGTTCAAAAAGTGTTTGGACAAGGCTCTCAGGCACATGGTGACTGTTGGGCTGTCCTGTGCAGGGCCAGGAGTTGGACTCAATGATCCTGATGGTCCCTTCCAACTCAGTATACTCTAGTGCTCTAGGTATTTTAATTGTTTACTACCTGTAGAACTATTTGTTTTGCCTTTGTGGCAAAACTAACATTATCAAATCCTAGTGGCTGTGCCAAGTCATTTCAGGAAGTGAACTTTTTAAAATGCATGTCAACATTTCAATGTACTACTTAAATAAAATAAAGAAAAAGAACAAAAATGTTATCTAACATATTAGGCAAAAGCTAAAGGAATATTTGAAAGATAAAGGAACTCAAATACAAAATGGAATCAAGACAAACATGAATTAAAACATAGGCCACTGCCTTCTTCCTTAAACATGACAAAAAATCCCCTCACAAGCCAACAAACAAAAGTGATCCATTTTGCTAGAACAGCTGCCCCTGACAGTGTGCCCCCTGCACACTCACAAATTCTTTTTTATGCTGACCTATATATGTACCTAAGTATACCTAAAAGATTGAGCTTGTCTTCACTGTTGGTGATAAATGACAAGGAAGCTAAATGAAAGAACCAGGTCAAGGAAGAACTCAAACATGGTGTTACCAAAGCAAATAACCTTCCATGAAGCCTAATTTTTTTTTTAGAGTTAATTATTTGTAGTGCACTTCTTTTGTTCTATTGATTTTCTCTCATCTCCGATGTATTTTTTCAACAAGTCTTTCAGATGAACATTATAAATTACAGAAATTTGGGGTAGCCCTTCACCATTTCTGGAAAATTGTATTCTTAACAAATGAACACTTCAGTTTAAGGCCAAATATTATTTGGTTTTTTGAATGATCACAAAAATTGATTGTGATACAGATGTACAATCCCTACACTATTCATATTTAATTGGGACGAACAGCATTAATTGCAAGTATATTAATAATAAAATGAACCTGTAAGATGCAAGTATGTGAACACTTATTAGACCCAGGACACTGATGATTCATATGACCTAAGGGTAAAATTTATAGGAAACAATTACTTCACTCAACTTCTTCACTATAAAGGAGGAAACGGGAAAAAAACATTTGCTATTTAGCTTTATATGAGACACCACAGGGTACTACAAACACAGGCAATATTACCCTGTTCTCAGTAGTTTTCCTCTCACAGCCAATACAAAAATTACCAGTGAATCAAATAAAATGTTCCTGTCTTAAACATACTATTTTAAACAAACCCAACTACTACAAGGTAAGTTTAAAAACATATAAGTATTTTTTCAAGTCCCTTCTTTCTATTTACATTTCTGTAAAGAGTCTATAGAAGGGGTGGGAACAGGGTGAGGTACATTACCTTAGCATTCATGGCAAAGTTCCTATAAACTGTTTGAGCTCCATACAAGAAGACATCCCCATCATTGGTAATGCAGCCATCAACGAGTCCTTTTGCATTTAGGTAGGCACACATTGCCTCTGCTTCTCCAGCTGCTTGAACCCAAGGGACACCTAAACACTCCAGCAGTTCAAGACACTAAAAGAAGGAGCACAAAAGGAAAGAAGTTGAATGTTGAGCTGTTCAACTCACTTATTAGCATGCATTTTCTCAGACATAAGTGCATTTAAAAACCGCTGTTGTTCTGCCTACGTAACACCTCATCAATGAAAGCACTACTTTAGCAAAAAATAATTTCCTGTAACAGTGAAAAGCAGATATCCACAAAGAGCAAAGTATTAATTACAGGACTTGAACACAGCATGATTAATGGCCACTCATTCACAAAAATCTTTACACTTTAAATAGATATTTAGGATGTTTTCAGAAGAGTAGTAACAAAGGAGTATTTCTCTTTGAGAAGTAATGCTGTTTACTCAAGCAGTAATTCTGAGTCAGAACAGACATCTTCCAACAGGTGCCAAACTTCCCAAGAATATCAAGCAGAAAAGTACAATGCTGTCATCCTACCAAGACTGGATCACTGTGCAAGACACACTTATATACTTACAAATGTCTGAAAAAAATATTTTATTTTAGAATGAAACATGAATTGCTATGCATAGTCTAGTAAAGCCCTGAGTGCCCGTAAATTCTACTTCATAGAATTTTGAATAGACAGAAATGGCTAATGGGGGTGGGAGTATATGAAGTATGGATACTAACACCATAAAAGAACAGCAAAGTTAAATTTTGCAATAAATCCTCAGTTATGGTTGTCAATCACAACAGCACAACATGCACAGTAACATATCAATGAGAAAATTATTCTGATACTGTTTGTCTTTTGTAACACTCAACAGATGCTGCAAGGCCTGACTTCAAAGGTGCACATTCCTTCAAACCTCAGAACATTGTTTACATTTGTTGTGTATAAAGCTGTGAGACACTGAAATATTAGGGGTTAATGACTTAAGCTGGCCATTTGAAAAAGCAGCAGGTGCTTTGCTGAGGCCACGTTTGCACCCCCAGCTGAAGAGCAGGAGAACTTCTGGGTGTGTGTTGGTGAAACCTCTGATCCAGTATGACACAGGGGGTGCACACCCACCATGGGAGGATGCCAACCAAAAACCAGCCTTTGTTTAGCAACAAGCTGGTTTTTGAGCTGGGTGAGGCCAACAATAACCAGATCCTGTGAGGTGGGATAATGCTTTTTTAATCTTGCCAATTTCCTCCTTTACACCTGGCTCAGGTGTAAAAGATGTACACACCAGTCATTCAGTGTCATTCCACCCTAATCTGCCCCGAAGGAATCTCTTAACAAGAACCACAGTTACCTGGCCTCCAGGGGTGGGTTGTAGCAAAAGCAATAAATTATTTCAAGCTCCTGTATTTAATGTGGTTAAGATTTCTTTCTATCACATTAAAAATACTTTAACACACAGTTACTCACCTCTTTTAACAAGGCTTTAAATAAAGATCTCCCTGTTCTCACAGCTCCAGCTTTCTTCGAAGGCCCATAGCGCATCTCATTCCTCTTGCTCATGGTGTCTGCTTTCAGCCTGGGGGCCTCTCCCTCCATGACAAACACTAGTTTAATTCCCATTGATGTAAAGAAAGAGAACCGAAAAAAGAGGTTTCTGCAATAAAGCAAAGTGTTCCACAAGCTGAACTATTTGTGAAGACTGATTTCTTCAGACATTTTCCTTATATCCCTTATATTTTCCTGACCCTACCACTGGAAAAATCCTAGCATTGTCTTTACCTCTAATGATTCTCTCGCCCCCAAGCTAAACAAACCTCTGATCTATATTCTTGCCTTTGGCTGAAATTGTCATACTATGAAATTGTAGCAGCTTTGCAAAATTCCCAAGAAAATACAATATAAGGACAGAAAAGATCTTTTTCGGGTGTAAAGATGTAAGCAAACTTAAAAGGCTTAATAAAAACATATTCAATATCCAAAATCTGCCTCCAAACACATATTTACATTGATTCTTTTATATGAAATATTAACCCCAAAATATCAATACAGATACACCTCAAGTGACTGCTGTAGTATTGGACAGACCTCTAGATACCATTACCATGCCAATTTATTTCATATGCAAACCATCATCACTGAGGGGTGGAGTTTTACAAGGCTGCAGTAATAAATATTTGAACTTCAACAGTAAAATTAACAGCAATCTTATCAAAAAGCATTATGCTTTACCAGTAATTGCAGTATCAGTCTTTCAAAAGGAGTAGATCAAACAAACATTTATATCTCTTTGACAGACATGGAGAGACCATTACGCTGGATTTAATTTGTACAGTTACTACTAGCAAAAAACAGTAAGCTGGTCTTTTGAGGTTAGTTCTATTTTCACAAATGATGTAAAAAAAATCAATCCATACAATAAGTTACATGAAAATACAAATTCTCAAAAAATAATTAATTTTCAACTGTCTGAAAACATTTTTTGGTAGAAATCTCTTCAACCCTTTGTATTGCTTTGGAGGTCTGGACTGATGCTTCCATTCCACTGCACACAGGACATCCTACCAGACTGATGTAATGACTTTGGTAATGCTGCCACTTTTACAATTAATTATCCATTTGGGTTTGTAAGTATAAAACATTTTAAGACATTATTCTCAGAAAACACTGAGATTTTGTATCATGCTGATATTTTATATTGTGCTGAATTCAACAGAAGTCACAGGCATGTGTAACACCATCTAGTAACTCAGTATTCTACACTGGTAACTAACAACAAGCACTGATGAAAATTTGTGTATGTTTTCATCATTGTTAGCACTGTTTGCAGAGAACAGTGCTTTGAAATTATAGATGCTTAGATATGCTCATTCCTTAAATAAGTCATTTAAATTAAAAATATATACATATTCCTCAAGTTTGTTCAAATGCCTGAAGAATAATTTAAACATATTTAATTCAATATGGGGGTCTACTTAGAACTAACTTCAAACCCTTTATATATGCAGCATAAGTGATAACTGAATCAAAACACCAGTCATATGAATTTCAAAGCTACTCTTAGAAGTCTGTTGAATAAGTAACATATTTAAATTATACAGCTACAAGACATTTGGCTCAAATAATTTATATGGATACCTGAGATGTGGCTTGGTAACTACTCCAACCATCTTCTTAACGGTCTGTGCTTCACAAACCCACAAACTTAAATCAACAGCAAGTGTTTTCCCTCTGAGACTACTCATGTTGACAGGCTGTCTCACAGGCTCCAGGATTTGCCACAGGTAAGTCACTCCCATTGTTTTTGCTTCCTTTTTGTCAGAAGGTAGATTTTAACTGTGGAGACCAAACAAATAAAACAGTTTCAGCATATGACATGAAGCATTATGACTGTGAGGTTCAGAAGATTAATATATTTGCCACTACAAGTTCTACTTTTTTGAGGCAAGAACACTTGCAAGTCCAAGTCCACTTCCAAGTCTTCTAAGTGTAGTGACTCCAGTTCATAGATGGTTTATTACCAAATACCTTCTTTGGACGGAACAGTTGCATTACTAATAAGCTGAACATAAATAAAACCAAACTCAATTAAGAAAAAAATAAACAATGAAAAAATTATTAATTTCCAAGTCTCATGTGTCTCTTACATAAACACAATCCAAGTTTTATTAAAAACAAACCACAGAATTCTTAAGGAAATTACATCCTGATTTGAGGTAGGGTTCACATTAAAATTTTCTGTTAAAATAGAAATAGTTTAATGCTATTTGAGGAATATTTACAATGACAACAGAATTTAAACTTTCTTTGCATTCCAAGATGATACAAGAGGGGTCAACACCCAGAGATTCTGGGTTGGGAAACTGAAGTTGGAGTTCAGGAAAAAAAAGATGGTATTGCTACTGTGGTTGCTCACAGGCTGCAGACAATCTTAACATGAAGCTGCCATATTGCCCTACTTTTAATCCAGTGCTGATGGAAGCCTCTCTGAGCAGGGAATCAGCAGTGATTGGCACTGCAATTTGGGAAGAGAACTCCAATGTAGTATTAAGAAGGAGGCAGCACTTTATTCTGGCCCTGGATGCCTGGGGAACAGCTCCATGCAACACGTGCATCTGGCTCAGGATGGTGCACATCCTTATTGGCCATAATATCCACATTCATCAGAAAATTGTTACTTTTCTGAACTTCATACTTAGGGCACAGAGTCCAAACTTATCACTTCAGGCAATCACAGAGCCCTTAAACAGGATTGGGCCAACTTGTTACTAAGCTCTCAGTGCAATATGACGACTTCTGAATTTCCCTTCCAAACAAATATCCTGGCATTTCTAACATTGTGACTGCAGAAACACACCAGTGTGTGTTTCACTGTGCAATTTTGGTACTGTGTGACTAGCACTACCTACAATGCATGCCAGCTGAAAACATACACCCACTAGGAGGTACATCTCTTTGTCTCCTGTAACTTTACTTATACAGCTCCTCTCTGCATGGTACCCCATTGCCACACATTTTCTTCTGTTTTCATTATTCTTCTGGTTTTCACATCTTGCCAGTTTTATACAAGGCCTCTAGCATATACTCTGCTTTCCACCCTCACAATACCCATTTATTCCTGCACTGTCTTATGGTACAAAGTTTGTCTCATGCTTATTTATTTTGTCTCTTCTCTCCCAATATTAGAATATAAAAATCAAATACAATCTGAAATGTTTTGTATTTCTTTCTGCTTTTGACACTACTGTACAATCAGATAAATTAAAATGCTCCTTTGAATAAATCAGACTAGATGACCTACCAGTGCTCAGAGATCTGCTTCAGACACGTGAGGAGCTAAGCCACTGTGTGGTCTCTCACATTTAACACCAGAGTCTGTCAGAACAGCAAGCCTGCTTTGGAGGGTGCATTCTTTTATACTTTAATTCTGTTTTAAAGCAAGGAAGCTATTCAATTCCAGGTTGTTTTTAAACCAAGTTCTCATGGTAAGATTTACTTTCAACAGAATTGAGGTCTCTAATCCATTTCTTTAACAACTACAATGACTCAACCTCATTTAAGTTGTATGCAGACAGAATATTGCTTTTTNGCCCGCTCCGGACCGTCCCGCCCAGTCCGCCCCGCCGTGCGGGGATCGGGAGCTGTCCCAGGTAACGGGGCGCGGAGCAGGCCGGGGCCGAAGGGAGGGGGGACAAGGGACGGGCGAGCCATGNTATGTCACGCACATACATTTGTTTAAAATACAAATCAAGCATACAACTACATAGTACAATTTCTTGAAGTCCAGGATAATCAGTTTCACTGATGCACAGGGGAAGTATCCAAACCTTCCCAAAAGACAAGCACAGTAATTAATCTTCAGTGAGAGAACACCTAACAAAGAAGACAGATATCTTTTTGGTGTTATAATTTGGTTTCTGCTAGTCTGCATCAATACAATTTCTTAAAAAAAAACTGTTAGTCAGTTTCTAAATATTGTTACGGAGTGTCACATAATAATTAAAGGGAAAGACAAATACACTAAAAACACCCTACATCTGGTTAGACTACAAATAATAATAAAAAAACCATAAAAATNACATCTGGGTAAACACAAAAAAAAAAAAAAAAACCAAAAAAAACAAAAAAAAAAAAAAAAAAAAAAAAAAAAAAGGCTGACTTTTTCACTGTAATAAAGTATAGCTATTTGAGGACTTAAGTTTTTCACATCACATTGAATATGTATCTACCGGTGAGTTATGAAAGCCTGCAAGACTGGTAGAAGTCTTTGGGTTTTTTGTGTGTATTTCATAAAATATTTAAATTTGAATTCAGTGTACAAATAGCTCAACTACTCTTAACATGAATGATCTGTCTACTCGGATTTTATTTAAGAGCTTCGTTCATCACAAGCCTCCAACCCTAGAGATATGGCAACTTCCAAAGAAGCGAGACTAAACTTGATTTATTTTCATATACTTAGAAGATCGTTAGCAGTAAACATAACCACCCCCCTACAAACCCTTCTCAGCGTCTCTTTAGGCCAGAATGTGCTAAACCCATAAAGCTTTTATGTCTTATATAGTGCTGTAAGACTACATTCTGCTCTACTAAGTTTTTTTTACACTGCCAGAAATGCCAGCTACTTAAAAATAACCACAGAAAGCATTTAACGCTGAAACTCAATTAATACAGAGACACTTTCACACAAGACCAAGGTAACTTGCAAAGACAGCTAAGCATATATTTTATGTCTCACCCGCAGGCCTTTAAAAAGGAGGAAAAACACGGCAGAGGAAGCACGAAAGCCCTGTCGTTTTTAACAACTCTCCCCCTCTCTCTCTCTCTGCGTTACCCCAGCACAGCTTTGCCAATAAACCTGCGCACCGAAGGACAGCAGCGCTCCAGCGTTTGCAGATTCCTCCTCAGGCGCCCAGGGCTCTGTCCGGCGGGGCGAGCACAACCCCGAGAGCCCGGACGCGCGGGCTCCCCGCACGCAGCGTTTGAAACTCCCGCCCGCTGCGCCGGCGCTCCCCGCGCACCGCGCCCACAGGAACAGGCGTGCCCGAGCTCCCCTGGGCTGCTCCGCCTCGGCCCGGGAGCGGGCCCGCCCCCGCGGGGACCAGCGGGAACGCCCGGCCCGA
>VZRH01005338.1:142136-229712 GCA_013397555.1 Urocynchramus pylzowi | reverse complement strand
GGCCTGGCGGCCGTAAGGCGGGGCAACGGCTGCCCCCGCTGCCCCCGGCCTGGCGCCGCGGTTCTGGCGCAGGTGGCTCTGCGGGGCCAGTTAGCGGTCGGAGCTGGCGTTTGTCACCCGCCGCCTAGCGTGAGCGCCCCGCCGGGTGGGAGCGCTCTCTCGGATGCCCATCTCTGAGGGCAGAGAGCCGGAGCGGCGGCCGCACGGGCGTTCCAGCCGCCGAGGAACCCTTGTCTCTTTGCTAAGGGGTGGGAGCATTCCGGATCGTGCGGTGTTGGGAAAAGCAACAGGTAATGGTGGACTTGAGGGATTTCTGCCCCGCTTTCGTTTTCGCTGTCCGTAGGGGAGGCAGAGCTGCCCTCTGTGCCGCAGTGCAGTTCTGGGCTCCTCAGTACAAGAGAGAGATGGAGGTCCAGTGGAGGGCTGTGGAAGATGATTAATGGACTGAAGCATCTCTCTTATGAGGAGAACGCTGAGGGAGTTGGGCCTGTTCAACTTGGAGGAAAGACTGCTGAGAGGGAACCTCAATCTGTATAAATGTCTAAAGGGAGGGTGTCAAGAGGATGGACCAGGCTCTCCTTGGTGGTGCCGAGCAATAAGACAGGAGGCAACGGGCAGAAACTGATGTTCCATCTGACATGAGGAGGAATGTCTTTTTGCTGTTCAGATGAACACGAACTGGAACTGATTGCCCAGGGAGGCTGTGGAGTCTCCCTTACTGGAGATTCTCAGAAACTGCCCGGACACAAGCCTGTGCTTTGTGCTCTGGGATGACCCTGCTTAAGCAGGGAGGTTGAACCAGATGACCTGCTATGTTCCCTTGCAGCCTTACCCATTCTGTGATCCTGTGGGTCAGGCAGTGCTTCTCCAGTGTTTGAAAGGATGGCATAGGCCTCTTATCCACTGGCTACAAATGTATTAGGAGAGGAGTTGTCAACGTCAGACATACAGTCTAGCATGGAACATCTGGCTCAGATAGCCCCAGAAATGTAGAGCGCTCCACTGCTGTGTCTCAAGACTGGGCTTCTGACTGCAACTCTCTCAAACACCTCCCTTTAAGTACAACAGGTAGTGTTGTACTTCCTTCGTTATTATTAACTGTTAGTGTTAATTTTTAATTTTATTACTGTTTTTCTGACTGTTAAATGTAGTGTGCTATACATTAGCTAAAGACCTGAAGTATTCTTTCTCTCCTTACAATATCGTGTTCATCCTGCCATTTGTCTGCTCTGATGTCTTTACCTCTGCTTTGCCAGCTGGGTGAAAGGCAGAGTTAAAGCTGGGGAAAAGCTGGGCTGTGTCCAGAGTGTTCAAAGTGGATGTCCCACAAGACCAATGGAATACTTTCCTACCTTGTGCGGATACCAGACCAGCAAGGGTGTGGGAGGCCATGGGTCGGGCATTGAAGTGGGGATGCTCTGGGAGGAAACTTCTTTCTAGTTTAGGTAGAGAAACTGAAACATTTTCCCAAGGTTCTCCATTCCTTTATGTAATTCTGACTTTGTCACTCAGATAGTACTCCCTCCCCCGTTCTGGAAGACTCTGTACCTTCTGTTCACCCATTGGCCTCTGTTCAGAACCGCTCCCCTGTCTGCTCCCCATGGGCTGTGGTTGTGTCATCCCATCCCAGCGCTCTCCTTTCTTCCCCGACAGTATTGGTTTATTTGTGTCCCCACTCCTCCCGCTCTTCCCCGGTTATATAACTCATCCCCTCCCCTGCTTGGGGCTCTCAGTGCTTGGTGCCTGGGTGCCTTGTGCTTCAGTGAGGGTGATCAGCACCCTCTCTCTGGCTCCTTGACGCCAAGACCCTTCAGCTGTGGTTGTGGACCTTCTAGCTTGTCCTACCCTCCACCTCACCTGGACCCTACCTTCCCTGGACCTTCCACTGTTCCTGTAATAAAACTCAGTTGGATCCCTTGAGTCAAGGGCCCTCCTTCATTTTCTGGTCGAGCGCACGTGTATTCCATCGGGGCCTGAGCGTAAGGTGGGCTGGGGAAGCTGGTCGTCCACACCAGGAGGGGATCACTCTCGGGAAGGCTGTCACCCTGAGGGCACCTGCCCAGGGGTGCCCACACCAGGCTGCTAGAAAGCCACTCATGTGGGTTTGGTGACAGCAGGTTGGTTGTGTCAGCCCTGGATGAGCCAAGCTGTGACCAGCCAGGCAGGAAAAAGGGAAACAGTTGTGGAACTCCATAGCAGTGAATACTGATAGGCCATTGATTAAGTTGAAACATGGGTGACTATCAGTTGGTGTAGCCTCTGCCTTCTTATCCTTTGATGTGTACAGAGAGTAAGTACTTTTCTAACATGTAGCAGTCCGTGAATACTTATACAGGACATTTGGGGCTTGCATTTTGTTGTCGTGCTGTCATCATATGCATAACAATTGCTTGTTGTAATTTTTAGTGATCCTTTGATTGTTTTTATAATTGAAGCTGTCTTGCCTTTATTTGCTCCCAAATACAGATCCAGTTTTTATACCTAACTGTGTACTCTTACGTTCCATGATAGTGAAGTTTATTTTTATTAAACCAGTACTCTTGATTTCTCTTCCTGAATAACTGTTGGATTCTTGTTTGCATTATTAACTTGACTTTGTCATCATAAGTTTTCATCAACATAGTCTTACATTATATTATAATATTCTAAAGTATATTTTATATTTTAGATTTTAGGTATGATACCTAATCCATTAAAAAATCCTTTTGTTAACATTTGTCAATAATGTCTTTTGTTGGCTTCTCAGTAGTCTATTATATATTTTAAAATATATTGATGTATTTTTTTGCCAGTTTAATTGTTTCCAGTGTAGTATAGCATACTTTAATAACATTCAGATAGCTTGGATCACCTGCTTTTCCTTTGCCTTGAATAGTTATTCCCGAACTGTTGTTAAAGTTAGGGTAGGTAGTGCTGAAACTGAAAGCAATCATTTTTTCAATTAAAAACTTAATGTAGAAAATTAGGGGTGCCTTGGTGCAAGAGTTTTGGGAGCAGTTAATGTAAAAAAATGCTTTTCTTGTCAAAAATATCAAGATGACATGAAGATAAAATTCAAACATGTTGTTTTTTTGTGCATTTATTTTTTTAAATGTTGGTTATTTTTTCCTGTGCCTTTTAAAACCTTCTTTCTTGTAAAATCTTATTAATGGGCTCCTTGTGGTTGCGGTCAGTTTCTTGCTCCTTTTGGGTTTTTTGTACTCAGGGAAGGTTCTGCATCCACTGATATTTGTCATAATTTCTGAGGCTGAGTTTGCTTGTAGTTCCAGTTAAATTTTGTTTCCAGTACTAGCTCTTTAACAGTTTTGAGGTGCAGATGGTTCTGTCTTTTGCTTTCCTCATAGTTAGATTACATGAGATTATTTTGTTCTGTTTTCCGCTCTTACACTCTCTTTTCCTTAAATGTTCAAATTGTATAGCAGTGGAACTCATAGCCCTCATCTTTAGTTTGGGTGTTATTAATTACAACATTTAAAGCTTATGTTTGCCCTTCTTTTTAGAGGAAGATTTTAGTGGAACAGCAGATTCCATGAATACTTGTCTTCATATTTGGGTGATGGATGCCAAGACCTTGCAAGTGACTGCTTCCTGGTCTGAGTAATTTGGCATGAAGGCATGTTTTTGTAGTAAACCCAGAGTAGCATAGCAAAAGGCATGTAAGCCGAATCAGGAAATGTATTTGCTCCTTGATTTCCTTGTGTGTTGTAGTAAACTACATAATATAAAGTGGGTATGATAGTTTTGCTGTAAATACTTCATGGGTATCATCATTATAATAATAGTAATAATAATCATCAGTAATAAGCATCATCATTCTTCTTCTCTTCCTCCTCTAATATTTGATAAAGAAATCCCTACCATACAAAATTATTGCAGGAGTGTCAGATGGCAAGTTTATTGCATTTCTACATTTGCTTTGAATTTTGTTCATTCCCCATAATGGAAAGGGATTAATACTGTTTTTTCTTTATCTTTTAGATGCGATGTCATAGAAGATTAATGAGGGGATCGTAAGACACTGTATTTTATAAAGCAGTCAACAAATACATAGACTAGAAATTAGATATTCTTTGTAATGATGTTGGAAGTTTTGATGTCTCGTGTGTCTCTTAGCATAAATGCTGTTCTCTGTGGCACTTGGTAGTATAAGCTGTCTGACTTCTCGTCAGTTGAATTCAGGCAATAGTTTGACCAGAACATTAGGCTCACACAAGGAAACTGCTCAGAGAAGCATCTTGTTCTCCACAGTGACCCACACATACAGATCTATATGGTGAAGTGGTTAGGAGCTCACCTAACTAATGTTAAAAGAAAGAAGTTTTTTTTCTGCATTACTTTTTAGTAGAATCAAAGACTTGAGGTGAATTATTATTTTGTTGTGTAAAGAGCTGCTCGCACTATGAGGGATGAGACAGAATGAGAAGAGGGAAGAAAGACTGCTCTCTCCAATGCAGCACAAGTTCTTGTGACTAAAGTTGTATTTCAGCAGTCTTTATTTCATTGAGTTCTCTGTAGATTCTCCAAGTAACTAGTCTTAAAGCAGAGAATGTGGATCAAGACCCACTGAGAAGCTCTGGGAGGGCTTTGACAAGGGGGCCCCTGGGGTCCTGAGGCTGTGCACTGCACAGCTGGACCTGCTGTGCTGACCCACCCGGCTTTCTCACAGAATGTGTCACCTCCCTCCAGGAGATCGTGTTAGCAGCTGTTTGGCTAACCTGCATGACTTCTCTCCTGGATTGTCCCATCTGTCCTGAGGGACAAGGAAGTGCTTGCTTGTTGTCATCACCTGTATCCATGAGGAGGAGTCTTCTGGCCTCCGAGCCCCCAGTGTGTTTAGCCATGTGTTACCAACTTGGGGCGTGCTGTGTCTCTAATGCTGGTCATTCTTTCCTGCACCCCACATATTAAAAAAAAAAATCAACATTAATTTGTTTTTATAAATAAGCAGCCTATTCTTAGGCCATGTGTCATTCAGTGATCTTTCTGTAGGAGAGAATGTTAAGTACATTTATTGCCTCGGAATTTTCCTTGAACTGGTGCTGTGCATTAAAGTTGGTTGTCATCTTTCTTACAGGGGAAGATCATCTTTCTTACAGGGGAGCTTTAGATGAAATTCCAGCAAACTAAGCTGAGTAGGAGAACATAATCCATTTCAGAAAAGTTTTGGTGTCAGAAAACTGTGCAACTGATACTAGTTTTAGCCTGTTTTAGATACTTAGCATATGTTTTAGATACTTAACTGCTGACAAATAAAAAGATTTTGTATTGCATTTGTGTAAATAGCACCATGCTTCTATACCGTGCTAAAGTAGCACTGTACTTAGGGAAAGTATGTCAACTTCTGTATTTTGTGTGGGTCTTTGAGTCTGTAGGTATGAAGAATGTAATAAGTACTTTTGAGGGAATAAAAACCATGCCATAAGCTTATGATTACAGAAAATACGAGATTTTTGTATGTTTTAGTAAAGCTTGTTACTTTCACAATATTTGTTTCAGACCAGTCCTGTTAGTGCTGGAAGTCTGTGCATTATTTATTGATTTGTAGAGGAAATTTATATATGTGTCCTCTATATAGAGAGAATAGTTATCCTTTATTAGGAGCATTTTGTTTAGTGTGATCGTGTTATACTACCTTGTAGTGTAAGAAACAGCTCAGGAACAGTGCTATGAATCTAAATTTTCCTTTATTCTACTTTTATGTGTTCTGCATATTAATTTTCTCGGCTTTTGTCAACCACTAATAATTAATACATGTTGTTTTTCTCCATGCAGCTGACTTTAATCAAACCTGTACTGATGCTGCTGATTATACTATGTTAGTTATGTATTTTTTACCACTAATCTTTAATTCCATTGTTAACCAAAAACAATTCTAGCAAGTATTCCAAAGTGTAACGTACTAAGGAAAACAGAATCAAAGTTGATTTTATTTATTCAGCTTGATCAGAATAATGAAGTTGTGTTTCTTTTGTTTTGTTTTGTTTATTTTTGTTTTGCAACTCCTTCATAGCAAGCGTGGCCTTAAATTACTGAAATTTCAGTTCTGGGAAAGTATTTGTTGCAATGTTTGCTGTGATTTTAATATTTGTATTACCAAAGTAAATAATTTGGTATTTCTGTGCTATCACCTGTGGGTATGTTGTCACCTAGAAAACTGAAGCCTGTAATATTTCGTTACTTTTATTTTTCAGTACTCATGGGTAAGAGAAAGGAAGAAAGTGTTTTAACTCCTGGGTCCCAGAAAAGGCAGAGAAGAGAATACACGGACGTACATAGTGACGAGTCTAATGAAGAAGAAACTTTAGAGTTCTCAGCTAATAGTAGTGCCCCTTCACAGTTGGTAAGTATAAAAAGTCATAGAGATGGAGATACAAGAAAAGTTCTGTGCCTGTTGAAATAAATGTCTTGGATGTAGGCATCTGTAGAACAAAAATAAAAGAAACTAGGGATACTGTCTGTGGTGAGGACTTCTGCATGAAGTTATTCTTACCTTATTTCTTTTGGGTCCTCCAGTTATAATAGTCAATCATAACATAATATTCTGATTTAATAGAAGGAATACTACTGTAGTTGTGAAATGTTTTGTTTTCTCAAATGAAAATGTGTTAATCACACTTACACAGAGATTTTATCTTTACAAATTTTAACTAATATATCCTTCTGACTCTCCTGTACGGTAAGAATTCAAGCAGTAAGGGCAAGATGTTGTCATATCAAAGAAAATCACATCAATTATTTAGTCCCATCAAAATCATTGTGAAATGGAAAAGTAAATGAAGAAAATGGATTTTGATAGAACTATGGTATATTTCATTTATGGTTATAGTAAAGGCAGACAAAATATTTGCAAAACTATTTACTAAAAGAAGTGCCAAATACTTGTTTGTTTTGCATTGCTGACACTTTCAGATATCTGAAAAAAAATCTAGTGTTTGAAATACAGATTTTGATGGAAAAGAAACTTGAAAACAGGAATATTATTCTTTTCTTATTTTCTTTTAGTAGTTGAATTTTAGTTTGATAAAAGACTTTTAAAAAATGATTGTTGAGATTGCAAATACTGTCCTGTGTATTTAGATTGGGCATTAGGAAACATTTCTTTACCAGTGGTAAGACACTGGACCAGGCTTCTGTGGGGGGTTGAACCTATCTGGGTGCCAGATGTGCACAAAAACCACTCTTTCACTGCCCTTCTTTCCTGGACAGGGGAGAGAAAATACAACAAAATGCTTGTGGTTGAGATAAGAGCAGGGAGAGATCACTCCCCAGTGACTGTCATGGGCAAAACAAACTCAGCCTGGGGAAATTAACTGAATTTATTTACAATCAAATCAGTATTTGAGAGATAATGAGTAATGAATCCAAATCTTAAAACACCTTCCCTGTACCTGTCCTTGGCTCCTCTTCACTCCCAGTTTTTCTCTCCCCCCAACCCAGCACCACAGGGAATGGGGGCTTTGGTCAGTTCATTACATGTTGTCTCTGCCACTAGTTCCTCTTCACAGGGAGGACTCACACTCATTCTGTGCTCCAGTGTGGATCCCTTCCACAAGATACAGGCCCTCAGGAGCAGCCTGCTCCACTGTGAGTCCCCCATGGGCTCACAAGTCCTACCAGCAAACCTCCTCCAGTGTAGACTTCCCATAAAGTCACAGCCTCCTTTGGGAATCCACCTGCTCCAGCACAGGGCTCTCCATGAGCTGCAGGGGGATCTCTGCTCTGATGCCTGGAGGACCTCCTGCCCTCTGGTGTCTGCAGAGCTGTGCCTCTGACAGATTCTCACTCCTCTCTTCTCTGGCTGCAGTTGCTGCAATTGCAATTTCCCTTTCCGGGCTCTTAGCCTGGAGGCACTACCACTTGGCTGAGGAGCTCAGCCTTGGCCAGCAGTGGGTCTGTCTTGGGGGTGGCTGGGGAATGGCAATGGCTCTGTCAGACATGAGAAAGCTTCTGGCAGGTTCTCACAGAAGCCACCCCTGTAGCTTCCTGCCCCTGCTACCACAGCCCAAAGCCAGTACAGCTTCCTAGAGAGGTGGTTGGTGCCCCAAGCCTGTCAGTATTTACAAGACATTTAGACGATGCTCTTAGTAAGATGCTTTAATTTGGTCAGCCAACTATTGTGAATCTCTTGTCTTAATATTTTATGTTGTATTGATGGTAAGTTAGTAATAGGGAGGACTGAAAGTTAACTGTGTGTGAGGGATCAGCTTTGGTAACTTTTTATTTTACTAAACAGCTGCTCTGTAGCAAGCAACTTCACACAGAGTCGTGAAACCCTTCTGTTTCCTTGTGGCTGGGAACAACCAATGTTTTATGTCATACTGTTGTTTTAATTCTCATTGTGTTTAAAATATATTAACTTAATCTCATTAAAATGCATATATAACTTGAGTTTTAATTGTTCATTCTTTAGCCTGATGGTGAGGTTGGGATAATTGAAAGTATCCAGCTGAAGAACTTCATGTGCCATTCAAATCTGGGGCCTTTTCAGTTTGGATCAAATCTCAATTTTGTTGTTGGAACCAATGGAAGTAAGTCTTAATTGCATAGCATCTTTGTCAAAGAACGCTTCTGTTAATAATGTAGAAGCTGTAGTTTTTTATTTGAAAAAGAATTGCTGGCCATGTTTTACGTGTGGACAAGGATTCACTTTTGAAATGAGGTACCACACAGGTCTATCCCAGATGTTAAAGGCTGGTGAATTAGGTCTTAAAATCGGAGATTTTTGCAAAAGATAATGTGACTATAAATATTTTAATAGATAAATAATGCATAAATTTTTATTTGAACTAAATGTACTTACATGTTTACTATTAAATGCACTGTAATTGTCCAAGTCCCTGCACTGTCCATCTGTGAGTTTGGAGGAACCACAGTGCTTGTAATGGGGGGTTGAAGTAATGCTGATAGTTGCATAATGCTAAACCAGATCTGAAGCACATTCAGAAAGATCCTGCTCCCTGATGGTTTGAGCTTCCCGAGGACATCCAAAATTTTGAAAAGCTGTGGTAGTTAGCCTGGAGAAGGAGGAGAAGGTTTGTCCCCTGTAGGCTGGCCCTCGGAGGAGGACGGGGAAATGTGCAGTTGTGAGCAGTTGCCGCTAGATGGCTCCCGCAGCCCAGGGGTGAGGGGGGCCGAGCGCGCGGCCCGCGCGGGTTTCACGGCCGGCATTCCGTCATGTCATGCCATTGATCATATCATGTCTTAACTTATCATATCTTATCAGCCAGCATTGCAGAGCACTTCAAAATGATACCCTCAACCCATGCCCCAAAGGTGATAAACACCAAAGTAGGGTGTGCATGCTGTGAGGAAGGTGTTACATAATGCAGCTCTGAGAACCAGCACAACAGCTCTGAGAGCAAATAAATCACCATTATCATCAGCAGCTATTAAGCTAATATCATGAATGCTTACAGAAAATTTGTTTTAACATACTATGGTCAGTTATATTAACCCTTTGAGCCCCACATTGGGTGCTAGAAAGGACCGTTGTCATTTAATCCCTTTTACCAACTAAATATCAAGCAGCCACTTACTCACTTCCCCATGTCCCCCAGTGGGATAGGAAGGAGAATTGGAAAAAGGTAAAACCTGTGGTTTGAGATAAGAACAGCTTAATAATTGAAACTAAATAAAACATAATAATTACTGTAATGAAAAACAGGAAGAAAGAGAGGAATAAAACCCAAGAGAAACAAGTTATGCATAATGAAGTTGCTCACAACCAGCCCATCCGTGAGCAGCAATCAATGGCTCCTGGACAGCATCCCCCAGTTTATGCACTGGGCATGATGTTCTATTGTGTGGAATATCCCTTTGGCCAGTTCAAGTCAGTTCTCCTGGCCAGGCTCCCTCCTACCTTCTTGTGCACCTCCCCAGTGGCAGAGTATGAGACACTGAACAGTCCTCAACTTTGCTACTTAGCAACAACCAAAACATAAGCATGTTATGAGCATTATTGTCATGCTGAATGCAAAACACAGCACTGTACAAGCTACTAGGTAGAAAAGGAGCTCTATCCCAGCTAACCCAGGACATAGAAACTACTATAGGAAAAGGAAGTGATACCTATTTATACAGCCTTGTTCCTTCTGGAGAAAGAATTAAAAAAATGAACATAAATTTTGAAAGAGAACTTAAAATCTTTCAGATAATTGTATAAGTGGTAATGTTTGTTTGATTTTTTTTGTTGTATACATGTTTTCAGTATACCTTTAAGAAAGGAGAGATTCCTTCCTTCTGACCTACAATATGTTGAATGCAAATTGCTAAATAGAAGTAAAAGAAGTTTGGCTCAGCATGTTGGGTCTTTTAAGGGAGAACCTTGAAAATGGCACATACTTTGCTAGCATTATTGTTATATGTTCAATAAGGACAGAATTTGGACTTCTAATGCATGATTATATAACAAGTCAAAAACAGTAATATGGGTGGAGTAGAAATTACAATATCTTCTCTTTAAAACAAGTTTAATGCTTCAATTACAGGTGGAAAAAGTTCTGTATTAACAGCACTAATTGTTGGACTTGGTGGAAAAGCCACTGCAACTAACAGAGGTTCCTCATTAAAAATGTTTATTCAAAAAGGAGAGACGTAAGTTAAATTTTTAGATGAAAGTTGCATTTGTAGTTGGGTGGATGTCATTGAGGTTAGCTTATGAGTTTTCTGTTCACGCTAATTTTCTGCATCTTCTTATGGGATCCAACAGACTTGAATAAAAAGCATCACTCTGAAGAGACCATGTTTAAACAACACTCTCCCCTTGCAAAAAAACCCCAAACCCTGAAAACAAAAAGCTTCAGACTTTTACCACTAGTATATCATTATTCCTGAATATTGTATTTTGAAACCCACTGGAAGTTAAACTCCAAACAGCTGGTCTCTGTCTCCTCCAGTGAGAGAGGGATAAAGGCGGAGATTACATGTTGAAATAAAAATGTGCTGAAGAAAGCCATCAACGAGATAAGGAAAACAATCACTAACAGCAACAATGCTGATAACAACAGTGTATAAAGAGGGAGATTACAGGCAAAAATGCTCACTGAGTCTGACGCAAGGTGACTGCACCACAGCCTGAGTCAGACATCTTCTGAGGCAAAGAAGAAAATGGCACATGGAAGTGTCCATGCCCGTGCTGTGGTAAAAAGGAGCAATGGTGGACAAATCATCCACACCCACACTCCCTCCCCAAGCCCAAGACAAGAAAAACAGTGACACACCAGCCACATTGTAGGACTGGGGCCGCCCCACTGCTTCACTCGCCATCCACTTTCCCTGGAATAAAGGAACAAAATGGTGGCAGTTCCACTCCGTGTTCTCCTTCTCTTCCAGCTGAAGCTGTGGCTCCAGGGATGATGTGTGGGGCATAGAATAACGACAATCACATGGCTCCAGGCTCTTCCCCTCACAGTAATGGCAAGAAAATTCGCTCTGTCCCTCCTGAAACTGGGACACTGAACTAGCTAACATAGTGATGTGTTCTCTATATTCCCTGCTCTTGGGCATTACTTCCACTTTGTAATTGAATATCCTACAGAAAAATGGAGTCCACTAGAAAAATTCAAGGTGACTACTTATCATTGTTTTGCAAGCAGTGAGGTTAATTATTTTTCAATTTTTCTGGTGATGTGAATGAATATAAAGACTTTGACTTACAGCTGGATATTTGAACATGCAAGAAGTGGATTCATGTTTGTGAATGAAACATGAAACTCTCATTCTGTGAGAGTGGGGATAACGTGTTTAGGGAAACAAATAAAAAGATAGGAGGTTTATCTTTGCCCGAGATTTCGGGCTGGCTGGAGTGGCCCCCGCTGCCGGTCTCAGCGATTATCTGATCCTGGACCAAAACCAAGCTGAAACAGTTCAAGAAAAACCAAAAAATCACCTGCAGAAGAATTGCTGATGCTGTCTAGGGGAAAGGTGGGGTTGGGGGGAGAAAAAGAAACTTCTTGCTTAGCTACAAAAAAATCGAGTTAGCTAAACAACAAAGCACCTGCCGCTCTCCACAGCACCCAGCACGCTGGGGAGTGAGTCTTGAACACGAAGTCAGCACAGCCCCCAAAGACTCGTGCCCTTCCTCTGGACCCACCTTAAAGCCCCAGCAGCCTTTTCTGGGCATAAAGCAGACAATCAGGCATAGAGCATCATCATAAAATTGCCCCAAGACACGGCACCTTTCCCCTTCCTCCGAGCCATGGCTTGTCTGGTTTGGTGCTGAAAGACAGCACCGGCAAGCCCAAGATGCCACTCAGAGAAAAAGGGAGGGAAGAGCAGTGGCCCAGAGCAGAGCCCAGCCAAGCTGTGTGGAGCCCCAGCCCCAGCCACTGTGGCCACAGCAGCCACCACATCAGCAGTGCAGCACCGCTGCTGCCAGAACCACTGAGCGCTCCAGCCCCGCTCGTGCACAGCCAGGCCCAGGAAAAGAGTCCCCTGACCTAATTCAGAGCCCTGTCAGGTCCCACCAGGTTTTGTCTTGTCCCTGTTTTTCCATTGTTTTCAGGCTGGGGAAGGGGAAAGTTGCACCATGAGCATCCCTGACACAGTGCCTTTGTTTTATCATGCACTATATGGCCCAGCATGAGGCCAGTTGCCATTTTGCCTTTGTCTGAGAAACCATGCCAGGTGCTGTCTTGGGGGAATCATTTTTGTTTAGTGGTGAATACCCTTCTGTGGGTAAAACAGTCTCTGTTTTGTACAATCTTACTAATATTGTTGTGGTTTTGAGATTTTGCAGTAAGTTGTGATTCTGTCTTATAATCTCTCCTATTGTTTCCTCCACTGTGGGAAAGGGGTAGAGGAAAGGGGACTGCTTGAGTGGGTTTAGTTTTCCCTATACTTTACTTCTACTTTATTGCTGGGTTCTGCTTTTCCGTTTACTTTCCCTTTACGTTACTGCTGGGTTTTAAACCAGCAATGCTCTTATGGCTCAAACCAAATAAATACATGTTTTTCTGATTGGTACTGTGACTGACTTGCAGCTGTGACCTCTAGGACACATGACAATTTGTATGGATAATTAAAATGTTCTGATTTTTGTGTTGTTTTTTTTAGATTTGAAATTAATTTAAGGGTTTTTTAAAATTATTTTTGGGGTTTTTTTTTGGTGGTTTTTTTTTTTTTTTTAGTTCTGCAGATATTTCCATAACTTTGCGAAACCAAGGAAGAGATGCATTTAAACCAGAATTGTATGGTACCTCTATTACTGTGAATCAGCGCATTAATCAGGATGGAAGCAGAACTTGCAAACTGAAAAGCAAATCTGGTTGGTGGCAGCTTGCTTTGTTCTCAGTCTTAAAAGTTCTCTAAACTTGTTCATGGCTTTGAATGCTTTGATGTTAGTAAAGGATGTTTCTCTTTTCATAAAATCCTCAAGGATGATGACAATGTGACAATGTCCATTTTTTTTAATCCCAAACTAAGAATATTTTAGTATGTCAAAAGCAATTATGTGTTTATTGATAGGTATTATTTAGTATGTCAGGTTATACAAATACATTATGTATTTGTTTTTACAAAAATCTGCTTGTGTGATGAGGCTGAACATAGTTTTTAGTCTTTTTTGAGGTTTTATTGAATTTGGTGATTTATCTAAATTCTGTCACAGAGGGCTTATGAGGCAAAGAAGGACTTCAATTAGATGTCTTTTTGTGAAAATGAAAATATATTAAAAAATAATAATTAAAAAAAACCTCTAACCAATGTTTTTAGTTTAGGATTAGGGCTGTGTTACAAAAAGATGGATTTCATTTTTTACATTTTCTGCAATGAAGAAAATACTCTGGGGCATTTTACCTATTGACATTTTTTCTTTCTTTTTTTATAACTAGGGGCCATAATTTCTTCAAAGAAAGAGGAACTCATAGGAATACTGGATCACTTTAATATACAGGTAGTTGTTGTAGTGTTTAGATTCTGTGCGATTTAAGAAGACATTGGTATGTGATATTACAATTCTTCAATTAAAAAAAAAAAAATGTACCATTCCTTAAAGGAGAGAGTTGCACCTCTTCCTATCATTTAAAGATCAAATTCATCAGCAAAAGGAAATTTGAAATATATACCTCATGCAATGCAGAATAGGATTCTGTCCCAGACAGATAAGTATTTGCTGTCATCTGTGAGCTGTGAGTCATGTGTCCTGTTGATGAAAGTCTTGACATATGTAGGTTTCTTTTGTATCTGGAGAGTTTTTTTCTGCTGATTATTTCAGTTCTTGCTGTTTCAGAATTTTGAATGTGATTTTTCTGCCTAATTGATTAATAAAAGATTAGGTAGTGCATATGAAGTTTAAAATATTCAACTTACTTAGAATTTCAAATATAAAAAATTTCAGTTAGTATGTGTTGATTTTATTTTGTGGCAACGTCTGTAAGAATATATGAGTCAATTAATTGCATTTATTGCAATACTTCGACACAACAAGAATTTCTAATGCTGATTTTGTTAAATAAATGGAACTTAAAAGTACTGTGTTTATAGAAGTCAGGTATCCTCTTGGAAGCAGTTCCTTAGTTGTCCTTGCTGTGGTTCTATTTTGTATTTGATATAGTTGGGTTTTTTAATTTTCTGTTTGTTATTGGTTTTGTTTGTTATGTTTTGGTTTTTTTGAAGATGTGAGAAGATTAGCAAGCTCGATTTCACAACATTAGCTTAGTAATAAGTTGTGAGACTGAAACAGGGTTCTCACTTTCATGGATTTACAGTTACATGGTAACTTGTAATTAAAATAAAATTAAAATTATTTATTTTTGCAGGTAGATAATCCTGTGTCTGTTTTAACCCAAGAGATGAGTAAACAGTTTTTACAGACTAAAAATGAAGGGGACAAGTACAAGGTAAGGGAAAAAATGTAGCATAGCCATAAAACATTAAAATACTGATTGCAAATTTTTAGAGCATTTGGAAAAAAATATCAAATTCCTTAATTTTAATACTCTTTTTTGGGCTAACTCAGGTAAGTGGCTAAATACCACACAACCACTCACTCACTGCCCTTCTGTGCTGCCCCCAGTCTTGGGCTGGGGGAATGGGAAATGAAGAGTAAAAGTAAAAAAAGTTAGAGGGATGAGATAAAGTTTGTATAATGACTGAAGTGAATGACTGGAATAATGACTGGAATAATGACTGGAAGGAGAGAGAAAGAAAGTGAAACAAAATAAGAGATGCAAAGGGAATCACTCACCACCTCCTATTGGTAGACTGAGGCCCAACCAGTGCCCAGGGATTAGACCAAAAGGTGGCTAATCCCCCTAAACCCTCTCTTACTTGTTTTAATTGCTGAGCATGACTGTGCTGTTTTGGGCTGGGTTAGAGTTAAATTTTCATTGCAGCTTGTATAGGGCTACATTGTGGATTTGTGCTGAAAACAGTGTTGATAATGGGGAGATGTTTTCCTTATTGCTGTTTTTGTAACTGCTGAACAGAACAGAACTGCTGGGCTTATGCAGAGTCAAGGCTTTTTCTGCTTCTTTTTCCATCCCACCACCAAGGAGTATGGGGGTGCATGAGGCTTTGGGAGGGGTCACATCCAGGACAGATGACCCCAGCTGACAAAAGGGATATCCCAGACCATATGGCATCATGCTCAGCATACAGAGCTGGGGGAAGAAGAGGGAATTGGGGGATGTTTTGAATGATGCATTTGTTTTCCCAAGTCACCGTTAGGCATGATGGAGCCCTGCTTTCCTGGGGATGGCTGAACACCTGCCTGCCCCAGGAAATGATGAATGAATTGAATAAATTCCTTGTTTTGCTTGGCTTGCGTGTGCAGCTTTTGCTGTATCAAACTATTTTTATCTCAACCTGTGTGTTTTCTTGCTTTTAGTTTTCTGATTCTCTTCCTTGGGGGAAAGTGAGTAAATGGCTGGGGCTAAACCATCACAATGACATTTTCTGAGATGGCATATCTTGTTGGCTGCTTGGGATCATTTGCCTGGTTGTAGACCTCCCCAGCTTCTTGCACACCCGGCTGGTCTATTCACTGAGAGGGCAGAGTGAGAAAAAAGGAGGCTTCAGTGCAACAGCTAAAATATGAGTGTGTAGTCAGTATATGTTTGATCACACATCTAAAATAAAACACCGTAACAGTTGCTGTAAAGAAATTTAACTCCATCCCAACCAGAGACAGTGCACTATCTGATTGCACCAATCATCCACTTGCACAAACAGTATTTTTGAAGATTCTTCTCTCTAAAGAATGGATAAATTTAAATTTTAGGGCTCTGCTGAGTTAGTTCATTATTCAGAAGTACCCCTATCGGAAATGAGGGTACTGAGGTTTTAAGTCGCTCAAAGAACCATTGGCACAGGTATCAGCAAAAGCAGGTTTAATATTGAAGTGAGAGTGTGGCTAGGTTCATTGGCAAGGTTCACTCTCCCACTTACGTAGATGCACAACAGGAAAATTGGACTACAACCTGAAATCAATCAATCTAAAACCAAAATCAGCCTAAAATGATCTATGTGGAGGTTGGAATGGGAAAAAGGTAAGGATAAAAAGGCGTAAGGGAGACCTTCACATTAAGTCTTAAGGTTCAGAATGGATTCCCTTGCCAAATGTAGCTTTGGACTTGACCACAGTTTAGGCCTAAAGGTTTTGACAGTGCATTTATTTAACAGTACTTAATTAGTAGCTTGCTTTAAACAATTTGACAGATGATTCTTAGAGAGTTTACAATAGCACAATGGTAACTCACTCATAGGCCTAATTTTCTTACCAATCTAAGTGCTTAAGAATCTTAAGAAACATTCGTAATACAGTTGCTATACCAGATGCATGCTTGTATATAAACAGACCTAAAGATTATGTACAAGTTGTATACCTGTGAAAAATTCCCCTGCAACTCAGAGAAGTACTCTTGTCAAATGCCTTTGGATCTTCTCAGCGGGTGAAGGGTTGATCCCTGAGTAGTGGGGGTGTCAGCCCAGGCTCTGTCAGCTTCTGGCAGCAGTCCTCCAAGTAAACTTAAGATTGTCTGGCTCACAGCTGTGTCTCACTCAGAGGGAGATGCTGTCACAGCCCACTGTGGTCCAGGAGAGCTCAGTGGATTTCACCTGGGACCATTGTTTATAGGATCACAAGAGGGTGGGCTTTAGTCATAGTAATTTTTCACCCTGACCATAATTCAAGTCAGCAACTTTCTTTGAAAATTCAGTAACAAAAACACTGTTCTATTTGGGTTCTTAGTCAGGAAAGAAAAACAAGTTTCAAAGGCTCTTGATTTAGAAAGAGGAGCTTGTCAGACATTGTAGGTTCCTGGGAATAGAGAGTGTTTCTGATAAACTCAAGAGAAGCTGAGCCCAGCTTCTGTTCATCAAGGCTGGGGCTAACAAACATTTCAAATATCACACTGCAGCCCAAGGAGGGGGTGGAAGTTGTACCACCACAACCTGACCAGTTTTTTCACTTTAGATATCATTCAGCATGCAGGGATGTTGGGATGAATGGTCATTCTGTTGTAATTATTGAAGGTCCACTTAGATAAGGTGCTGATCACACATCTGTATCTTTTTATTCCTTTTTAGTTTTTTATGAAGGCAACTCAGCTGGAACAAATGAAAGAAGATTACTCATTTATTGGGAAAACTAAAAAAAATACCCGTATTCAGATAGAACAAGGGGAAGAGGTATGTAAAAGTTAAAGTAATTCTTAGGACAGATCTGAGCAGTGAAGGAAGTACAGGAGTTAAACTGCATAGTTTGGTTTTATTAGGTCTCAGTGAGATTAAATTTCAAAAACCCAAGTCTTTATAAAATTTCATATTATATCACAGCTTTTTGCAGTTATGGTTGAACCCCTATTTTCTTTTTTAAGCGTCTTGAGGAACTTAAGCAGCTTTATTTGGAGAAGAAGGAAATTTTCAAAAGCATCGCGTTTGTGAATGACATGCAAAGTCGTCTCAAAGATTTGAAACATCAAATGGCGTGGGCAGTGGTAAATGTCTTGTTAAAATATGTTTGTTCATGTGAAATGTGCTTCATTCCCAGTCTGCTGTGCATATGCTAATATAGGCTTCTTTAGGTGAGTGAGATGGAAAAAGAAGTAGAGCTGCTCAAAGAAGGTGTCAAAGCTGAAGAAGGAAATACAGAGCTCCTTCAGAAGGTAGAAGAGTGCCAGGTACGTGTATGGTCTAAACCATATATCACTCTAGCTGTAGTCACCCCCCAAGTCAGAGATCTGTTGTGAAGGTTGTTGTGGGTATCATTGCCTTTAGAAAAGAGCAATGATTTCAGGAGACATTTGGAAGTTTTGGGATGGTTCTTAAGACTTCTGTAGGTAGCAAGAAAGAATAATTCTGTCATACATTCTGATTCGTATATGAAACACATTTTGTGCAGCGAAAGGGGCATCATTATTTTGAATCTAGAACCATAGAATAGTTTGCGTAGGAAGAGACCTTAAAGATCGTCCAGTTCCAACCCCCCTGCCATGGGCAGGGACACCTTCCAATGGATCCAGCTGCTCAAAGCCCCATCCCACCTGGCACTGAACACTTCCAGGTTTGGGGCATCCACAGCTTCTCTGGGCAGCCTGTGACGTTGCCTCACCACCCCCACAGTAAAGAATTAATTCCATATATCTAACCTAAATTTCCCTTCTTACAGTTTAAACCTATTATTCCTTGTCATATCAATATAGACAATGAAGGGTCCCTCTCCAGCCTTCTTCACTCCCCTTCAGATACCAAAAGGCAGCAATGAGGTCTTCATGCAACCTCCACTTCTCCAGGCTGAACAGCCCCAAAACTTTTCAGTCTATTAAAACTTCTCCAAACTTTCTTTGTTAGCACTTCTTTTCCTTTTTAAAAAATG
Organism: Urocynchramus pylzowi; assembly: GCA_013397555.1. Classification (NCBI taxonomy): domain Eukaryota; kingdom Metazoa; phylum Chordata; class Aves; order Passeriformes; family Fringillidae; genus Urocynchramus; species Urocynchramus pylzowi. The sequence continues at coordinate 210,898 of VZRH01005338.1, read as the reverse complement.
GTTTTATGGGGTTTTTTCTTTCTTTTAAAAAATGTTTCACAATTTTGCATTTTTGCTTTATGGTCAGCATGTCTATGTAGCAATGAAGGAACATTGTCTAGATTCTGGTTTCATTTTTTTTGATGTCATGGTACTTGACCTTATTGTATTAAAAGTCCTGTGTTTGAGTAAACCTTGAGATAGCAAAAAAAGTTGCTGTCTGAGTCGCAGATTTGGTAGTCTGTTGATTTCCCATGAATGAATGTTTACGAGTTTTCATCTTAGCATATCCATAGTGGCAATGTCTTGCTCTTTTTTTTTAAACCCAACAGAACTCAAACAATTGAAATGTGTCTGATGGATTCTTTTGAGAGATATTTGTCTTGTAACATTAAAAGGTTTTGAAGAAAATTTTGTTCCATTACTACTTGTTTTGTTGTTTTTTCACCAAAGGTAAAAGTGAATGAAGCAGAAAGAAAGTACAAAGCAATACAAGACAAATTGATAACAGTAAGTGAAGAAGCACAAGCCCTTCATCCTCAGTGTATTTCTTTGAAGGCTGAAGTGCAGGCAAAAAGAAAAACAGTCAATGAAACTGAGGTAGGCAAAAAAAGCCCTTTCCAAGTTCATACCAATTTCAAGCTATAAACTTGTCCATGCTGTACCCATCTGTAATTCTTCACCTGTGTCTTGGCTTCTTGAGTCCATAGTGAGTTCAGAACAGGTGCAATTTCCTGCCTGACTGGCAAGTAGTGTCTGTTCAGGAGCCCTGGCATTTATGCCTTTACATAGTTACTAAACAGTGTTAAGCTTAGGTCAAAACAAATAAATAGATGTAATTTTTGAAAATGAAGTTATGTTTGTCTGGTTTGGTGCAGTTTAGTGTTTACTCAAAACTGTAGATCTCTTGGAAATTATTTCTTCTATTTCTTAAACTGCTGTATCCTATTTCTTTGATAGATCGTTCATAATCGTTCCAAAACAGAGTTAAAACGTCTGGAAAAAGACAGTGAACAGCTACAAAAACGAATTGAAGAACTGAAAAGCTGGTAAATACAGATACAGTGATTATGGTGTATGTTTATTAAGATCTAGGTGGAAAAGAAGTGGGCTTTTCTGATTAATGAGAAAACCTGCAGTAATAAAAAATACTTATTTAGCAGGGTCCAGTTAAATACCTGAATATTTTTGATCCTGCTTTTTTACATACCAAGATTTTGACTAGAATGTCAAAAGAAGAGGCAATTGGGTAGCAAAAGTGGCTTTTTTGTTTGTTTTGGGGTTGTTTTGTTTTGTTTCGTTTTTGGTGACAATAGATATTCTTTAGCTTCCATGATAATGCAAAACAAATATGTCTTAAACTAAATGCAATAGGAATGTAACTGGGAGGAGTTACATGTGATTAGAAATTTAAAAAAAAAATTGGCATTATTGCCATGTAGATCTTGCAACTTAAGGGAATCTTAAATGTTACTGATGAGTAAATCGTCTGTATGCTGCAAGTAATGAAATTCATGTGATGTGTAAATCATCACTGTGGTTTTAAAATATGGACGTATGTTCTTTTCTAGTGCTAATCAGGTTTCAGAGCCTGAGAAATTGGAAAGACAAAGGAGAATTGCATACTTAAAGGAACAGTTAAAGGCATTCCACAATGAAGAAATAATGATTAGTCAGCAGTTGGATCAGTTTCAGCAGGCTATATCTAAGTGTAGGGAAGAACATTCTAGACTCAGGTAAGTTATGTTTTTTGCATGTAATTATTTACCTCTATTTCAAGTTAGAGAGACCCCCTTCTTTTATGTATCCCTTCTACTATACCTGTGATCCCTGAGCTGTTAGACTCCAGTTTCTTTTTCACATTATAAGAGAACAGATATACTTAGGAGTAATTGCTGCTTCTGTAGTTAAGGCAGATTGACAGAGGCTTTGAGAGGAAATGGTTCAAGTGCAAATTTAGCCCATACCCAAGATAGGAAAAACAAAGCACTCTGGCTTTGATTTGGAAACCTGAACTTGAACAGTGATTACTGAAGGTGATGATGGCAATGTCAATTTTTGTCTTAAAGGATTTGAGAATTGTTCCTTATTGCACCTGGTGTATTAATTTAAATGCCTCATCAATTATTGTAACCAATGCTTGCTGTGTGTTTTGTTGAAGACAGTGAAATTGAAGCATATAATTAGAAATTGAATACATTTATTATAATTTGTTAGAAATAAAAAAGCCTTGTAGAACTCTTGAAAAGTAGTCATTTTCTCTTGCTTTGTTTTCTCATGTTTCTTGAAACTATAAAAATATTGCATGTGTGTACTTAGCTTTATGCTGAACTACTGATAACTTGATACACAATGCTGTTAGTAATTGAAAAGGCTTTATAATTATTTTAGTGCACTTTAGGCTCTACAGCTACTGAAAAAAAATCTGTTATCTTAGGAGAGAAAGCAGTGAAGTGCAGCAAGCACTGGATGCCCAGCAGAAACAGCTGAGAGACCTGAAAGATAGTAAAACAAACACTTTGAAAAGATTTGGACCACATGTACCAGCATTTCTTGAAGCAATTGAAGTAGCCCATAAACAAGGACACTTTAGAAAGAAACCTCTTGGACCTTTAGGTAAGAATAATTTCTGAAACATACTTTCTCATGAGGTATTTTTGTATGGTTGCTATGTAAGCAGTGATCTTTTAGAAAACTGTTCTTTATGGAACTTCAGATATATCTTTTTATTCTGTACTTCCTGGACTAAAGGTTTTACCCTGGTAGGTTATCTTTTGCTTCTGTTAGGCACTCACTAACAACTACTGGCTTTCCTCATTTTCCAGCTGTTTTTGTTGAGGTATTTTACAGTGGTAAACTTTTGGTGCATCCCTCCAACTCCCCCACATCCTCAAGGCATCAGAGAACTGTGCTTTGACTGCCTGTTCCTCAGTGGATAGCACTGTCCAGATCTTGGACAGATTTTGTTCAAAATGTCCAGTGGCTGGTTTGTGGGTTTCTCAAACTTGACATATTTTGCATGGAACAGGTCAGACAGACCCAAATGAGATTTTCTTGGCAAGTTGGCTTTTATTTGTCTTCTGTCCAGCTCTGACAGTGGCTGTTATTTTCAGTTTGTGAATGGGAGGAGAGGTTTCAGCATATTCTGGATGTAAAAGTAAAGTACATGGCATTTACTGCAGGGTAAGAATGTGTGCTACTGAAGACAGGTGATGGAAATAATCATGTTTGTTTAATTTGCAGTATAGTTGTTCCACTGACTTCATCCTTAAAGCATTAAATTGTTGACAAGCTTTCTTTGTCTTGATACATTTCTGCTAAGCTGCCATGAAATTGGTACCCTAATGGAAGAAAACACAGGCCTCCAACTATGTGTAGGTGTCTCTAGGCAGAGAAATAATACGTTCGTGTTCTCAAGTCTGTTGTAGAGTCTTTCAACTTTTAGTCAACCTCTTAATTTTTTTTTCTACCTATAAGAAGGTTTTATTTTAGACTCTTAAAAAAAACCCGCAATACAACAAAACAAGAACCTTGAGTGGTAAAAATGCTCTACTGAATGTTTTGTCATGGAACACAGCAACTAAAGCCTTGCTTCTTACATTTATTTAGGTGCTTTGATTCACCCAAAAGATCCTGAACTGATCTTGGCTATCGAATCGTGTTTGAAAGGCCTTCTTCAGGCATTTTGCTGTGACAATCATAATGATGAAAGAACTCTTCAGTTACTGATGTCAAAATATTACGCACGTGCACATAGACCTCAAATAATTGTAAATAAATTTCAGAATAGAATTTATGATACTAGTCAGAGGTAAGTATGTTTTGAATTTTATTGCTTGGCCTTGATGGTTGAAAAGAATCTTGAAAAGATTTTGAAGAATCTCATGTGAGTTTTATGAATGGTGGTTTTTTTCTTTTCTTCAGAGCTGTTCATCATCCAGAATTCCCATCAGTTCTGACAGCATTGGAAATAGACAATCCAGTGGTTGCCAATTGTTTGATTGATATGAGGGGTATAGAAACAGTCCTGCTGATTAAAGTAAGGCTTTATGCTCCCTGTTGACTTTAAAGAAACATGTGGAGCATTTGTGATGTCTTCACTGGTAGTGTCTGTAATGGATAAAAGAGGTAGAGGAAGTTTTGCTCTCCTCTCTGCCCCATGTGTTTCAGCACTTTCCCTGTTTGTTACTGGGTTGTTTGCCACTACCTTTCTGGGCCTCTCAGTGGTGTAGTTTCCCAGTCTAAATAGTCCATGTGTATGTAATCAGCCTCCTAACTGCTGGCTCTGGCTCATGTCTCTGTTAATTGGTGAGTTCAGGATGTGCCACTTTTGAGTAGTCTGGGAGTTACCAAAATTCCAAGTTACCCCTGCCAATTGTACCTAGCAGCTGGTAGCTAAGTTTTCTGACACTATCTGATTTCTGATCTTAGTTGATTTTTGATTTTCTGTTAGTACTGAAGATATCAGCTGCTGCAGATAAGATTACAGGTAAAATGTTCCAAGATCAAAATAAGGTGTATATGTTTTTATTTAGAGAAGGCAGGGTATTCTCTAAGTAAGCAGAACTAATGATCCTTATTTTTTGTGAATTTTATTTTTCTTCAAAATCTCTTGTCCCAGTTTATCCTCTGACATTCTTACTGGAAAGGGGCACTCCGTGCTCTGTCTAAAGTGGAGCTGACTGTTTATCAAGCATGGCTGTCACTGAGTGGGTTACATAACAGCTGAACTTTTTAGGCTTTTCTCATGGCAGGAATGTGGGGATCGTTCTTCCCCCTCTGCCTGAACAAACCAGTGACTTTCATAACATTATTATCTTTGAGCCCTACTTGAACAATTTCAACTGAATCTGAAAGAAGTATTCTGTGGAAAAAATGATACATTGGAATGGATAACATGGTTGCCTTGGACAATGGAACTTGAGACCACTTAGTCTGGCACTGCCAGTGTTGGGGTTTTTTACCAACTTGTTTCCCTGAGCTTTAATTGAATCTTGTTTGATGTCCTTCATACCTTGCTTTGGAAACTTCTTTCCTCTATGTTTATTTACTTCTGACAGTTGAATAGTGCATAGTGACGTTCTGGTTAGTGATTTTTTCTCCCCAAGGCAAATTATAAGGGACTCATTAGATTACAGAATTCACAAATAAATGACCAGTTAAACTCAGTGTGTTCTTGAGAATGTCTTACTCAACTAAGAAAAGTAGATTCTTGACATTATAGATAATTTTCCCATTCTTTCATTAATGCATTTCTTTTCATTAAGAATTGAAATTATTTCTGGGTGAAAAGCATCTAGACATCTTTAATTAGGGCTGCATTTCTGCTGCTATTATAAGGCCGTTTTGTTTTTCAGAATAGCCGTAGGGCTCGTGAGGTAATGCAGTGCAATCGGCCCCCAAGAAACTGTAAAGAAGCTTTCACTGCTGAAGGTGATCAGGTATATGAACGACGCTATTACTCTTCCAGTTTTGTCAGACCCAAGTTCCTAAGTCAAGATGTTGAAGCAGAAATCAGGTTAGCATCTTGTAACGTGTTTATAAAAAAGTGTGCTTGTTGGCATGAATAGTGGAATTGTGTATTTGTCTATGTGCATGTACACTGCTCTCTAGTCTCGCCATTTTCTTTCTGAGATTTACACTTCCTTTCTGAGAATTCTAGAAAATGTCTTAATTTCAGTGCCTTTTTGTGATAGGCACAAACTTGCATTGTATTTAGTTATCTTTCAGCTTGTGGCACGTAGATCTTACCCACCATTAGGGATTTTCTGTGCTCAGTACTCCAGGAGATCTAGCTACCTTCTTTTTTATGCTTGGTCAAAAAGAGTATGGAGTCAAGGCTGTTTCTTTAAAAATATAAGACTTGAACAGTGATGTCATAGTTTACTCCAAGGGAGGCCTGACTATTCAAACCAGAGTTGTTAGCACACATCCTCCTGTTGGTTTCAAACTTTGCATCTGTGTTTCCTCAGGCTTTTGACTTCATTCATGGTAGGTATTTCTGAGAATCCCCTCACCTTTTTTCTTAGGAATTTTTTCTCTCATTGCTTTCAAAATGGTAGTTGAAAAAGCAAAATGTACTTCAAAGATTACAAACTTGTGCTGTCACCAAGGAAATTTGTGACAATAGAATACTTTCATTTTGAGGCTCAGATTATATTGGAGACATATTAGGCAATTTTAGTATTAATAGCTGATAGTATAAACTGAATTGAACATTAAAATTTATTTCTATAACCTCAAAAGTTTTAAATGTGTCAGCTAATTGTAGTTTGTTCATGTCAGTATATAATGAATTTCAATCAAAAATTATTTTAACTTTCAAAGTGTTACAGGCATTCCATTGCTAGTTTTGCTATGGGGGAATGATGTAGGCTAGTTTAAAAGGAGTGGATTTTTACCCTTTGTCTTGTCATGCATGCGATTTTTTTGTGTGTATTTCTGTATGTGTGTGCCACAAATAATATATGTGTAGTATGTAACATCTCAATATCACTTTGTTTATAAAGTCACTTGGATAAGGAAATTGAAAACAAAAGGGCACAGTTGACAGCCTCTCAGCAACGCCTACATTCCATTGAAAATGAAATTATGCAGAATGAAGATCATCTCTATGGTCATCGGCGACACCAGAAACAGCTACAGGTAAAAATAGGTACAGCATTAGTTACTAGAAACTCCTCAGTCTTTCTCTATTTAATTTTGACTTCTGCAATCTGTCTGGAGTGCCTGAAAGTTTTTAATTTTTATCCTTGCTTTTCTTGCTTTCATGTTTTGTTTTTTTTTTTCATAGTATGCTCTTATAATTGAGGACAGAATGATAGAGGCCACATCAATCCTTACATATGCACTGTGCAGATATGCATATATGTACCTATATGTACATATATATATACACATATATACATATACATATATACAAATATACATACGCAGATACCGTACTGTTGTTTCTGTATGGTATCTTTTCCCACCTTGTGCTAAATCTTACAAATTTCTACTGCTATTTTTGACACTAATAGTAAGTTGTTGCACAGAAAGGACACTTGCATCATATAATGTTTCTCCCTCCTTTATTTCTGTTGAGCCTTGCCTCTTCATTCCCAGAATCTTGTTTATCTTCATGCTCTTCTGGTAGATTCTTAACCAATCTTGATACGCTGAATATTTCTTCTTGAAGTTTTCTTGATTTTAATTTCTTTATAAACCATTTTACAGCTGTTAGCCTCCTTTCTGTGGTCTCTGGTACTTCTAGGTGGGATATATATTTGTGGTGGCCAGTGATGCTCCAGGTAGGCAGTGTAAGCCAATACATACTATTTAAGGTTATATTCAGTCAGTAATAAGTAAGAAGCAGCAAAAAAAAAAACCCTAGCATGTAGTCTGAAATGCTGTAGATAAGTACTCGGAGAAAAAGTAAAGTGTATTTTATTAAATTGTCATATTGAATGGAAATATGATAATTTAGTGAATTAAGCTCACGACTTCTGTAACAAGTTATATCTCATGAAAATGAATTCCACAGGTGGGTGTGAAGAGTTGTGTCTCTTGTTAGTCACTAATGAAGCTGAAAAATACAAGTATCTTCTTTCCTGTGATGACTTAAATGAACAAATGTGGACTTTTCTCTTTAGTTAAGCTTCAGAACATGTATTTTCTTTTCTTCCCAGGTAAAAATAAGAACAGCAAATGCAGAGATAGCAGATCTTGAAAACGTGGAAGAGCACCAGACAGCAGACATCCATATATTAGTAAGAACAGATCATGCAATTATGTCTAATCAGTGTATGGATAATGTCTTTTCATGTTGGCAATGCTTTGAAATAAGCAAAGTTGGATAGTGAGGAATGGAACACTTGCCATTATTCTAAACATTTCTGTAAATTGAGTGATTTCATTTATTTTTGGTGATTTAATTTTTTTTTCCCTAGGTTTTGCAGTATTTGTCTTTTTGAATCCGAAAGGATTTATGGTGATAATTCATTAGGAATGATGTTATTTTCTAGGAGACAACAACAATCCACTTACACTTCCTGCATTGCATTATGTATTGGATGTATATTGGCCACAGATCCAGAGGGAAGGTTACCTTGTTCTTTTCAGTCTTTTCATCACAACTCCAAAATAAAATCCTCTTAGTTTTCAGTCACATAAATCTGAAATTCCACTTTTATTTTGCAGTTTGATTTAGTGGTCTCCTACAAGATCTATCAATCTCTTCCTTTGGGCTTTACTGACAATTACATTGAGCTGCTCCTATTCTTACTAGAGTTATAGAGTACTTCATGTAATACTGTACCCTAATACTGATAGTAAAAAAATCTGGTACAGTAGTTTTCAAATGTGTCTCCTTTTATTATTCTTAACTTTATTACCTTTTGACAGGAAGATGAAGCTGAAGAAAATAAGGGTAGGATGGAATCCGTGAAACAAGAAATGCAGCTACAAAGCAGAAAAATGGAAGAACTGAAAAATAGTCTCCAAGCAGCTGAAAAAAAATTAGAAGAGGTGAAAGAAAAAATTCATCAAGTAGAAGAAATTGCTGGCCCAATTAAGGTAACAATAACTTTATATTCTATTTTTGATTTGTTCTATTTGTGTGTCAAGGTGAATGAGATTAAGAAGAGGTGAGGCAGGAGAAGAGAACTTGTTGTTGCCTGATATGCTTAAGGTCTACCTAGAAAATGGAAATGGAGCATTCCATCTAGAACATGTTGGAAAACAAGCTTGGCAGTATTTTGAAGGTGATGCTGATTGTTACGTGTAGTCACTGTAGTGTTTTATGTTTAAAGAGAGTTTGTTTCCAGGTGTCTTTAGTCATGGAGTGAAAAGACAGGAGAAACAGTTTCCTTGACTTTCCATTCTCATCACATTTTTTGTTTTGTTTCTAAGAAACCTTGGCTAAGAATGTTCGTAACTGTTCATTTCTCAAAATATCATTTGAAGTTCTGTATGAATTGGTTGTTATTTTATGGAGTTACATAATCACAGAAAGTACCAGTATATAGTTTTAATTATTCAAGACTACAGAAGGCACCTGGAAATGGCAGAAAAATAGCAAGACTTAAGATAAATAGCAGAATGGTGACATGCAAAATTTGGTATTGGCAAATGGAAGGCAATCTCACTTTGGCAAGAGGAACTTAGGGTTTGAAAATAGAAGATAGAAATAAGAGTTCAGGATATTTATAGTACCGTGAACTTGTAGAAGGATGAAATGAAGAAAACTTAAAAGATCACTATAGGAATTTTCTTACATGTCTCATTTAAACTGCAAATTGCTGTGTAGTCAGCCTAAATTAAAAGAGCAAACAAAAAGAGTAAGGAAACAGGGCAGCAAAGCAACAGATAAATGTGTTAGTTCTAATGTGTCTAATATAGAAATTCTAGAAATATGATCTATTTTAAAAGAGCCACTCTGTATGGAAAGAGATTTATTCAGAATATGAAAACATTATTGCTTGTTATTTAGAGTACTGAACACAATTGAGAGAAGCACTGAAATTCCTGAAGAGGTTTTAAATCACATGTGTTGTTAAGTGTTCTACAGTTGTTTAATGAACTGTTGACATATAGCAAGTTGTGACTTTAAGATAGGTTTGGAAAAAAGTAAGAGCATATGTTATTGTTGGTGATGGTTGGTTTTCATGTTTGTTGTTCTGGGGTTTTTGAGTTGTTTCTTGGTATTTTTCTGTTTGGTTTGGTGTTTTTATTTTTGTTAAAACAAACCACGTAGTTGACAGGGATGAAGAGGAAAATATGTCCAAATTTATGTCATTCTTTATACCTCTTTGCTTCTCTAGAAAGATGTATCACTTCAACAGTATCAATACTTAGATAGAATAGAGGTTGCTGGTGAAGTGTCTGGAGCACAGTTCCTGTGAGGAGCAGCTGAGGGAGCTGTGGCTGTTTAGCCTGGAGAAAAGGAGGCTCAAGGGGGACCTTACCAGTCCTAACCACCTGAAGAGAGGTTGTAGTGGGGTGGAGCTCAGTCTCTTCTTCTGGGTAACAAGTGACAGAAGGAGAGGAAATGGCTTCAAATTGCACCAGGGGAGGTTTAGTTTAGATATGAGGAGAAAAATTTTCATGGAGAGGGTTGTAAACCATTGGAACAAACTGCCCAGGCAAGTGGTCACTATCCCTGGAAGCTTATGGCTATTGTACTGGAGGATGTGGTTGAGTGGTGTGTATGGCTTTGGGTTGATGGTTGTACTTAATGTTCTCAAAGTTTTATTCCAACCTTAACTATGCTACGATTCTATGATTTTATATTATAGATATAGCAGGATACTGAATTTTCACACAGAAATGCAGTTCTGGCTGATATCACACAGGCATCTGAAGTTCCAGATAGAATGTAGTGTAAAAAATAAATGCACTTTTTTGAGCTTTAGGAGAAAGCATAGATTTTTTTAGAGATTAAAACATCCCCTCAAGATATAATTCCTAAAGTCATTGCATGTATTTGTTCCTTGTTGGAATTGAGCATAGATTTTCTCATAAGCTGCTGCTAAAGCTCCCAGACTCTAGAAGTAGCGTTACTGAAAGCAAAATAAGTTAGAACAACATGTGAGAAGTCAGTAAACACTAGAGAGGTTCTCAGGAATCTACCCCAAACAGCTCACATCGTGATTTGTTCCAAACAGGCTGAATTAAACCAGGCTGAGTCAGAAGTGGAAAACAGTAAACGCCATTTGCAGCACTATGAAGACAAACAGAGAGAACACGTGGCTTGCATAAATAAGCACAAAGATTTACTAGTTTCCAAAGAAAAGGAATTAGAGGTATGTGTGGTGGGGTTTTTTTTTAGCCATTGAAGTCAGATGGTCATGATTCTTCTAATATTTAATAATAAATCATTCCACTTGTATAACACACAGACCATATTAATATACTCAGCTGCACTGAGTATTCTCTCAGCTATGTCCTACACTGACTATGTAAAGCAAGTAAAGTAATTTTGTGTAAGTGAATTGAGGCCTCTTTTTTTCTGATAGGACACCAGTTCTCTCTTGACAGATAAATTAGGGTTCATTCATCTAGGACCATTTCTTCTGTCTTTTGGAATGAGAAGCTTAAAATTATTTAAAATTTGTGGCTTAAGTTAAATTGAGTAATATTATTTTGGTTTCTTGGGTGGTAGGGTTTGGTATGTACAGGCCCCATATCTGGTCTTTGGAAGACTTACCTAATCAAGTTTTATTAACTAACTCTGAAATCACATCCATAAAGACTTTTGGAAGACTGCCCTATTTAAATATGGTGATTTTGGTTCCTTATTTATCTGCATTAGCTAAATAACTGTGACTGTATTAAAAATCTTGGATACAGTTCTTGGCACTGAAATAACTACCCATGTATAAATGTTGTCAATAAAATTATTAACTGGGTTTGCTGTAGTGAAAACAGAAAGAACACAAAAATATTGTTTTTGCTTGGAGTTTGTAGCAAAAAATACTTGTTGTGAAGAACAAATAGATTTTTGAAAAATGTGACAATTATTTGAATTTCAAACATTCCTTTAGGAAAAAATGGCAAAAGCAAGGCAAATCTTCTCAGAGCCCATCAAGGTCAGCAGAACTGTTAAAAGTCTTGATGCAGAAATGAATCGCTTGAGAGAGAAGATAAATTTAGAAAGCAGTCACCGTGGAAACAGAGAAGAAATAATCCAGTAAGTCATCTTAACTGTTTAAAACAGTTCAGGTAGGATGGAAAAAAGAGGGGAAAGAAGAGTTTTCTTACTGACTCACTATGTGTTTTTGTGTGTTTTTACTACTTAAGCTATCTGTGAAGCTGTAGAAATGTTTTGTACTGATTCTCCCAGTACTGAACAGGCTTAAGAGTCCTGAAACACCTTCCAGTGATTTTAAGCAGCATCTGTGCTGTATATATGTTATATGTGTTACCAATAACCAGATACCCTCTTAGTGTTTTGAAGTATCCCAGTTACAACGACACGAATTTAACTCGCCATTGTTTTGTGATGCATTGAGAATTAAGCATAATTCTACTTTGAGTAACTAATGCACAAGCTGGGAAGCTCCTTGAGTGTGTTTCAAGGAAGCACTCCCCTCAGATACTCTTGAGCATGGAAAAACCAGTCATTCATTCTCCTTGGTGAAAGAGTTTATTTTCAAAAGAATTAAAGACAGAATTAAGATTTAATTTTTGTCCACATTTCATTGTGAACCGTGTCTTACTTATCAAATGCTTTTAGCTTTTACATAAATTCTCACAAGAAAGTTTTAATTTGAATATTTTGGTTATCAAAATGATTTTCAGCATTTACAACAATTGCTCAGTTTTAATGTAATGCATATTACTCCTAACCTTTCTGTTAATTATAACAGGCAATTTCATTATGCAAAGGAAAGATATGAGGATGCAAGCAATAAAGTAAGGAACTTAAGGAGATTTATTGCAGTGCTGGACGAAGTAATGACTGAGAGGCTCAAAGTGTATCGGCAATTCCTGAGGTGAGTTTGAGACAGTGTTCACAACAATCTTTTTAACCTAAGCTTGCTCCCACTTTCAGTCTTATCATGCCTGAGAGTTTGAAGGCAGCCTGGACTGACAGCTGGAAAAGCAGTGAGATAGTGGAGCCTGTATTTTGCTTCATCCCAAAGACCTCATCTGAGTCCTGGCTTCATCCAAGGCAGTTATGTTTAAATGCTGGTTTTGGTCAGTAAAATGTCAGTAACATACTAGGACTTGAAATAATCTGGGCTGTCACTCATTTTTATTGATTATAATCAGTGGTGCTGAGCTCCTATAATTTCATTTTAGGCCAAACAGTTCTCCTCTGGTCTGTGCTGAAAAATTTTGAAGATCTTGATTCAGATTCTATAATTTGACAGCTTCTTCTCCATTACTGTGTACACCCCTTCTTTCTTGCTTCAGTCCTTAATATCTTATACCTATCCATGAAGATTTTGTTGTTGCCTTCCTTCAAAAGGTTTCTCTCCAGTATGTCTAATGTCACCCACTTGAGAGTACAGTTGATTTTGGGGGAATGTTGTTATTGGAGGAGGGCTTAATACTTAATGATGTGGAACTGTTGATGAAATTCTGTTGTCACTTTTTCGTGTATTTAAAAACTTGCTCCCCTGATGTTTGTTTGCTTGATTTAAGGAGCCTTTCTATGCAATGCAAGCTCCACTTTGAGCACTTATTACGTGTTCGAGGTTGCTCTGGACATATAATTTTTGATCACAAGAATGAGACACTTTCCATAACAGTAAGTTATTTTATATTACTTCAATTACCATAATACATAATGAATTATTATCTGGTTTAGTCTTAGATATTTGAAATGCATTGCAAATTATAGAATAAATTATTTTTCCCTCTGCAAAATGTGATACACTAAGTTGTAGTGTTATAAATATTCTGATCAAGTAATCAATTGAATCATATAAAAGGGTTAATTATGGTTACAGGTAGAAAATTGTGTGGTATAAGGTGTAGAAATGTTAGGAGTGTTGTGCTTGAAATATGCAGCCATAGGAACCTCACCAAGAAACTGCTGGACTTCTTTGTTTTGTTAAGAAACTATGGAGACTGTCATGCATACCAGTTATGCTGCTTGGAAACCCCCTACCCTTCCCTTCTTGGTTTTAATATCAATGACTCCTCAATCAGTAAACCTCAGTAGAGATGACCAATGATTGTTTTAGGATAAGAATACTGATGAAGTTGTATAACTAGCAAAACCAGTCATTGCAAAGGTTAAATTTCAGAGTGGGCATATTATGTATGTAAAAGAACTTAAGTAACAATGATTCAGCAGAAAAAGTATGTAAAAATGGCTGGATTTTGTCTGTTGTTTGGGACACATTGGAGGAGGACACTTCCAAAAGCCTCAGTGAAGAAGTGTCTGCTTAATCATATCAAACTTATCCAACACTTATCCAGAGTGTTGGATAAGTTTCTTTCATCCCATTTGGTGGCAGTAGGATGTTGTTGAAAACAAGCAAGGACAGAAAACATTGCCATTTTAAATGGTTGCTGGATTACAAGGGATAAATGTGGATTGGTCATCCAGTCTTTCAAAATAATTAATTCCTGGATCATTAATAGGAAGTTCAGCAGTATTTGTGTGATTCTATAGTGGCTCTAATTGTTATTCAAACAACTTGATGCAGGAAAGCTTGGATAGGTTTTTTCTGTATATTTTTTAACATACATCCTAAAAAGGATGTATTTTATCGTGGATTTATTTACTTTGTTTCTGTGGTGGACTTCAGTTTTAGGGATTAAGGGGAAAAATGTGCAGTGGCAACATAAATACATGTCACAGTCCTAATTAGACAGGTGAAGCACATGTATCTGAAGAACTAAACTCAGTCCATAAAATATCAAATAATTAGTTGGCTTTATCAGAATATATTTTTTTAATAGCTGATTCTCAACGTATCTCAGAAAAGAGATCTGTATTTAGTCAAGGAATGTAAGTTGCAAAAAGTAAACAATTCCCTGCAAAAAAAGATTCCACTTCAAAATAATCCTTATTTGCCTGCTTAACTTGTTAAAGACAGTGCAATTAGCAGGGCAAGAAAATGCCCAAGTTTCATCTTACAGAAGGAGTGCCACAAGATGTCATCCTAATCAATGTAACCAAATAGCTGTTCACAAGGTTTCATGTATTCCATGTAAAGAATCCCTTCCTGTCCTCATTTAAAATTCTTCTGCAAATCAATTACCTGCTTTTCTATTGTAGTTGGTAACCATGGGATTTTACTGTTATGTAAACATTTATGTTGAGATTTATTAAACACTCTGTAACAGCTATTAGAAATAGAGATTTGAATAACAAAACTCTAGCAGAGTCATTCAATCTGTTCAGTGTGTATGGCTATGACAGAAGAAGTTGCAGTAATCCTAGAACTGTGTTACTAAATGGTTAGGAGCCATCCCATTCCAGAATGGCAGTTGCAGTGAAATGCAGAAAAGTGTTTTCAAATGATGGCTGTTCATGTATAATGTGTTTGCTGTTAAAATTATGATTCTGTTAGTATATCTTCATCTCAGATTTAAAAATTGCTCCAATATTTTTATTTCAAGGTTCAGCCTCGAGAGGAAGAAAAAGCTGCCCGTAGTGATCTGAGATCCTTATCAGGAGGTGAACGTTCCTTCTCCACAGTTTGTTTCATTCTTTCTCTGTGGAACATTTCTGAATCTCCTTTCAGATGCATGGATGAATTTGATGTCTACATGGTATAGTTTAAACTTAAGCTATATCTCCCATTCTCATTTGTATAAATTAGCAAAATAATTGGGTTGTTACTTGTATTTGATTAGATTTAAAACCAGTATGGTTAACTGTAAATTATAAAAAGCCCCCAAACCAAAATCAAAATCCCCCAAAACAAAATTTGTTAGTGATTTGTCTGTTAATTTATGTGCTCAAACCGTTGTTCAGCAGAAAAATAATAAATCAACTGGTACTGTGTTTGTCAGGGGTTGACTCTGCATATTGCTGGGACATTCTGGGCTTGGCACGTGCTTTGATTTCTGCCAGTTTTGAGATCAGTGTGGGGTTTTTTCAGAGCAAATGTAGCAATTGGGTTCACTGTTGCTACTCATTTTATAGAAACTCATACTTCAGCTAGGAGCATGTTTCCAAGATGTTGGAATGCAGAATAATGAACAATAAATACTAATGTTAGGTAAAACTGATAAATCATATTTTTGTGTACAGCTTCCCTAGACAGGCCACTAACCCATTTTGAAATTTGTTTTCTTTTTTTTAAGATTTATTTCCTACTTATTAAATACGCAGGGTGGTTTGAGTTTGAGAAAATACTTAATTCTATGAGACAGAGATTTGATACTGGCTTATTTAATTTTGTCTCAGTGTCCCTTCCTCATCAATCATTTATTTACTAGGAATCACTTAGAGGGAACAAAGATAATATAGTTTCTATTAAAGAATTTCAAAAAGGACAGTATGCATTTAAGGTAGTGTAGCAGTCGTTTTTCAGCCAACTTTCAAATATTAGATCCTCTTTTAAAAGTTACTTGTGCAGAAGTTTATCCATCTTTCTGGAAAAGGATGGATACTCAGAACTGTAGGCCTTGTAAAGAGCTTGCATGTCATCTATTTCGTAAATTATTCCACACAATCTGTCTTTCCACTGCAGTGCCAGTGATGCAGCCTTACTGTCCACATGTCCTGTAGTTAGTCTTGGTGTAATCACGGGGCCCCACCACATCAGGACTCCATGGTGTGTTTTTGTGGGAGATCTCTGCTTTCCTGAGGAACAGTACACAGCAGTAGAGCTTTCTTGGTCCCTTCTAGTAACAGCTTCCTATTGCACATCCTTTCCAGTAAGCCTAATGCATACAGTTCCATTCCAAATATTAATAATGATAATAACAATTATAGTCCCAATAAAAACAAGCTCCATAATATCATAGGTTTCATGGAGCCCTTAAATCTTTTCAGGTGAATTTTCAGGAAGGATTTTACAGGAAACATTATTCTGCTAAAGAACAGTTCATCTCAGCATACCAATAAAGTCAGAAGTACTGTATGTACATCAAAGATGATAGAAAAACACTATAAGTAGATGAATGTGTGATTTTTCTGATGGAAGCTTTCCCTTGCCCATGTATGCTAAAAAGTAAAGTCTAAGAATTTCCCAGACTATAAAAAATATAAAAACTGTAGTTTTTAGGTTTTTTACCCTAATGTTTCTCCAGGTTTTCTTAGTTTTTATTAGTCTTATTTGGATATTTTATTTAGCCAGCCTTGACTGTATAGGAATTGATTCTGGTAGGTTTTCTAGAACCATGCTTTCTAATGTATTCATTACTGTCAGTACACCTCCTGACAAATCTTTTGTCTTTAGGATATGGTTAACAGAAGAATTGCCATTGACATGATTCTGGAGAGGGCTGATTTTCAGCGGCATCGACAGTTCATTTTGTTCACCCCCCTGAGCATGAGGTAATACTGTTGTGGTTTATTTCAGGATACAGGAATTGCAAGGGAGTTCTCTTGCAAGGAGTGTAAGTTGAAAAAGTTGAATGTGAGGAGAAGGAAATTTTGCTGTTTGTCACAGCAGAACATAAAAAATGAAGCAGTTCTTTGAATTTAAAGGGGTTTTTTAATAAGTTTTTTACTCTTCCTTACATAATGGTAATTCAGTGGGACTTGAATAAGTTTATCTAAAGTAAAACAACTTTTAGAAATGCTTTATTTTGTCAAACAGGCTCTTCTTAGCTTAGCTTTGTATATCCCTCTCCTCTCCCAAAAATAACAAAAGACTTGGGATTTTTTTCTGTACTATTTTCAAGGGGTTTGTCATTTGAGTTGATTTTATTTTCAGGGTTTTAATGTTGCTGATCTAGAGACTCATAGCTTACACCATGTTTCAAATTTGTCATCTAGTGGTTCAAAAGTCTTTCAAAACCTCTATATAAAACCCTACCCCTGGTAGAGCCATCCCCAGTTAAAGGGGACAGTCATGTCTCTAACCTTGTGCAGCCAACTCCTCTCTATTAACCCAGTGTAACTAGTGAAGCCTGAGAGGGTACTTAAAGCAGTCTTCAACAAGAAGTTGATTTATTCCTAACTGACTTCCCTCACTAAAGTATGTAAAAAGTAAAGTAGTGGTATCTGTTGTTATTTCAGTGGAAATGCTTTTGTGGAGATTTTCTGAAACTAGTAGACACAGAGGATTTTTTTTGTATGGTTACTGCTGAAAAAAATTGTAATTCAGGTTCAGTTTGAATTTGTTATATTGTTCCATGTTTCATGTTCAGCAGACATTAAATTTCAGAAAAATATGGGAGCAACTTCAGGAAAAATCCATTTAGGATAATCAGTGGAGAAGCCTGTGTAAATTTATGTTTACTAACTTTGCTTATTCTTTGCATGTTGTGATTGATTACATGTGTGTATAGTGTGTGCTACTTCAGTATCTGTAAGGCAAATCCTTACTTGTATTCCAACATTCGTTCATTTGCAGGTTTTCCTAAAATACCCTTTTCTGTAGTTAAGGCAGTCTAATTGTTAGAAATCCCATGATTGAAATGAGTGCTTGTCTTTACCTCAAGCTTTATTCAGATCGGGCCTGCGAAGCCCGAACTTCACCTCATGTTACTGTTTTTTAAAACTGTCAGAGGAAAAAGGTGGAGTTATTTAAAGGAAAATATGTAATGTAAAGAATCAAATGAAGGTACTAAAATTCTTGGAGAAGAAACACTGTTTAAATGATGCATCCTTTATTTTTAGTTCTCTGCCTACGAGTCCCCATATTCGAATCCTCCGCATGCCAGACCCTCCAAGAGACCAAAGAACACTGAATTTCCAAAATAGGAATGACGGAGATGAATATCAATAAGTATCTCTGTATGAATATGGTATTATATTGAAGACAAATGTGTAATAATATATGTAAAATTATTGCTTCCTGATGCTGAAAAAGATGATTAATTGTTAGATACTCTCAGGAAGATATTTCTGTATTGTTATTAATTATTTTTTAAAGGATTACTGTGTGTGCACAGAAGAAGAATAAGCACAGTTTGGATGAGGAGAAAATTTTGAATGTTCTGTTGATATTTTTAGCTACCAACTGTAGAATTTTTTTATCTGTTGTTCTGATTTTTCTTCTGAAAATTTTGAAATATATTTTGTATAACTATGAAATAATATTTTAATAAACTGTTTGAACTGATACTTGTGGTAATGTTTTAGTGTCTCTACACACTTAAAATTAGCGTTAAGTTAAAAATCCTGTTTTCTTCCTAGCTATGCTTTATTTCTTAAAAATGGGGTAATTAATACATGCAGTAAAATGTGTTTTATTTATTTTCCAGTGAAACCACAGTAGCTGAACATGAGAACCTATTAGAACTTACACTTTCATAATTGGAAAAGGGAAAAATTTATATGTAGTATATTATCTTGGCGGAAAAATAGTTCTTTCATTCCTTTCCTGATGAGTTTGAATGTCTTTGGACATGAGTTTACAAAACCTAGCAAGCTGTGTCTTTATAACCTAGATTCTTAATTCTGGTGAGCTGGTTCTTACACACTCTTGAGTTTCTAGGTACAGAATAAGTCTCTAAATATTAATTTTATTATCATAAACTAAAGAGACACAAATCTTTCCAATATATAGGAATGAAGAAGAATAAGAATTTTGGGAAATAATTTATTAACTTTTCTACAGCATTGTAGACCTGTAT
The DNA here is from genome assembly GCA_013397555.1 of Urocynchramus pylzowi. Classification (NCBI taxonomy): domain Eukaryota; kingdom Metazoa; phylum Chordata; class Aves; order Passeriformes; family Fringillidae; genus Urocynchramus; species Urocynchramus pylzowi. The sequence goes on along the minus strand of VZRH01005338.1, from coordinate 191,719 downwards.
TTTGTTTGGTCTCCCTACCCTCACTCCCCTCCCATGTTTTCCTGGGACTAGAGCACTTAAACTTGATTTGTTTTGATGTTGCAAGCATTTATTGGGGATAAGAAGAACCAGATTTTTCAAACTCACTCAAATTAACCTTTTGTTCTTCTCCTATTTTTTTTATTCTACAGGAATTGAAATTTTTGGCAACTCTTCAGAGAAAAACACTTTTTGGAGTTCAGGTGCATTTCTTTTTTGTTGTTTTGAGGGATTTTTTGTTGTTGTTTGATGTTACGTGGCTACAAGAGCCATTGAGACCACTTGGACAACAACATTCAGCAGTTTCTGCCCTTTTTGTACTGAATAGCAATTCCTCAATAAAACCTTATTACAGTGTAAGTTTTAACTTGACTTTGTAGCGTAATTTGTTTTCAGTTGCAGCAGGGTGTTAAACTTGTAGTTTTCTTTAAAATATGGAAGCTAGGTAAGACTTGAAGGAAATCCACCTTACAGAATCATGGAATCATTAAAAATGGTGAGTTGGAAGGGACCCATCAGCTGTGTTACCTTCCTAGTTGACTTCTGGCAAGTTGAAGCCCCACATAAGGAGAAGGGCAGTTGAGCTGGAAGTGTCCCTTAGTTCCCCAGTGTCATCGTCCTGGCTGGGAGGTCTATGGTAGATTGCCAAGATGTCCCTTAGTTCTTAGAGGCTTGCAGCTGTGCCATTCCCAAGTGTAGGCTCCCTGCATTACATCCCTGGCATGACTTACAATGCCACCCTGCTCACTTCTGCCCTGCCCCTCCTCCTGAAGAGCTTGTAACCATCCAACAGGGCATTCCAATCACTGGTCTAAGCCCATAGTTTCACTTACACCAGTGATATCACATCTCTGGGACTGGGCCAAAGGCTTGAGATGGTCTTGTTCTTCATGCTGTGTGCATTAGTGTAGAAACATTTCAGCTGTGGTGCTATGCAGCCAACAAACCTGAAGGAGATGGAGGGATCCCATTAGTTTTCTCAAGTCCTTGAACATCATGCCACTGCTCCCCACTGGCAAGCCTGGTTTTGTCCCTTTCCTCCTTCCAAGCTGGTTTAAATTTTTGTCAATGAGCCCTGCTGGCTCCTGTGCTAGAGCTCTTTTCCCCCTCTGAGATAGGTACATCTCATCAGGTGTCAATAGATCATCCCATGGTAAAAAAAAAATAAATTTTTTTGCTTACACCAGCCTTGGAGCCATGTGTTGACCTGATGGATCTGCCTATTCCTGTCAGTATTATTCCTATTCCTTGTCACCAAAAGGATTATGGAAATCGCTACATGTGCTTCTGATCCTTCAGCCTTCAGCCCAAGGCCCTGAAGTATCTTTTGATTGTCCTCAGAATTCTCTGTTTTTTCATCACTGCTGGCTTGAACAACCAATAGTGGATAGTAATCAGAGGGCCTTACTAGATTGGAGAGTTTTCCAGTAATTTCTCTTATCCATGTCCCTGGGAGCCAGCAGAATTCCCCATGAAGTGGGTCTGGTCTGCATATCAGGTCCTCCCTCACCTCCCTCCCCTTAGAGGGAGTCTCCTATTCTGCTACCCTTCTTTTCCTGTTAGCAGAGGAGGTCTTCATGGGGGAGTACAGGGTTGCTTTAGGAGGCCCCTCTGTCCCAGTAGGTTTGCCCACCTCATCATCTGGCCTTGTTCCAGAGCCTCATACCTGTTGTAGAAGGTTCCAGTCCTACTTGTTTTCAGGAGGAGGAGGAACCTCCTCCCAATATGTGGAGTGACCTGCTTCCAGCCTTCATCCTGACCAGACCCTTGACTAAAACACCCTTGAATAGTTACCCTGCAGGGTTCTGAGTCCACCTCCTTCTCCACTACAATGGAGGTTTGAGACTCTGTGAGTCTTGATACTGTGGCATCTCTGTAAATAACCTCTCTCTTGCTTGTTCACTCAAATACTACATAGCCTGTTCACTTCCTCCTGGATCCCCTTCACCTGGTGACAGCTCCTCAACCACAGCAGACCTTGTGCCCAAGAAGTGCCTTGCAGGGAGGCATCAGGCCCTGCTGTGACCTGCACAGCTTCCTCTGCCCTCAGCACGCGCGGCTGTCCTGAGGCCTGACACAGCCGGTCCAGCATCAGCCGCTGCAGGGGAGCCAGCTCTGCGCCGCGCCATCCGTGACCGGGCAAGCTCCGCCAGTACACAGGTACAGCTGGGGCTGAAGGGATCTCTTTGTGCTCTCCTTCACCAGGCACTGAGTCTGTTTGCCTCTGCTGGCAGACCTCGGGGAGCCCAGGGTAATGGGCGGGCTCCCGGCAGCTGTGGGGAGGTTACTGACAAGCAGGACCAGGCTTTTTGTTAATGTGCATGCTGCAAGAGACAGACAGCGGTCTTCATGGGGGGGTTCTGGCTGAGCAAACCAGGAGGGATTGTTCATGATGAGGGTAAGAGGTATTTGAGCATGTTACACAAACAGGCTGTAAAATCTCTGTCCTTGGAAGTTTTTGGAGTCTACTGAATACACTCCTGCATCTCCTTCAAGCAGGAAGCTGGGCAAGAGATCTATGGAAGGTCCTTGCCCATCTGAACAATTCTGTAATTCCATAATTCAAAGTGCTTACACCTTTAGAATTATGAGAATATACTGGGGAGCACCTTACAAAGTGCATGCTTGGTAAAACTTGTCTGGAACCAGCATGGGAGGTGATTCTAGTGCTCTACTCTGCTGTTGTGAGATCCTGCCTGGATTACTTCCCCCAGGTCTGGGGTCCTCAGTTTTGGAAGAGCATGGACCTATTGGAGCAGGATCAGAGGAGGCCACAAAGATGCTCTGAGGGCTGGAGAACCTCTGCTATGGAGACAAACTGAGAGTTGCATCTGTTGAGTCTGAAGAAAGCTCCAGAAAGACCTCATGACACCTTCCAGTACTTAAAGGGGCTACAGGAGAACTGGAGAGGGACTTTTTACAAGGGTCTGCAATGACAGGACAAGGGAGAGTGGCTTTAAACTGACAGACAGTAGATTTAGATTAGATATTAGGAATAAATTCTTTATTTTGAGGGTGATAAGGCACTGGAATAGGTTGTCCAAAGAAGTTGTGGACACCCCATCACTGGAAGTGCTCAAGATCAGGCTGGATGGGGCCCTGGAGAACCTGTTTTAATGCAAGATGTGCCTGCAGGGGGTTGGAACTGAATCATCTTTAAGGTCCCTTTCAACCCAAACCATTCTTTGATTCTAGGACATGATCATGAGCCACATGTCGAGCTTGACTCAATTTTATGATGAAATTGGAGTAGGTTTTAGACCTTTTTACAGTATGAGTTAAAATGGCGTTGCATTATTTCCTCCTGATTCTCTTCAGTATCCAAAAAAAATGGCAAGAGTGCAGAGGAAAAAGTAAAGCATTTATCTTCATTAGTCTTCTATAATGAGTTGTGTGGAGAAAAGAGATTAAGGAAAATTAATGCATTCCTACTGAGCTAACACTTCAGCTTTCTCCCAAGCTTTTATAGACTTACTTGAAATATTGGAGGAGGTGGCAACAATTCTGGTCTTTCTTTCAAATCAGTAAATACAAATTGTATTTATTCTAATCTACCTCTGTTCTTGATGAAGATGTGTTCTTGACTGTATAATTATTATAAACACATTTTCATGGTGGAGAATTAATTCTGAATAAACAATTACTGAAGCCCTTGCATGGATGCTCTTATTTTTGCAGTGATCCTACTAAGGTCTCAAAACTGTAATATTCATGGTTCTTTAAATACAGAGTTTACTCTAGTGGCTACCTAGAGAGAAGATTGCAGTGCTGATGTTATCTTTTTGAGTTTGACTGTGTTTTTGAGTTGTTGGCCATTTTGTATGGCAGTGCATTGCTTAATGCTGCACTAAAGTAAACGGAGCCTGTCTAGCTACATAAATTCAAGGTGCAGAGAAATGTAGAATGAGAAATTACTTCTCATATATGTAAACCAGAGGCATAAAATCTGAGAAGTGTTCAATGTGGGCATATCATTCTCAGAAGTTTGTAATTTCTAGAATGTGTATTTTAAGTTACGGCCAAACGCATGAAGTACGCTCCTCGCTAATTTGCTAAATGGTAGTATGGCTGTGGCTGTGGCAGCAATCAATTCTGTGATCAATCACCCCCCCCAACAAATCCTAGCAAGCTGTGTAAAACTGCTTTTTGTTGCTTGTTTTCTTTTCCCTTTAAGATGAGCTTTGCTTATTAAATTTGAAAATACAGAGAATTATTTAGTTTGTGTCATGTTTTATTGTTTGATTTTTAGCTATTAAAAGTACGGTCTTGTTTCTTCATAAAGTAAGGAAGAAATATCAAACATGCAATTGTAAGGTGTTCAGATTGCTTTTTTTTTTTTTTTTTTCTTTTAATCCAGCAAGCAACCAACTGTTTAAAGCATCAGGGAAATGGGACATAGGAAGGTTTTTCATCTGCAGTTTCTGCAGTCTGATAGTTCTTCATTCTTTCCCAAGGCTGTGCAAAATTATTCACAGGATAGAGAGAAATTTGATTTGTGCACATAGAATTGAAGAGGAAGTTTGTTCTCCTCACTATCCCTCCTTTATCATCATACTTCATGGTTAATTTATCAATAGTGATTTTTAACATCGTGTCTGTTTATATTAAACACAGAGTAGTTTAGTGTCAGATGGTAAGAGGGAAGTCTCTTACTTCAGGAGGGAAAAAACATTAAAAACCAGGTTTAGGCTGAGCAAATAAACTGTATTTCACTTACACAGCTTAAAAATCAGCACAGGTTTAGTAGCTGTGCTGGTGAATCTTAGCAGTAGCATCTTAGAGCATCAACAGCTGCTCCAGCCTTAAATACAAGAACTACAACTTTTGGTTTTGTATAATATGACTCTTCTAGTGGATGAGTGTAAAGTAGTTTTCTTTATGCTTCAATTATGAAATGCATATTTTCCAGTGTGCAGTGACAGATAATTAAAGAGATTGAACTTTTTCTTTTTTTATTACCATGCTGAAGACATGAAATAAGAATTAGGGGAAAAGGTCAAATGTTATAAATTTATTTTGGGACATATATATTGCAACCTCTGTGGAAGCTTTTGAAAATTCTGGCAAAGATCAATACACTTCCAATAAAACCTTTAAACTTGCAATAAAACAATATTTTAAACATTATATATATATATATATTTATATATATTCTTAATTAAAGGGTTAATTTTAGCAGGATTTTCTTTTTTTTTTTTAATATACTGCATTCCTCTGACATAGCTCTTTCCAGATTGAAGGGATGCAAATGAGGTAAGAATTAAGGCAAACCTAAAAGGCATGCAAATGAAGTACATTTATATCCACTGACAATACAAGCACGTGTGGATCAGACTTGGGAGCCAAGAAGCTCTTCCCTTCTGTCTGTCCAGTACTACTTTACAGCAGAATGGTGACATGATTTATAATAAACAGTTAACATTACCATGGGAATTCAGTGTCACTAACATTACTCAGTCTAGGAGACACAGAGCTAGCATCAGTAAAACATGAACAATAAATAATATAATTCACTGCAGCACAGGCCTGCTGCACAGGATTCAGAGGAAGAGGGTTGTTATGAAATGACATTGCACACATCACGTTGTGGCAGTTTATTTTTTATAATATATACTTTTAAAATTCTTTAGCAAATGACATTCTCATGCACACAAGTGTTTCAAACACAAGAAGCAAGTCCATTTATAGGTAGTCCAAGCAAATTTTTGTGTGTGTGGAAATAGCTGCAAACTGAATGGAACATTAAACTTCTGTGCAGTCTATGACGCGTCGTACACAAGCTCATTTTTGAATGTCACACTGCAGGAGTAATACAATGGACGGATCACTCTTTGCAGCTTCTTTGAACTCGTCCAGCGTGATCTGATCGTCTTTGTTCTTATCCATCTTACTGAAGATCTTGTCTACCCGCTGCTCAGGCGTCAGGCCATCCTCATTCATTTTCATCATTATCACAGTGCCCACCATTTTGTAGATGGCCTTTGGAAAGAAACCAAATGGAAAATTCAACATGAAATTCAATCTAATTTTTTGATGTGATCAAATTCTGAAAATATGTTCTAACAATAAAAAAGATCGCAAGTTTCTCTAAAGATTGGATTTGGTTTTTTTTTTGTTGTTGTTTTTCTTTCTTAGGATCCAAAGTCCAGATACTTAAAACAAGGAAGAATATATTTTACTTTCTTTAGATGTAGGTTTATTTTGATGGTTACATTTTTGCATCCCAGAATTAATTTCTTTGGCTTCTGTTTCACAATGTAAAACTCTCGTAACTTACTCTCTGGATCAATTGTTTAGTTGCAATATTTCACATAAATTCTGAATAATTGGTTTTAGACATCAGCACCCTTCAACAGGTTTCTGTGTGAACACATGGGCACAATCTGGTATTAACTACTGTGGCAAGTTGCCGGCAGATGACGAAGGTGATAAACTTTATCCTTCCTCTTACTAGTTGTGGTCATCTTAAAGCCCATCTGTGAGAGCTCACTTAAAATAGCATGTTGTTATCCCTGTAAATTTCTGTAATAATCTGAAGTTAATCTCCAGTAAGGCTTCAGCTACTTTGAGCTACAGTTCAATAATTTCATGGGTGTCAAGTGACTGAGATGGGCTTTGTAAATCCTCTGCTGTTCTTGTGATTAATCCATTCATCAGGGAAAAAAAAAATCTCAGGACATCTAAAAGCTTATATGCACATATGTACTCTCTGCAATTCTCCAAGATTACATCTATTAACAAACATGTTAGTGTGCTTGTACCACTTGGGCACCAGGCAGTGCAGGATTAATGTGTGTAATGCGCATTTAATGTACTGTACAGCCTCTGGTGAGCCTAAAATCTAAAGTCTCTGTGAACAAGGAATCAAATTTTATTAATGTTGTGACATTTTTGAGTGTCATATTGATCTCACCTCTATAATTTCCAGCATTTCCACTCTTGTAATTTTACCATCACCATCCAAGTCATACATGTTGAAGGCCCAGTTCAGCTTTTGCTCAAAACTGCCTCGTGAGGTGATGGACAGGGCACAAATGAACTCTCTGAAGTCGATGGTCCCATCTCCGTTTTTATCAAAGGTTCGGAAGGCGTGCTGGGCAAACTTAGAAGCATCTCCATATGGAAAGAACTGCAAAATAAAATAATACATAGAACTGTGTTAATGCAAAGGAGAGAGCTGTAGATGTGACTGCAAAACAACAAAATGAGGTATTTATGAAGAGTGGCTAGTAAGCTTTGTGGGAAACTGAGGATCTGCAATGTAAGGTTCCCTAACAGTTACACTGGAATGATTATTAAAAACTTATTTCTACAAAAATCACTCAGGTTTCCACAAGCTATAATGCAAATACAAATATAATGCTACTTTAAAGCTAGATTAACTAGATCAATCTTAAAATGAAGTTGAGTGTAAATGGCAGATTGTGTGTAATATTCTCTGACTGTAAAATAAAGAACCCAGGGTGCATTCTAAGAGAATTTTAACCAGCCCTTGACATGTTGCAACCAAGTATATGTGTGGGATTGTTGTTATATAACTTCATTTATTTAAAAAAAAATCGACATAAAAAACCCACATGAACATATGTTCCATTCTGCAAACCAGCGTTCAAGTAGAGAAGATGAAAACACAGATTTAGTTAAACAATACAGTGCAGTGCTTTTCATGTTTAATATCCTAATATCCTTCAGTGAACACTGCAGTTGACTGTAGCTTAACAGAGTATTTTAAATGACCATAACATGCAGGTTTTCAGCTGATATATTTTTCCCTCAGGAAGTGTATGGTTTGAGACATTTGAGCAGATAGTTGTTCTTTCTGTGGGCCCAACTCAAGAAAACACACTGCTAAAGAAAGGGGGTTTTAAACCAGTGCTGAAGTCCTATTGCAGTACAGGGACCATGCACAAACAATGTTTGTTATTATATTCCCAGCACAATTTCATGGAGGTTTTCCTGCTCCTAAAATATAAACATGCATTAGTCCCCATATGACAGCCATCTTATTTTGTTCTTTTTAGAATTCCAATTCTCATTAAGTACTGCATTTATAATGTAAGCTTGAAGGAAAGTCTTCAGTGGCAGCTGAAGTGGAACTGCATTTTACAATTTTCCATTTCCCCATCCAGAGCTGTGTCTTCCCTTAAAAATGCAAAACTTAGAGCTCAGCCAGCTGCTTGCACTATGTGGCCATGTGGGTTATGTCAGGAGCAGTACTGGGGTCCCAACCTGAAAGTTTCCTTTCAACTTTCTGTTTTCCCTGAAAGAGCATTTGGTATTGTCTCCTCCTGAAAATGTAACTTCTGTGCCTGTACTCAACCCAAGCCCTATTTCTGTTTTGATAATCAAAATTGATGGAGAGGTCAATGTGCTGCTGCAGATCCTTCTGTACTTTCTGCTTTCTGGCCATTAAAAATGATCATGATTGGGCTCATCAACAGATACAAAGATAATTGGGTTCTCTGATACAACTTAGGATTTCAGTGGCTGCAGTTACAAGACCTTGCTCAATTGTTCTTCCAGTGACAACCTCAACCTTTGGTCAAAGCAAGGAGAGTTCCCTCCATGGGAAGGCTCCTTGGGCTCACAGCCTGGCATTCAGGGTCAAAACAAAGTTTGCAAAAAAAGTTATCCAAAACCTGAATGTTATTCTCAGGTTCCTCATTTCTTTCTCTTCTCCATGACCCAGCTCCCCCTCCAATTCCTGTTCCAGGTCTGCATGTTAACATAGGTGATATTTAAATTTATGTGTATGTGTAGAATGTGCACTTCTCCAGTCCACTGCTGAGAGGTTAAGAAATGGTTCTCATGGCCTGTATTCCACCATGAATTCCATGTCCCCCACCTTTTATTCTTGAGAGTCTGCTGGCTGTTCAAAGCTGAAAGGACATATCTTCTGCTTTTTAAATCTGTGCTGATGACTATCCTGTGACATATGTGTAACAGAACAAAACACTTCAAAATTTTACTGTCTTTCCAAGTATTTTTGCTCAGAGCTGACTGCTGCTAAGGATGCTGCCTGATCTCTGCTCCTGTCACTGTCACTCTACAGTCTCTATAAAAGAAAGGTAAATACCTGGAGGGAACTGAGACTGTTCTTTTCACTGCCCAGAAAACCAAAATACAGAAATGGTGCAAACATACTGGTGAGACCAAAGAACGAAAGTACAATGAAAAAGCACGCCTACACAAAAGGTGAAGAAGTGTCAGACACCCAAAAACATGTAAGAGTCCAAGAATAAAGTGAGGAATTAGGTTGGGTCAGTGGCTGGAGATCCTGAAAACCATTATTAAGTTGTTCTGGAGCATATTTTTCAGTCTCCCAGTGAAGGAGCATCAGCAAGCTGTGCCTATCTCTTTGCTTGTCAAAGCATTAGCCTCATGTAGCACTTAGAAAAACATCCTTCTAATTTTTTATCACAGACAAGACCATTTTTTTGTTTTGTATTTTTTTTTTGTTTTTTTGTTTTTTTGTTTTTTTATTTGTTTTTTTTGGGGTTTTTTTTCTGCAGTGAAGAAGACAGTGGCACTGCTCAGCTAAGTCTTGGCCTTTACAGCATCATATGGAACTGTTACCCGTTTTTAATTTTTTTTCCTATTTGTCTTCCTGTAGGGAGTAAGTGCAGTAAAATGTCCTTTAGGGACTGAAGGCACTGTTCTCCAGTCAGTACCTGCTGATTTGTATTATTTTTAGCTCAGAACAACCCAAAAACATTGTCAAAACTTGTTTAAAAAACCTACTTGAAGATTTCCATTGGCCTGTTTTGAAACTATTCATAAATAAGACATGAAGTAAAGAAAACTAAAACAATTACAGAGCAAAAGATGCCAGCTCTAGTAAAACATTTTTTGACTATTAAAATACAGTGAGGCCTTAGCAAAGTGTAAAGACACAGGCTTTAACTACTTTCAGAGCAGCCTAAGCCAGGTGGCAATGGGAGACAGGGATCTCTGAAAGACAAACACCAATTTTTTGTCAGAGGAAATATGAGGAGGGTGGTTTAGCCTCTCACATGAGCCCAGTGAATACTTCAGAAAAAAGTAAAGAAACACAACTGGGATTTTCAGATACAGCCTCAGCTTTCAGCATCCCATGCAAAGCCTTGACCAAGTGATCAATCTACATCTGAAAGCAACGAGTTCCCTTCTACTGCAGCCTGCCACTGGAAAGGGCACTCCATGCACCAGCATTGTCCTCTGATTTACCCTTTTTGTCCAAAAATCACGACAAACTATACCAGCCAGTTCCATGGGTGACCCAATACTGTTCATTCCTTTGCTTCTGCTTCAGAAACAGAAGAGCCTTATCTAGTGAAAGGCCTCATCTAGTGAAAGGCCTCCCTGGTCTAGAGAAAGGTGTCCCTGCCCATGCCAGGAGGCTGGAACTGGCTGATCTATAAGGCCTTTTTCAACCCAAACCATTCCAGGATTCATCTCTTGCTTCACCTGTGTATTTTCTAACCAGTTAGATCAACATGCTGCAGTGTGAATACTGTTATCTCTACAGTCAGCTGCCAACTAAGAAAAGCAAAAGGGAGATTTAAAAAAATTCACTTAATCTGCTTCTAAATTTTATATGAGGACTGTTTTGCAGATTCTTAGCCCCCACTGTGTTTCTGGACATTTTTCTGGTTTGGGGGGGCATTCAGTCAGTCCTGGAATCAGAATATCTAGCGAATAACACCTACAAATTGTAGATAACTCTTGGGGAAACTGATCAAATACCTGGAAATATTTATCTGCTTGGCTGCAGCTGCTTTAGCATCTTTGAAGTGATGCTGTTCACAGGCAACCCAGTGATCAATTCATTCAGATCATCTTTGGGAGGGAATTATTGCAAAAGCATGAAGGATATGCTAAAGCATATGGCTAAAATTTCAGCATGTGGCTAAAACAAAATTTTAGCATGGCTAAAGAAAAAAACCCCAAAATCAACTTCTCCAAATTCCCCAGTGATAGGGAGGGGTTAGGAAAGAAAAGGTTTCTCCACCCTTAATAGGATGGTGTAGAGTGAATCTATGGACTGGCCTGAGTAGTGCTTTATTTTCCATGAGATGTTTTAGCATGGGATATTGAGATGCATTTCTATTAAAAGGGAAATTCTGCTATAAAATAGAGAAAAGTAGAATTTCACTAGTGTACAGAAAGCAGCTGTCTACACATGCCCTGGTGACAACTCTGTCACTGATGTAAGATCACAGCTTCCAGAGCTGGGGTGGGAGCTGGAGCTCAGAACAGGAGGTGGGAAAGCAGGAGATGGCACAGGGCTTCTGTTCCCCAGGCCTGGAGAAGATGGAAGAAGCATTCTCCTGTCAGAGGAGATGCCCCATCTGGGGCTCAGCACTAGCAGCTCTGCTGAGAGCTGAAGCAGAGAAGGGGAATGAAGGGGCACAGCCAGTGCAAGGAGCAGGACAACCATTGTCAAGGGCCAGCACATAAAAACAAGCCAAGCAGTTGGCTCTCATGGGAAAAACCTTAAACATTTGATGCTGTTATGCTTTAGGAAGGAGCAAGCTACCCTTCTTAGTGTTTTACTTTGTAAGTCTGCTAGGCATCCATGTTACCTTTAAAAGTGAAGAGCATGAGCACCTTGAGAATCAGAAAGTCTGGCTGCTTTTGGAAGCTCAGACAGGTATTTTTTAATAGCAAAACCTCTTAAAGCTGAACCCAGATGCTGATAGCTGCTGGTCTAGCCTGGCCTTACAGCTCCTCAGAACTGAGGTCATTGGGGAGAATGCCTATCATGATGGGGAGGTTTCTCCTCACTAATTTTCCAAGATGAAGTTCTGGATTCCTGCCAGCAACACAACATGGGAGATAAGAAAAAAGATTACTCTTTATTTGTCTACTTAAGAAAAAAAATAATTGAAATTTACTACAATGCACTGTACTCTTGCATTTCTGGTAAGACACCATAAGTGGAAGAGATATCCAGGCTGTGACAGCCAGGACCTGTTGGGAAGGCTGTAGGGCTGCAGCCTGTCCCTGCCACCACCTCCTTGTAAAAGTTAAAACTGATGTAACAAGGGCAGAACTAGGCCAGCCCAAAAAGACACAGCCACACATCTGTCCTTGCTCTGAAGAGATCTGACTGCTGCACTCTCCAGCAGTGTAAGGCAGAAATATCCCAGACACCTGGCTTCAATCTGCCAGAGGGTCTCAAGGAGAAGGCACCATCCACAGCTGTGGGTCTGTAGTTCTAGCAGCAGCTAAACCACGGGGCTGAGCCTCTGGAGAAGGTAATCTTGTGGATCACCAAGGAATCTAAATCTAAATCTAAATCTAAATGTCTCTTTAGATCCAGGACTCAGTTCTCCATGTGTAAATCTGTCATGCTCATGTCTCTGCTCAGTAGCTTCAGTGCTGTGAACACATGTGCATGCAGAGACACATGGGGAGCTTTATAAACAGCTGTTAGTTCTTTACATAAAGAAGAAGTATTTAGATGTAGCAAGAAATGTAACTTCTTCTGTTCCTTCACCTGGAAAATTCCCAACTTGTACAGGCTGAAGTGGGATCAGCAAAGAGTTTGTGTCTCACCCAGACCTCAAAGATTGTGCCTAGCCCTTTCATTATGGCTAAGGACTAAGCTGCTCTGTCTTGCAGGTCTTTTAACTGTCACAGAAATGCTCATTTGAAGAATATGGAGAAGAAACATTTGAGAATTTAGGAGCTAACCATGAATTATCAATAGTGGTTCCTTTCAATTGTGTAAGACATGAGTTAAGAGACCAGAGAATAAGAACAAACCACAGGCTAAGATAAGACTCCAAATAGCTAGAGTATGCCAAGAGATTGGAGGAAGATGGATGGGAAAAGAGGAGCCATGCTTCTTCTTCACAAACACTCATCTGGCAGGGTCTACCTCTAAAAAAACATTCAACATGAAAAGTTAATCTTTATATTCACATTTGTGGGGAATTAGTCATTAACTAGCAGGAAATGAATCGATTTTCAATCCCAGCTTTTCTCTGATTAGATTTGGACAATAAGAAACTTAATTGAGCTGTGGTAGTGCTATAGGTCAATACACTAGCAGCTCAGCTATTACTCAGTGCTAATAAAAAAAAAATCTTCAGGGAGGATTCTCATCAAAACAATTAGTATTGCTAGTGCTTAACAGCACAACTACCACTGATTAAATGTTATTTCTCTTTGATCTTCCTTAACTGAGCAGCAGCACTGGAACACTTTATTTATTTTAAGTTTGGCACAGTCTTCCACTCCCCCAAGGTCAGAGACAGCACAGGGCTATCAGGATCCTGCTGTATTGTGGCTCTGTCCTGGCCTAATTACAGCTTCAGTTTTCTTGACACCATGTTATCTCTCCAGGAATCTGGGAACATACCAAATGGAGGATACACTGGGACATATCCTTTTTTTTTCCCCCTCCTTTTTTTCCTCCCCCCTCCAGTAAAGATCATCTGACTTCTTTTCATTTCTGAAAGAGACTTTCTTTTCCCAGTGAATTTTAGCTCCCAAGGTTCAGAGTATTAACTTGAATGCTATGCCTGCTGTGTTGTGAAGTCCTTAGTGCAAATTTCCCAAAAGAACAGGACTACAGAAGCATCAGTAAGTGCCATTTCCAGCCAAAAAGGGATTTGAAACACGAGTCACTAAAGTCTGAGACAGCCATCTCATGAATATACAGATGGAACTAGATAAAAAAATACTTGTGCCTGAAATATCTGACTGTCTCATATACTTATGTAATGTGTCCTCCTAAAATTCCTCTACATATGGAGTTGTTATAGCCTGGTACTGCAGAAAGGACACTGCAGAAAGAGAAGGAAAATGGCTGTAGCTGGGCCTATCAGAGAACTGATACTTCCCAAAAGGGAGAAGAGGTAAGGGAATGGAATGGGCCCCAAAAGGGGAGAGTTGGATGACAGCAAAAGCAGCAATAGTTGACATAATACAGAAGAGACAGGTGGGCAACAGCTTGGTGTGGTCATATTTTTCCCTGTTCTCCCTAAGCATATCCTATTGACTTCTATTTTCAGTATTGAGTTTGAAAGCAATCCAGCAATTCACAGAGGAACTGTACTGAAATGAAGTCTTGAATAATTTAAAATCAGGCCTGCATTTTTAACTGCTGCAAGGTGTGTCTTAAAGCTTTTCTTCTGCAATGAAGCTGAGAACAGATAGATTTTCAGGTAATTTTGCAAAAATTCTGTACAGCCTGACCTAAGAGATTCATCCCTCTGTAACCCTTCCAATTCTGTTCTTATGAAGACTAATATTAATAAAGAGACTCTTTTACCACAGTGCAGTTTTAAGAAGACAGCTTTCCAAGATAATGTATTTTTGTCCATATCTGTCCTTCTCAAATAACATAAACCCCTTCAAAGGTCAAGGCCAAGACTTACAAGCCCAACAGGATATAAAAACCTTGAAATACCAGCATTCTGGTGCAAGGGATCATGCATCTATACCTATATATACACCCAGAGAGTCTATATGTGTGTATCTATAGAGACAGACATCAAGGGGACAGACTAAAACAGTTCTTGTTTAGAAATGGGACAATACTGTTGAACTCACTAATGTTTAAAAAAAACCCCACTTTTATTTACATGAAGTGCTGTGCACATTTGCAGATCCACATGGATAACTTATTGTTGCTGTTATTGATAGTCACAGTATATAGGAATCTTGGTTGAGCAGCATTTGGATAACACCTAAAGCTCAACATGTAAGAAAGAGGAAAATACAGTGCAAGGAGGCTGGAAGACATTTATTTGTGACTTGAAAGGATTCTCACAGGGGTGGGAGAGAAGACAGGAACGATGCAACCCATTGTGTCACCTCCTGGTAATTCAGAAGCTGCACAGGCAGGCCTGGAACCACAGGAATTCAAGCAACGAGAGCTCTCAGGCACACTTGGCTTTAGCCTCACAGACCAGGTCCCCTATGGGGAAGATGTCTTGAACAAAGACTTTCAAAGGATATCTGGAATCATAAAAAGTAGCATCACATTCCTGTTCCTCATCTAAAATGGTGCAAGAAGGGAAAATCCTCATCATATACAATTTGTTTTTTCTATAATATGTGTTCTTTTCTTTCTGCAGAAAGAGATGTAGAAAGCCTCCCTGTGGGCCATGTGGGAAACTGCTTTCACATTGAGATGCCATCTCCCTGAACACGCTGCTGCTGTGCTGGAGCTGGCTGTGCTCAGCCAATGGAGGCAAAATGTGGATATTGATACCAGTGATACTGGGTACTAGATGGCTCCCTAAGGCATCTCCTTTTTAGGGAACAGGCCAGCTAAAGAAGACAGTGTCATGCCACAGAGTAGGGCTCCTCCCAGATTTCATCCCAATCAACTCCAATCAGCTCTTGGGGGTTGCAGATTTTTTGTGATATTCCATGAACTGGATCTTCAGAGAAGGAAAACTACCCATAGATTCTATTTCCTCAGTAACTTTGTACCACAGTAACTTTTATCAGCTTCCAGTGGGTTTCTATGGGTTTATCCACTCTTCCAGGTATCAGACATGATCACATGGGCTTATTTTAGGGAAATCCATAAACCTATTACTATGAACTGGAACATGACGCTTGTTGACTTAGAGCACTGCAAATGAGAGGCAAGATTGCCTCCTCTCCTGCATTTGCCTGCTGATGTATCCTTAAATCCTTCAGTGCATGGTAACTTTGAATTTCAGCTCCTTTTCCCCATGATTAAACTACCATTGATGCAAAAAAACTATCAATAGAGTAACCTCTTCTATTACAGAAAACTCAACTAGCTATGGGCTTACCTGCCACTTGGTTCCTTCAAGATCTTATAATTATTTATATAACTATATAAATAATAATAATAACTATATTCATTATCTTATAGTTATTTATACACTTAGTCTATGAAAAACTTAACACTAGAATACACTAAGACCATAAAAAGGGATAGTATAAGACAAATTCTAAAATTTGCAGAAAATGAGTTACCTTTAAATAAAAATTATCTTTTTCTAAAAAATGAGAAGGACTATACTCACAGAAAAAAGCATCAATATGCATGCTTAAAAGAAAGCTACTATCCATGCCCATTCTTCCAACACCAGGATATCTCATTGCATGCACTATTTGACATCATTACAGTGCCCAAAGTTTCAATAACATAATTGGGAGTCATCTGTAAGGAAGACACAACAAAAAGCACTTAAGCAATACACTTCCCTGATGTTATTCTTTGCTGCTTTATTTGTCACAGAAGCTTAGTGTAGCTACATGTTTTCCTTTGGATTAAGTTTCCCTCTGTGCACCAGATCAGCTGAAGATCCCCACATCACTTCAGTTGTGCTTAACATTCTGAGCCTGACAAATGTAAAACTGACATCTTCACTAGAGTGGTGAATGAAATTTCTTTTCAAAATCAGATCGATAAGAATTTTCCCCATTATTTTTACAAAAAAAAAAAAATCTCTAAAAATCTGGAAGTCCAACTAAATAAAATTGCAAGTAGCAAAATACAAGATCTATTTATAGACATGGCAAAGCATAACTAGAGGGATGTATCGTAATCAATGTTTCCCATTAACAAACATTACCTCAAAAACACGCTCAAAAATGTAGAATGATGCAATTTGAACTGCCCAGCACTGTAATTATAGCAACTATCTCACACTGGGGAGCAACTTTTACTTTTCCACGCTTATTAATGAATATGAGTAATAGATTTGTACTCCTCCACCCCCTCCAAGTGTTCTGGTAAACATGTTAAATAAATCAGATTTTAGGGCTTCATGAATACACAACGGCAGCTACTCAGTCCTTAGCAAGCACACAAGGATACAGTAACAACAATAATGGCAAAAAAAGAGTTCGGTATGGGGGTGAGAACTGAAAGGAGGTTTGATTAGTCATATGTGCCTTCAGAGAAGTTCACTCTCCTATCTTGTGAGAGCAGCACACTGTATCAGCCTGAATATTCTCGTACCCCAGAGTCAATGAAGATGATTAAAAAGCTGTATAGACATTAATGGTTGAACAATAAACAGTGTAATCACAGCCAACCTATTATGCTACCAACTGCTTTCTGAAAAGAATTTTGGTTTATGCTTGCCAAGAGGGAGCCTCCCAGGAACACTGTTCTTGGTGACGCCAGTTCCCAAAGCATCCTTTGGAAGTTTGCAGCTGGGGGATACAGCCCAGCTCCTGACATCCACAAGTTCCTTCATGTCTCCTCTGTGAGCTGACTGCATATAATGCTCGAGAGAGACAAATTGTTTCTAGAGGCACAGTAACAACATATATTTTACACTTACTTGATGGACTCACATTTCATACCAGATGTAATTAAGGATAAAATACAATGAGTTTATTCTAGAAAGGTGTTACATTCTCAAACAAATGGAAAATATCAAAACTGAAGTCACAAGAAGATGAGAATTAAACAAGAAAGCATTCTCACAATTGTTTGCTATTTCACAGAGGTAAGAGGTCTTTTCTCCAGCAGGAGGGCTTTTCTGAATTTCCTCCTGTATTGTCTTTTCTCAACACACTCCTATCTTAGAGTCTTCTTGATGATCAAAGGATTTTAGAGGTCAAAGACTCTAAACATTTAATAACCCATTTGTAAGAGGCATTCAGTGAACAACTACTCTCTTATGGCAGCTGTCTCTAGATTGCAATGAGTTTCACAGAGACACCATGTGACATCTTATTTAAAAATATATGACAGGGCTGGCATTTCAACTGCTTTAGAGTTCATGTTCGTACAAAAAAAGGGCAACCTCCTCCATCTTATAGCATGAGATCTTTATGAAGAGGAGGCAACATTTTCATAACTGAAGTTACAATCAGATTTCCTCATAAAGAAATCTCAAAATTCTTTGCATCTTTCCTCAGTGGCATCCAAACACCTAAGGATATGCCCAGGAAATGACCTTCTACAAAGCAGCCAGTCTCTGAGGAAGTAACAAACACTGACTGAACAAGAAATACAGGAGAATTGTGTCCAGCCCTGTTAAAAAATAGGAGAGAAGAAACTTGAAATATGGACAGGACATGTCTAAAGAAAAACAATAGCCTACCAAGCTAATGGGTGACAATACTTTTCAGTGCTGTCAAAATACAGACAAGCTTATGTGCCAAGCTGGGGTCTAAGGTCCAACTAGAAATCACAACACTGGCATTTCTTGCTGTACCTGGGATGGAGCCCAGAGGATGCCTAGTCCAGCTGCCAGGGCAGATTTAGCAGCATCATCTGCTATGACCCTGGGAACAGACACTGCATGAGAAAGAAGACAAAATCCTAAATCACAGCTCCTGAGCTTTCAAATTCAACATTTTAAGCACTCACCCAAGAAGACACATTAGCAGTTAGGAACAGTATTTTAATTTTCTGAAATCTATGAGTGTCAATCAGAGACTACTGCTTTCTGAGGTAGCTCTGCTCTTCCTTTCATACACAAGTGTTGGCAAGAGCCTGCACCTCCAATGGCTCAGTCTCTCCTGGTAGAATGTCAGCAGACTGCCAGCTCTTTGGAAGCTCCCAGAGCTGAATGATATTTTCACAGAAGTCTGCCAGCTGGAGACTCCTTGTGTCAAGGTTTTGGCTCTCATCATTTGGGAAACAGTGAGTGTATACTCAAAGCAAGCACTGAAAAAGGTAGATTTTTCACAACTGTCCAGATTATTCCTGAAGAAAATTGTCTAAATTCAATCTAAATAAAGCCCCGCTGGCAGAGAGAGAAGGTCTTAAATTTAATCACTTCTACCTGAAGTCAGCATCAATATTTTTTCCAGCCCTACCCTAAAAAATGTTTATATCTGGCTTCTCTCATTCAGTACATTTTGGACACCCTCTCAGCTGTGGAAAAGTCCTGGTATCCAACTGGTGCCACTGGACATGGGAATATACCCTCTTTTCTTCCGGTAGCACTGTTCACCGAAAAAATATTTTTGTGAGGTGATATGTTTAAATGGTTTGGCCCATTTAGCCCAACAAACACCAGTTCAATGCTCATTGCTCAAAGGAGAGACATGCTGCCTCTTAGTGGGGTGATAACTCCTAAGGTGGGTTATAAAGCCCAGTGTAGGCGTGACCCAACTCCCATTCCAGGTGAGAACTTTGTGATTCCTTTCTATGAAGATTTGCATGACCACAGGCTGAATACATGAATATCTCAGTGAAGAGTAAGATTTTAATTCTCAGCTGAAATATAAAGTGCTATTTCCTCATTCTGTCCTGAACTGATGATGTACCTACAGTTCTTCCAGATTTACCAATGAACAAGACAGTCCTGTTGCACGTCCAGTAACATGCATAAACATCTGCAATCTACAACTACCTATTTTATGTGCTGATCTGAATTTACAGGGAGGGAAAGGGATGGTTTGGTGCTGAAGCTTGAGCACAATGTAAATTTGAGGCCACAGCATCATGTATTTGAGACCTGTCATGAAGCTGAAATACAAGTGAATCTGTCACAGCAATACAGTGACAGCACAGTTCAGCATGCTCATGAAGAGACTAAAATCCACAATGACTAGAGTCAAGGGGGAAAAAAAAAAGCTGTTTTTCTTCCCTACCCTGTGTACATAAATAGGAAAGATCTGGTTGTATTGTCCTGTGAGCACACTGAGATGTCAGTCTAAAGCAACAACTAACCTGAGCTATAATTATAGAGGGGCAGGATATGTTGACTTTTCAAATGAAATGTGTCCTTGGCTGTTTCTCTTGCAGCAGAGCTGTGTTTTCACAAGAGGGCAATGTACATTTTCTAGTCACAGCAAACCAGTTTGTGCTTTTCCCCTGACAGATATCAACATTCCCATTGTCTCAGGAGAGACAACAATCTGTAGATGTAGCCAGCTACACCAATTTGTAAGATGTGTACTTAATAACAGGTTTTCAATTTTAAAAAGGGCTGTTTTCACACCTACAGAACTCTGAGTGATCCCAAAGTGTTTTGCTGGCATCAATCTAATCCCACAACCTACGCACATGGGTGGACACCAGAGAACCTGCAAAGCCAAGCAACAAAACAAATGAGCTCATGGGATCAGACATAAATAAGCCATCTACCAGCTTTTATACCTGACCTATCACTTTACTATTTTTTGGATCCATCTGCTTGGGACTAGCAGGTGAAAACAGCATGGAATTTAAGTAGGCTTTATGAAAACTCAAATTCCCAGATAAAGGATCATCCTGCATTTGCAGACTGAGTCCCCAGTGAGGCACAGCCTGTATAACATGTACCAGGAGCACCAGGGTGGCTGCCCATGCACTGCAGTCATACAGCACATGAACAATATGCCCAGGACTGATGCCAGAAGGTGCAAAGCTCATGGTTTCAGTGCAAATCAATTATACAACATAGAGACATCAGTTACACAACATACAGACATTGGGAGGAGCCACTTGTTATTCACACTGCCTGGTGTGGAATCACATAACTCTCCCCAGGAAGATTACTGAGAAGTCCAAACACAACTACGAGAAACAGCATTTTTTGAATTTGGATATTGGAAACAATTATCACATCTGAATCATCTACAGCTCTCAAGCCATGAAAGCAAATAGCACTCTAGTGAGAGGGAAGGCAAATTTCTGGCTGCTCTGAAAATCCTAAGAATTACAGTTTCCATGTAAAGCAGGTGAGATCTTGGTTTCCAAATACTTTGGATCATGAATCTGATCTTCTTCCAAATTCTCCATGGAAAGGTTGGTTTTTGGTTTTAGGCATTAGTAACAAATGCCAAGGCCAACTGATGAGCTAAGATGAGGCTTTTATGTCTGTGCTATGTTTTTTTTTTTTGGCTTTTATGTCTGTGCTATGTTGTNGAATACTGTGCCATTCATTGCTTTCCATTGCACTGTTTAATGCCAGCTTTACTTAAAGATTGTCCAAAGGTGAGGGAGAGTATGGAGTGTGAAGGACCTTCCAGGAGCTCCCACAGTGGGGGGCCAGTTTCATACTGTCTCAGCATCTGATGCTGCTCAACACTTCTAGGCTGCTAAAAGCTAGGCAGCATCCCAAGAAGCTTCAGGGAATTGGCAGAGCTCTGTGGCCCTGCAAGTAGCGACCATTTTCCCTGGAAACATTTATGACACTGGAAGGAAGGTCGCCCCATGACGTTGCTTGCATCAAAATCCTGTGGGCATGTCCTTCCCTGCCTGGAGAGCGGATGCAAGGAGGCTACAGCACTGCTGTACCTTCAAAAGGCCCTGCCACCATCATCTCTTTTCAGTTTAACTTGAAAAGATAAAAGCAATTTAATCTTTCCTGCCTTCAACTTGAAGGTTTTCTTCTAAATACATTTTGACAGCAGAAATAAAGACAAAGTTTTAATAGAACTAACTGAACCACAAACTGAATTATGTATTTCCATTTCAGGAGACAATCTTGCTGCTAATAACATCACTCTCCTTCCAAAAGCATGCATGACAAAATTCAAAGCATTTCTCTGTTCCTTCACGGCATCTGGTGTCTGGCAGCAGCTATGCAGCACGGAGGGCTGCCTCTCACACGTGTCTGTGTCATGTGTCACACGCTTTGTCCAGGAGCTGGGGTGGAACCACCTCAGCTGATGAACCAGTCTGTCTGGAAAATTTGTATGCTAGTGGATTGAAATGCAGGCTGAACCCTGGCAACATCCCTGCTTTGGATCTCTGCCTAGAACCTTTATTTCTCCAGTGTTCTCTGGAAACATGCAGCAGCTGCAGGACCCCCACACCAGCAATCTTCCCCCTGAATGGGAGCACATGGCAAGGCAGGTCTAAACTGTACTGACAGCCTGGAGGATTTTAATTTTTCAACACTGGATTCTTTATCTGGTTCCCATCTTACAGAAACAATAGCAGTCACCAAGCAGCTTACTAAACCAGGGTCAGATCTTGAATAGATGCCTTGCTTACAGATTTGTTCTTAATTAGCCTAACTCCCTCTGAAGTCAACAAAAGTGCCAATCAAACAAAGACACATTTTATTTTGTGACCACAAGGAAAGGGATTGAAAGAATTTACATCAGCTGCTAAGCATATGCTCTAATGACCACCACTGGATTATTAGAAGTGACCTAGATGTAGAAAGCTTTGATCTTCTTACTCCTGGTTTATTATCCAGTTTCTAGATCTCTTAAGGTCAACCAGAGTGAATAAAAATTAGGATGGGTAGAAATTGTGTGTGATCCAAGAGAGAGGACCATGAAATATCGATCCCAGACATTTCACTGACTAAAGCAGGCAGACACCAGCAAACGTGATTAATAAGAGCCAGCCAGGAAACAGCATTACATTTCAAAGAAGTCTATGGGTGAATAGCTTGAGGAAATGAGATACAAAGTCTTTTACATGTAGGTCACCCCTTTTAATCCAGCTCTGCTCATAGCAAACTCCAGTCATTAATATCTGACAGCTGCCTGGCAGCCACGTAGAATGAGAGGGTGGTCTTTGTTTAATTCCTAGTGGTATCTGCAAAATATAACATATCAACAGAACTGCAATGCTGAAAAAAGTCTAGGCAGAAAGGTCAAGGACTGACTGGGCTTTGACAGAGGATCTCTACCCCCTAACCAAAAAGCTTCATTTCCTATTAGTGTCAACCTGATATATCTCAAGGGTAATAAACCTTTGTGGGTGAACAGAGGATAAAGAGAGCAAAAAACAGTTCAAAGAGAGCTGTGGTAATTCTGCTGCCTTGAACTCAGACCAAGGGCCAGCTCCCCAGCTGGTGGCTCCACTGAAGTGCCAGCACAACACCAGTCCACACTGGCCCAGGGCTGCTCCCTGCTCCTTCCAACAAGAGCAACACAAAGCCAGGGCCAGCAGATGCAAGGGCAGACACATGGAGCCAGGGAAGGAAGGCAGAGAGCAGATCAGGGCCTCAAAAAAGAGACTGAGAAGGAAAAAGGTGCTCTGAACAAGACTAGAGGATGACAGTGCAGAAGATGACCTTAGCATGGGTCTTTCCCCATATGGAGCTGGTTTTCACATCTTGGCACAGTAAGAATTTAAGATGTGCACTGTTGGTCCCATTCTGTCTCACAAGGGGGTCACAGGGGGCACCAGGGCTGCAGAAACAGCCTGGCCACGTATCACTGACCCACCCCTCAGCCCAGGGTCCCTCTCCAGGGTCTCAGCCACTTGCCAATTGAGAAGTATGGTGTGGGGAGAGGTTAAAGCTGGAACTCACATGATTGGAATAAAGGGTCCACACACAAATGATGAGTAAACAGAATTCCTTACTGCTGCCTTTTCGAAGCCTTTTCTTTATAATAAGAGAAAGATCTGGATTTCCAAAGCCCATGTGAAATACCTGACATTCACCTCAGAAAATGACAGAAGAGATTATTTTACAGCTTTCAAGACAAATCCTCCCAACTGCATATTAGAACAGAAAGCTCTGATTTCTATGCTTAACTAAAAAATATTATTTAGGAGGGGTTTTTTGGTTTGTTTTTTTTCTTAATTTTTTAATAAAGGCCAGGTTTAAAAATTTAGTTTTGATTCATAAGATCAATGGTGATTTTTTCTTTTCTTTTTCTCTAATAACAGTACATTTGTTTTTTGGACAAAATTTATCTCACTTTATCTGTTCCAAACCCAGGTATTCTATCTTGGTTACCTATCAAGCTTCCCTCAACAGTGAATGAAGAGAAGCAGTCACCTCCAACAGGAGATTGTTCTTCTTAAACTAGGAGGATGTTTGGAATAGGTAGGATGAATTCTCCTTTCAGGTGGTGGTCACTGGAGGTGCCCAATGTATACCTGCTTTGGGCTCCAACAGACAAAGTTAAGTAAGTTGAGCACAATCTTTTGTAACCTGGAGCGACTTCTGAAGCATTTTATGGACATTTTGCATGGGTATTTTGGGTTTTGTCTTGGCCAGTGTGTGTACTTGATGCTATTATATAAAGCACAGTACTTTTATGTGTCACAGATAGATTGTCTGAAGGTTATTTGTTTGTGAAAATGACAAATCAAATATGTGCCTAAAAAGGATAGTATAGACTTAAAAATGATAGGTTTAAATACCTCTTCTTCACGACTATCAATGTTGTTTAAACTGCTCAGAATAAGAAACATGACAAAAAGGGAGTCATGGGTTTTGTTTGGGCTTTTTAAAAAGTATTTTCCTTTTAAAACTCCTCCACTTGCTTTTGGAACTGTGTACATGACATTCAAGAGTCACATTTGCAAGTATTTTGCATTCAGCAATATCTTATAAATACCAGTGATCTTTCATATCACATTTCTCATTCTATACTGATCACTCACACGGCTTCCCAGCTGTTATACAGGGACAGATTTCCCAACAGATTGTTTTTTTCTTTGAATGTTTTCACTAAGCAAACAAATAAATGATGCAGAAATGTATTGAGGTAGAATAGCCCCAGGTGAGAATTTTCCCAGTTTCCAGGATAATTCTGCACAGTGCTCTCCAAACAGCTCTCCATCAGGCTGGAAGGTAGATGGTGTGGTGGATGCCACACACAGGGTACCTGGCACTCCACTAGATGGTGGTGGTGGATGCCACACACAGGGTACCTGGCACTTCTTGGTTGGCTTTCTTTCAAGAAACACTTGGGCACACCGTGGAAACTGTGGAAACTCCACTGGGCTGTAAGTCAAACATTATCCTGGATCCCACTCCAAGCAAGAACCAAGTGCCTTAACTTGCTACAGGCTGTTGTATTACTGTTAAAAGCTGCATAATGGAAAGTCTTAAAACTTTGGAAAAATGTCATGCCTGGTGTGAGACAACTGAGCACTGCAGAACATTGATGAAAACAAAAATGAGGAATTTGGGAGTTTCTCTAGATTTCATTTAAAATAACCACACTCTGCCCCGTCACGGTTCAGCTGCCTTTGTCGAATTTAGCTCCATAATTGGCAGTGGAAACCTTTTTGCTTTCTCTCTTATGGAATTTACATGTTCTGCTGCTCTTCCTTCAAGCAATGTAATTAAAAAGCCTGCTTAGCATAATTAATTTGCAAACAGGTTGGATGAAATGGGATTGTATCCCAAAGGCTTTTTCAGCATTAAGTAGAACTACTTCTTCAAGTATACTTTAATCTAGAGTCTCCTCTACAAAAATTTCTTGCATTTTGCATTTTAAATGCTCTTCATTTCAAAAGGTGCTACAATTGGCAGCCCAGTTCTGACTTGTGCTACTGATACGGACCTAGATTACACAGCTCATTCTGCAAGCCATGGCCCCAGAGCATCCAGTCCCTGAGCAGAGGGAGGCTGTGCAGTCAAGAGCTCCTCCATGTTGAAGAGGTTTTTTTTTCTGAAAACAACTTATCTTCCTCAAAAGTCCTCTCTCCAACCTGATCTGAAACAGCAGCATGGCATTTTAGATGTTAAAGGGGATATTAAAATCAGTCCTGCACAGCCACCCAGAGGAATACTGAGGGAGCAGGGAGGGAGGGAAACCTTCCCACAGCTCTGCTCCTGTGCCACCGCTTGGATCAGCAGCCGTCGTTCCCCACCAAGAGCTGCTCTGCTGCCTGCACCAAGACTTGGTATTATTCCTCCTTCATCTGTAGGCTTTATTTTAGGTTGGATTTTTTGGTTTGTTTTGGGGGTTTTTTTTGTTTGGTTTGGTTTTTGTTTTCTTTTTGTTTTGTTTTGGGTTTTGTTTTGCTTTTATTTTTTTTTTAACTGAGAACTTGTCCCCTTCACTCTACAACAGAGATTTCAGCTCCCTCCCATGATAAACTCATTTCCAAAAAGTGATAATAAATCAATAATTTATGGCATTAACAGCTTAATTTTAGAGACTTTTAATTCCAATACAATCGCCAGTAGCTGGTAACAGAAGGCAAATGGAAAGCCCTACCCCCTCAAACCTCATTTAAAGCTTATCAGCCCAGATTAGAAACAAAGAAGATTATTTCAGTGATCTAACCTGAGAAAAGATCATTTGGGTAGTTTGACAAAGAGGGAAGTACACTTGTGATGTGACAGTTATGGACAAGTGATGCAGTAAACAGTCCAGCCTCCTTCATCACAATCTTTCAACCACTTGACTTTACATGGATACTAGCAGAGTTGGCCTGTCAGTGCAGAGAATAAAGATTATTCTCTGCCAATAAAAACTGAGGTGTTGTAGTGAAACACCTACTAAACTCAGCTGTCATGCAACAGAAGTAATTTAGCAAGCTCACGGTTTCTAGTGATTATTGATATTATTGGCCAATATTATCTCTATTTGTGCCCTAATCGTAGGGCTTTTATAAGCAGTTATTTTCTAATACAAGATGTACAGTTCATCAAGTAGTGAACTGAGGGATTCTGCTCAAGATATCACCAATGGAGAATATGGGGAGAGAAGTCACTGAACTTCATCTGTTGCTTCATGACTGGAAGCAATGAACATGCATTATGTTGTCTGAGGCACTGAACTGGTCATTCCTCAGAAATCAGACATGAATCCCAAAAATATGTCAATCTAACAATGCTTCTAAAACATGCAGACATTTGAGCAAAAGCAGTTATATTAAAAGAGCTACTGCCTTTTTTAATGAAGACCTCTTCCACGCATAATCACTGTATCACATCACTGGAGAGTTACAGGATATGTCACAACTAAAAAACCATGAAAATAGTCTGCAGGGCATACCTGAAGCCTTGATTTACAACCTTATAATAAGCATGAAGGTTTATCAAGATCTGTATGTAAGGCTACTAATCATAACCTACTATGGTTTAAGCAATAAATTTAAATCATAATGATAAGACAAAAATAATGTAATACATTTTATCTTGTTTTAAATTATTAATAGAATGGGAGAGAAACAAGTACTTGATTGCTTCCGTCGGCTTCATAATCTTAATTGGTTAATATCAAATACTTTATTGAAATCGTTAATAATTTAGTTTCATTATTAAGTACGATATTGAACAAGTTATTAAACTTGCTAACAGGGGAAAGATAACCTCTTGAGCATCAGGCTCAGAGAAACTCATCATTGCATCTCCCAACTGAGTGCCCATGTGAATTATCTGATACATCAGAAGGCTGCAAGCATGCACGCAGCTCAATCACATCGTCTTCATTTTCTTAAGAAAGGAGACAGCAAATATTGCCCAGACTGATATGACAGACCAGGTCTAGGCCCAGCCAGTGTCCTTGGCCAGCAGCTCTGACACTGCACAGCCCAGCACTGCTGCCTTTGCTCTGCATGACAGAGAGGAGACCAAGGGAGACTGACAAAACTGCATTAATAATACCAAGTGTCAAGGGCACCTTAATGGGAGCTCAGAAAACCACGTTGAAGTAGCACCTTCCCATGGTGGTAAAATTGCACCTCAACCCCCACGACACTCCAAGGCACTATTTTATGTGCTCTAGAGGAGACAGAAACACCACTTTTGTGGAAAGGTTTGATTTTGCTGTGGTGCCCTGCTCCAAGAAGGGCTCTCCACCCTAGGAATCAAAAACTGACAGACTCAGCCATCTTCAGCACAGGTTATGGGATGCCATGATTCCTGGGATCACTGTTACATCTAAACCCCACCTCCTGCACATTTTTCATAGGAAAATCAGCTCTTCCCTGAAAATATTGGCTCAAGTGACTAAGCTGATCACCCCCCACATTGAGCAGGCAGCTAGAAACACACCTTGTGTGAAGAAAAAATGAAAATATATTTCCCCTTGAATCAGTCCAGTTAAGTTAATTGTGCATTTTTTTGTTTCTTTAAAATCTCCATTATGCTGGTACACCCAGGATCTCCTGTGGACATGCTGTTTGCACAAATTCTTCCCAAAAGTGCTCTTCATCTATAGAGGCTGTTCATGCTCCTTTTCCCAAATTAGCCCATTAGAGCAATTCACAGGTCTTGCTGTGGAAGTGCTTCATTACTGTGAGACAGACTGTCAGCACCTGGATTTCACTTCTGAATTCTGAGTCTAACAGAGGGATGTTTAACTCAACCTTCTTACCTTATAATCCATCCTGGGTACCTTTATCTTGGCAAAGGCAGACAAAGAATGATCTTCTCTCATGCTGGCACAGAGAGAAAGAGATCAAACCCAAGCACAGATGCTGTAATAAACTGGACTCTGATTTGTAAAAAATAAGGCTTACCATGCAGAATAGCCACTGCTCACACAATTTATTGATTACACAGTGTGTAGAGCCCACCACTAGCAGTGGAAGGGAAAATAACAACTACATGTTCTTGGTTGCACATGGTGGAGGGATAGCTCACTGACATCAGTAAGCCTTCTTGCCAGAAAGATTCTCTTACATGCAAGAGGAAGATACCTTTCAAAGACTAAGCCAATGAGAGGAGGACTTCCTTTAAGAGTTAAAAAACTGCCTCACAAGATGAGACAATCATTTATTTCTTCTGAATTTAGTGATGGTTGGTTCTCCAGAGGAATTCAAGACTGTTTTGGCAGCTGAAACCACCTCAGCTTTTGGACTCTTTCCTCCAACCTGTCTGTTACCAGAACTGTCTGTCTGACTCTGACTTCTCCTTGTAGTTGTAGATGGCTCCCATTTCACCAGTGGACTGTTTTAGCAGGAGGTTGCTTGTATTTTCTCTGTAGGTGAAATAGCTTTGCCAGCTTCACAGCACTGTTCCTCACTCCTTCAACACAGAAAAACAATTTGCAAGGACACTTTGGGGTGGCAGCTTGAAGAGGATAGGAGTAAAGGCTATCTGCTCTTTCTGGATCAGCCCAATGGCCCCAGCTTCAAAAGCTGCTGTTTCAAGAGTGACAGAGGAGTCCCAGATGGGGGTCATGGTGAGCACAAATTCTGCCAGCACAACACAACTTCCCACTGTCAGAGCAGGTGCAATAGAGGCTCTGCTCTCATCCAAAACCAGGGGGATTGACAGATTCTTTCCCTTGGATAGTTAACCCAAGGACGCAGTTCCTCTATTCCAACAGTACTACTGGAAAGAATGATTAGTCGTTGCCTTGACTGAAGTCATCCAGATGTGTTCTTTATGGAATCATAGAACCATTTAGGTTGAGAGAAACCCTTAAGATCATCAAGTTCAACCATAAACTTAATTCTGCAAGACCATGACTAAGTCACTTCTCTAAGTGCCACGTCTACATGACCTTTTTTGGCTCTTTTGTTTCAGTGTTTGTTTGTTTGTTTGTTTGTTTTTAAATTTGCTTACAAGTATTTTATTTGTGACCCATTATCTTATTTCAACTTGTCTTTCAATTTCTCCCTGGGTACATTAACTCAAATTCCTTCAGTTAAGTTAAAACATGTGAGTGCAGGTGAGATCATTCATTGGAAGCCCTAGCATGAAGAATAATCAAAATATTTAGAGGTTTCTTTTTTTTCCCATGGTTTTTCTCCACTGGTGCTGATGACACAATCTCTTTATTCCAAGCACTTCAGGTAAGCTGCCATTCAATAAGTAATATGATCCTCCTTTATGAATCATAATATACATGAGAAAAGAAAAAGGTAGCCATGCTCTATGAGAGAGCAATTACTGCTCTGAGAACAGCAGTAAGATTTTCAAATGAGATAGCTATTGCCTCTCCTAAAGCTTTAAACATATCCTTAGGGGGAAAAAAAAGTTAAGGCTAAGAATACATTGCCTTTCAAAACAGCATTAACATCATATAGTAAAAAAAAAAAAAAGTATTGTGAGGCACAGAAATCCAGAAAATCTAGTTAAAGACCCTGTATGGATGTTAAAGTGAGCAGTTGAAAGTCTGGGGTTATCTGAGGTGTACTTGTTTCTCAAAGTTCCTCTGCACTCAGTAGAAACATTCTATTTCTTGGTGATTCTAGGGAAAATTTTTATCTCTTTTCAATAACTTTTCTATAAGAAATCTAGGAGACACTAATTTCAGCCTGGTGAAGGTCTTTGCTAGATTCTTTGGAAAGTCCAGGAAATGGTATTAATCACGTTATCTTTACACAGATGTTCACCTACCCCATCAGACAGCTCTAAGAGGTAAGGAAAGAATACAGTGTTGACTCTTCCCCAGCACACTGTAAATACATAGACAGCAATAGATACATTTCAGACTTCATACCAGTGATACTAGACAGGGGAAGTACAGCTAAATTGGACAGAGTTACCTGAGTGACAAAGAAAAACATTTTGTTCAGTCAGACTGTACCATTGATATCATCTGAATTTTTGTATGTCAATTTTCCATGCCATTTGCCATTTTTTCCCTAAAAATACAATGTGGTTTTACCATAAAAAGATAAAATAATCCTAATTTTTTGGAATTATGTTAAAAATCCAGTTGTTCTGTTCTTATTGTGCAGAGCTATAAATGTGTATGTTCTTTATTTCTACACAGAATTTTGTTTCAATGTTTTTCACAGTCTAAACATTTTGCCCCAAATGTCACAACAGTTTTGTTAGGAAAGCAGTGAGTACCAAAGTACAAGCAATACATGTGAAAATGCTTTGTCTCTTACAACAGTATTCCTAAGGGATTGCTTGTGTATACGTTGGTTTCTAGACAACCAAGGGAACTAAAGAATTAGGAATTTATTGAATAAACTGGCTAAAATGACATTTTATGATGTTATATTGTCATAAAACTCTGTCTTGAAGTGCAGGAAAGGGTAACCATTTTGTAGGAAATTTCCCTTGAATGCTTTAATAAAGATTAATAAAAAAATTAATAGTTAAATGGCATCTATTATTATTCTAGAGGAGGGAATACCTTAAGGAATTATAAAATGCCTTCAAAACTAAGGAAACATATGAACAAATTTTGGAGGAGAATAAAGGACTTCTTCTGTTGAACATAATGAAAATCTGTCACTTTCGCTGTCCAAACAGTTTGAACTTGCTCACTGAAAACTTTCCCTGTCCTCCAAATTTCTCTTCCTGCTGTTAACACCATGCCAACAGTGCTGCAGAATTCATTTAGCTGTCCTGTCAGCTGAACTGCCGCCTTCCTGGTCCCTCTTTCTTCACTCCACCAAGGCACAGATGCAGACTGGGTCTTCACTCTAAGCAGTGGGTGCTGCCTGCTGCCAATTACAGTTTTGTAGCAAGCAGCATTTCCCACTGCAGGATGGTTCCTCCTCTTCAAAATGTCTCCTTGAAGTCTGTCTGTTGTTACCCAAGGCTTGACAATTAGGCAGCTGGCATTTGGGTTGTGACTTCGGGGGCTCTTGGTGTTGTTTCACTCTTCACATTTATTCTCATGGTCCATTCCCCTCTGTGCACTGCCTCCTCCTCCAGTGCAGGCTATTTTGAAGGGTAAAGACCATCTTTATACCTTGTGTTGGTACAACACTACTGATCATGCACCCTTAGACTTAGATGCTAATGCCATTAGCTGCAACAGCATTTCTAACATCCAAACCATTTCTCAGAAACAGTCCCACCCAGCTGAGCCAAAGCTGACACCAAAAACACTGATGGAAAAGAAAGCAAATCAAGCCTTTGAAAAGCACTTGAGACTGACTCATTTCTTATCCAAATATAAATACATTTGTCTCTAAAAGAAGAGCAAAATCGCTATGCAAAATACTATGAACCAAACTTGGTTGGAACTAGGTGATCTTTAAGATCCCTTCCAACCCAGGCCACTCTATGATTCTATGATTTACAAATACTATATACATTAAATTAAATTAAATTAAATTTTCTTGGTGATGTTCTCCCTATTCCTTACTCCCCATTATCCAACATTGCATATACACCCAACACTTCTTAGTAAGGTTTGGCAAAGCAAAACCCATCTGATCACAGTATATGTTTTCAAGAACAAATCACCAAAATACAATAAATTGATTGATTTTCTTAACTTTCTCTAACACATTATATAACCCTTAGTCATGTATTTCTAGAATGGAATTGTATTCTTCTTATACCTCCACATTTCTACATATTTCCAAAACCACATTCCTCACTTGTTATTTTAAGTATATTATACATCTGTGTTTCTATCCATCCTCTTTACAGATCTGGGATTTAACTCCAGGCTTTGGCAGGTAACAGCCCAGTTGCTTAGCAGCAGCTGAGGCACATGTAAATGCAATAATGGAAATTCTCGTGGTTTCAAAAGTGGAAAGTCTTTGCCTGCTAAAAGCGGATGTTTATAAATTGTCTGGGAGTGGAGTAAGTGGCACCGTTCCTTTCCAGCAAAGTACAATTTTGAATACATATCCAACTGGCCTGACACAAGCAACAGAGACTGAAGCTAAAAAAGTAAGAATCAATATTTAATTATGATTGCTTTTACATATTGATTATTCCAGCATTTTAACCATCATATGATTACCAGTAAAATAGGCCACTCTTAATTTCATTTAATGAGTTAAATAATAGGTTCACAAAAGTCAACCGCAGAACTTTCACCACCTTTACAGAACTGGGATTCCTTATTTTCTAAATCTGTTTTCATTGACTCTTATTTTGAAAAGCATTGATCCAAGTGTCAATGTGGATCCATTAGCACTCCATCTTTGCTTAAAAAATACCTGTTTTAATCTGCATTTGACAGATCCATGTGCTCACAGAAACATTCAGATTACAACCTAAGCTTCTTAATTCTACAGTACTAGCAGCAGAAGGGAACCTAAAATGGTCTCCAAACTGAAACAATTAACTTGAGAATGATCTCTGTCAATGATGAGAACTGTCCCTTTCTACATGTACTTCTGTGTAGAAAGGGGCAGTTTCTACACTGCTGGCATGTAACCATGGTTGGTTGAGGGGTGAGCCCACACTCCTCATGCAATTTACCTAATTTGCATCCAAGTTGCCTAAGTCTAAAAGACAGATACGAAACATGAAAATCCCTCTTTAGAGAAAGGAGAATGCTGCTTCCATAGCATCATTAAATGCTTTCAAAAATAAAGATTTATGATCAGATTAATTCCTTTGAGAACTCTCCTTTGGTCCAGCAGCTATTAAAGAAACACAGGTGGTTCTGCATAAGGCAGACAAAATGAATAATCCCATGGAACTACCTCTGTCTTTCCATTGACTCTAGTGCAGCCTAAAAAACAAACAAGCCTTCAGTTGGCAAAATTAACCCCAACCCTTGATTCTGTGTTGAAGCTCAATGGCAGACATGAGGGTGACTAAATAACCAATGATCTACTGGAGAGCACCCTGGATTTTAAATGACAGGCTCTGCATAGCATCCCCAGAGCTGCAAGAAATTGCCTGAAAATTATGTCTATTTCCACCTCCAACCCAGACTGATTCTTACAGAGTGTATAAAACAGTTATTTTGATACACAGATCTTGTTCAGGACTTCTTAGACCTAAAGATAATTTAAAACCTCGTATTTTGCTCTACAGTGCCATATTCCCTGAGTTCTAGCTCCATTTGTTGTTTATACATGGCATATTTATATATGGCACAAGATTGTTTTTCTTCACTGAACTCTGTACAGGAAAAGGATGAAATAACAGATTTTCCTACTCTAAATATTTGACAAAAGGTTTTATTTATTTCAACAGAATTCTATTTATTCATTATTTTTCCCCCTTCTAAGTATGATGGTTTGTCAGCTTGTGACACTCATTTTCTATTTATTTTCATCAGCTGTGTCTCTGGCTCCCATGAGGGCACTTTAATTTTGTTGCATGGCCCAGAAATATGATAATCAACAAATATTTCTAGGCCAAATCCATTGTCACAGTGTCAGCAGGCTCATGTGAAATACTGATGCAATTAAACACTGATTTGCCACTCCATCTCCCAGCAAGACAGATATAAAATACAGTTTGGTTTACATAGATCTTTTTAAATTATCCCCTTTAAAAACCTTATGAAAGATAATTGGTTATACTGAAGAACTGAAACAGGAAAAATGCTTAATACTTTTATGGTGTTTTGCATTTTACTGCTGTACAAACATTAACTAATTAAGCCTCACAATACCCAAGTGAGGAATGGAAGGAAGCATTATTATGGTTATATATTATAATTATACTGTCTCATTAAGAATTTCCTGGGTTTTGACTTTTAAAGTAATTATTGTAATTATCACAAAACTAATAAAAAGTCAGAAACAATCTTTTTTTCCCAGCATGAATATGCTCTAAGCTAAGCAAATAAATAGTTTACAAATACCTAAAAGCACACTTTTTTCCATGTATCTCAGCTTTTGCTTTCCTTTTGTCCATCTCAGTCCAAGTCAAGTCAGTCAAGTCAGAACTTGATTTTGTTTTCACCAAAGGGGAAGAAACTCTTTTCAATAACTACAGTGGATACTTGAATTTAACAACAAATATGTAAAGAATGTGTGAAGTAGGATTATCTCTGGTATTTTTACCATTTGCTAAGAAAGTATTATGAAATGGTATAAGTTGGAACTTATACGTTCCAAACAACATTATAAAATCTACATGATAGTTTGCAATTGGGATAAATTTTTAATTATTATTGTTATTATGCAAAATTGCTTTTCTCTCAAATACCTCTTAAAAAGATCTGGGTTCCTCTTCCCAGTTCTAGACATCTAACAGCTCACTGGCATCCTTTAGATACAGTTAGATAGGTTCTTTCCAAGAATGATTTTTGCCATGTCTCTCATACATCTATCCTGTAATGAGATAATTTACCACTGAAAATGCCTTTGCTCTCCACTAGTAGACAAGTCCCATGCATTTCTCCTATAATACTGGAATTTTCAAGGTCTATAGGGACAAAATCCACTTTATTAGCTAGATAAAATTGTCACACAACATTTGAATGTTCAATTGGCTCCATCATAAACATCACTGCAAATTCTCAGAAGTCAACCACAGGTTGATTATGGTCTGGGAGAATCTTCCTTATAAGGCCATAATGAACCAAATGATAATTTGGAAAAGAATTACAAGTAATTTCTGCTTAGTTGGAAAGATAGTTTCCTTCTTCTTTTTTAATTATGTGGGAGAGACTTAATAATAATAATGTTTGTAGAGTGGATTGAGCAGAAGAGAAGAAAGAGAAGTCTAATGAACCCAAAATATACACAAGACTTTTGTTGGCAACTGATGGAAAAATAACAAAAAAAACAAATAAAGATCTGATAATATATCAAGCAGGTCGAGATTAATAGAAGACACAAGAAGGATGGGATACATCCAGAGGGACCTGGACAAACTTGAGAAATGGGCCCAAATGAGCCTCATGAAGTTCATTAGGGTCAAGTGCAAGGTCTCACACATGAGTTGAGGCAATCCTAGATAAGAACACAGACTGGGAGCAGAACTCACTAACAGCAGCCCTGTGGAGAAGAACTCAGGAGTTCTTGCATGTGAAAAGCTGGACATGAGCCCACAGCCCAGGAAGCCAGCTGTGTCTTGGGCTGCATCCAGAGCCCCGTGGCAGCAGGGCAGGAAGGGATTCTGCCCCTCTGCTCTGCTCTCATGAGACCCCACCTGCAGTGCTGCACCCAGCTCTGGGTCCTCAGCACAGGAAGGATGTGGACCTGTTAGCAGCCAAGTCCAGAGGAAGCCACAAAGGTGCTCAGACTGCTGGAGCACCTCTCCTGTGGAGACAGGCAGAGAGAATTGGAGTTGTTCAGCCTGGAGAGGAGAAGGAGCTAGGGAGACCTCATAGCAGCCTTTCAGTACTTCCTTATAAAAAGGAGGGAGAAGGACTTTTTATATGAGCAGATTGTAACAGGACAGGGGAAATGGTTTTAAAGTGAAAAAGGACAGATTTAGATTAGATGTTAGGAAGAAATTCTTTACCATGAGGGTGGTGAGGCACTGGCACAGGTTGCCCAGAGAAGCTGTGGATGTCTCATCCATGGAAGTGTTCAAGGCCAGGCTGGATGAGGCTTTGAGCAAGCTGATCTAGTGAATGGCATCCCTGCCCATGGCAGACAGGTTGGAACTGGATGATCTTTAAGATTCCTTCCAACTCAACCAATGCTATGATTCTATGATTCTAATATATTAATATAATATTAATTAGGTTAGTGTTCCCACCTTTCAATCTAGAAACCAGCCATAGCTCTACTCAGCATGACAGCTTCCCCCTACCCAAACCATGGCTGGAGATGGTGCTCAGTTCATTTGCCTGTTAGAAAAGGAAACTGTCATCAAACACCATCAACAGGGGTTTTCTGTAATGTAACTCCTTTTCTGCATCAAGTTGCCAATACAATCCTTGTGCTAGTTATAGATAGTATTTTGACTGCACTTTCCTCATGACACTAGAAAGGCCATCTGGCTAAACAGATGTGGTAATCTGATTTGTTTGGCCAATGGACTGAAAAAACCCACAATGGCTCGAATGGGAGTTCCCAGGAGTGCCCAATCCAGCATCTTTTCTGTGCTTCCAGATATTACATTTATCACTTCAGGAACAGCTTGGTAATGGCTTATTTGCTTGTGGGAGTTACTAAGAGAGAAGGAATTTCCATACAAGAGACAAAAAGTGACCATATTTCCATCACAAAAAAAAAAAAAATTAGCCATAGGGCCATCTGTCATTCTTTTGCAGTGTTTCATATGTTATAAAACAAGAAACCAGAAAAATGCAAGCCAAACCTTGGTCCCTCAGAAGGTGTCAAATCTCCCATGGATTTGAACAGCACCATTGGCTATTTCATCTGTTTATTTACAACCTTATCTAAAGGCTGCAAGTGCAGGTCTTCTCACAACCATGTGTTTTATTACAAATGTACAATGTTAAATATGGAATGGCTTGTCTAGATAATGTCCCCCTGCTAACATAATCTTCATCTGTCTTCATTTTTAAACCCCTTAGGTTCATAAAAATAAATATAATTTTAAATTTTCCAAAGTCTACAGCAAATTTAAACTTACCCAACCTCAATTTCTTCTCTTTTAAACTTACTTTCATGTCTCAAGCCTGTACTGTTTGATATTACCTTGTATATAACTTGCATTACTGCCAAATAAGTTTAAAAACTAAAAAATTACAAAGAATGACCCACACCCAATCTCTGGTTTTATAAATTAGAAATGCATATGTTTAAAGATTAAAAGGAAGGCATTTCAAAAATCTTTGTGGACACATTTCATTTTAGTTCAGGTAATAGAGTCTGGATAGTTGCTTTTCTCAAGTGTTTCTCAGCACCCTTAACAATGTATAACAAACAATTATGCCCAATAATTTTGCTTTGCTTTGCAGCATCTTGCCAGGTGAGCTTGAGATTTACATTTTACAGAAGTTTCCAGATATAAGGTTCTTCTTTGCATAAAGGACTGGGCTGGCTTTCTGATATTGGACTGCCCTTGTCTTGAAGTAAGGAGAGAGATAAATGAAAATAAAATGACCATGCCCCAATCATAGGCTGAATGAGCACAACTAACAGCAAGCTTCTCATTATGCTGAAGTCACAAAGATGAGTTTGCAGAAATTCAAAAGCTGGAGAAGAAAAGTACAGAGGTACAGACATCCCAACAGGCTTCAGCATTCATCTAGCTAGTGCCCTGGGGAAGAAGGATATGAACTAGCTGAGAAGAAAAGAAAAGCACATTACAGTTAAGAAAAAGATGGGGATGTATCTGAAGATTCTACATGACTGACAGCGAGAATTGTACAGGAGTTTGGAGATGCCAAGGCTGCATCTTCTGGTGCACTCCAGGAAGAAGGAGGGTACTTTTCTCCTTTAGGAGGAAAACATTTATTTTTTCATTATATTGCATTGTGTCAATTTAGCAAGATAGCCAGAACTGAGGTTTTAACACAATAAATGAGTTCTGACAATTTAAAAAAAGCACATTTTTATTCCATCATGGATTATATTAATGGAACTACCCTCACTTTGGGCAAACTCTTGCCCTCCACCATAATGCTTCTCCTCCACAGTAGATGTGACGTGCACCGTTCCCTTTGGTTCTACAGGGAGCGATCTACACAGTAACTAGGGACTGCATTTCTTGGGAAGAGTTTTCCCTTTGTTTTCCTCTGGGCTCCAAGACATCCTGTCTGCATAGCAACACAACTTCAGCTGTCCCCTGACCCAGCTATTGCACCAATGAACTGGCAATAAAAATTGTGAGGCTTCTTCAGCCAGGGAGCTGCATGAACTCACTCACACCACCCAGGCACAGGACTGCCACGGGATTCTTATATCGTGTCTACACAAAAGGGAGGGAGAAAAGCTACAAGGTATTCTGGCCCACTGATGTGCTTTGCAGTGGCATGAGCCACTCCACAGAAATCAGTGGTCCTTTTATGACTGTGTACTGGCTTTTGCAGCATTATATGTAGAACAATATTTCTATGAATCTGGAAACACAAATATAGCCCAAAGTGCTCTGGCAACATGTAAGATGCACACGCAGGAGCCCAGAATAGATGAGAGCAAAGAAAATGATTGAGATGAACAGTCATGTGGAAAAAAAAATCACTGGGTACATGTATAGAAAATGGAAACAAATAACTGAAAACTGCCTGAAGGCAAGTACTACTGGTGATAATCCAGGGATAATGTTTTCATAGGGATTAACTGTTCTGGAGCACTTTTCCCATGTGTAAAGCACAACATACTCTTTATTCAGACAGGTTGATTTGGCAGTCTCTTTATTTCTAGCAAAAACTATTTATTGTGCCTGTGCAGAAAAAATTTCCAGCCTTGGACAGCCAGAATACAGGGTTTTTTTCTTTCCCACTGACAATTGCCTTCTGGATAGAGCTCAAGTGCTAATTTCCCACAGATAGTCTACTTCTATAGAATTATTAGAAGCTTGTGTGCCAAACTAATAATTTTGAATCTTGTATTTTTAATAAATTTGGCTACAAGTTAATGTAATTTTTATACTGAATGTGTTCAATTCATTCTTTGGAAACAGATTTTGTTTCTTTGGCAAAATGTCATTGTTCTTACAGAGAAGTAACAAAGAGGTACATCGTTTTAAAAGAAACTGCTGTGCACAAAGACCAGCATCTACCTTTTGTTAGCAGTATTTTTTTACTCAGTTTCATTGCTGTGGACCTGCTGGTGATTTTCTGTATGAGCAACTAAATTTTCTGAGAATGAAAATATGGTTTCCTTTCAGGTTGTTTCAGTGCATGTGCTCTTTCTCATGGTTTTTCATGTTTCAAAGATACCCCAGGGTAGTAGATACAGGAAGCAGAAATATCCTTATTCCTACAAATCTTGGCCATATATTAGAATATCCCCAGAATTTATGTCTCTGTGAAAATAACCTCAGGTCCATTAAACACCATTTTTGTGCTATACAGAAAAGCTCCTGAGGAAAAGAATCTTAAAAATAAATGAGTGGATAGACTAACACACCATAGGGGCTAATTTGTGGCACTGAGCAAGCAATTCTAACACAAGGTCACTAATTTTTTGGGTTTCCCTTGTCATATACTGTGTATTTAATTGTGGCAAGAGCTAATCAAAAGATAAATAATTGTTTCTTCAAGCCAGGACCAATATAGCACCTTTACAATTAAATATGATTATTACTATTATAAACTACAATTTTCAGCATTGTGTTCTAGACTTTAACCACAGTTTTCCTGCTAAGCTTTGAAGAACCACAATATAGAACTCAGAAAGTGTACCATTCTCAGTCTAGGTGTTATCTGAAGTATTATTTTGTTTTAAAAAAACACAATCAAGCAAACAAACGTCATGTATGGAAATTATATTTTAAAATAAATAAATATCTAAAATATTTAAAAATAAAATATCAGGAAGTTTGACTTCTAAGAGAAATAAATAGAGTGTTAAGATATCCCTTGTTCTGTACAAATGTGCAACAGAAGAAAGGCTGCAAGTAACAATTGTGCAGGAGATAAAAACTAATGATGCTCAGCTGTATCCTTCTATAGCTTTAGATGTACTATGACTGTCTCCCTCCAAGAAAAGTGTGGGATTTGGTCATCACTAAGCAACTGTGAGCTCAGAAGTGATTGCCACCTAAATCACTTGTCCTAATCAAGAAGCTTAATGTGTGTCTATAATGTTTGTACTGAGTGTACCAATGCAAATGCAATATATGACTCAATGTGCTGAAGATGCTTTGTACAGAAATGCAGAAATTCGACCCTGAGGAAAGAAGATGTGTTTTCCTCCTGAATAAAATTAGCATTAATTGAGCACAGGGGACAGCACCTGACCTGCCAAGGTGTTGGGGGAGAGGGTAAGTGGGAAGCAGAAGGTAGATGGGAAGCAGTGATTTCACAACTCCATCCTTTCCTGACAGGGCTAGGACGTGTGTGTGAGGATAGAAAGGCTCAGAAGGAAGCTAAGGACATCTGCCTTTCACCAGGACCACATCCAAAGAGCATCACCTTCCAGAGATCAGCACTTAGCAGCTGGATGAAAAGCAGCTGCATGGAGTTTATTCTGGTGAAAACAGATCCATGCTAGGAGGAAGTTCAAATTCCTAAATTCATCTGCATACCTCTGATGTCCTGTGAGGCTTTCACAACACAATTTCTTGTTTTAGCTGATCCATTCTTAAACAACTCCATCATTTTAGTTAAATGTTTTAAGCTATATTTATCTCATCAATACATAAAATTAGGTCACAATAATTGCTACATTAATAAACACCAACACAATTAAAGTTTTTCAGAACCAAAAGGTATTTAGAAGAGGGACACAGGTACAGCCAACATGGACGGCAGCAGTACAAGCTGGAGCCTGCAAACACAAAAGCAAATTCAAGGACTGTTTCCTTTGATCAATCCCTGTGTATCTGATATTAGCACTAGGGACAGGAAGCACATTGCCAAAATTCATGTATCTTGGAATAGGGCTTCATGCATCTCCTATCCTGTTGGGTTTGACAGGGAGGGACAAACTTGAGGATATCTGTCAGAGACAGCTGTAGAATTATGAGTATGCTTAGAGGTGTGTAATATCCTAATAAGGGATTACAGCAATCCTAGGGTATATCCTAGCAAATTAAAGAGGGCCTCTAGAGGCATCTAGAAATAACTTCATAATTGAATATACTTCTTCTGAAAGCTGCTGACTAGGTCCACATACAATTTTGTTTCAATTAATGACGTAGGAACTTTTAATTCCTTTTTTTTAAACATGGAAATAATCCCCAATTGATATTCACTTCGAGGTGAACTGCAGTATTGATTTACACTTTTTTATATACTGATCTTTCTCTGGACTACAGAGGGATTTTATTTAAAGCTGCACGTTCAATTCTGCACTGTTCATGCAATCAGAGAGCAAACCTTTACATCTTCTTAACCTGGTGGATTTCAACCACGTCTTTCTGAGAATGTTTCATACGTATTTTAGTAAAATGCCAAAATCTCCTTCTGTCTAATTTTCCTTCTGTTGAGTACTTTATCTTCCAAACTCTATGTTTTTCTCATTTTGCTTTGTTTGTGATTGAATATAAAATAAAGATAGTTACCTAATTGTCATGCCAGGTAGCAGTAAGTCATCTCAATTTGGCAATCATTAGGTTTGTCAGTGCAAATACTCTATTCCTATGAGCCTTAATTAAACATGAAAAGATGGAAATTTACTCTCATTTAAGAAAAAGGAAGTTGATATCCCAAGGTACTGGAAGTGTTGAAACTATGAGTAGTAGAAATCCGACTGGAATGTCAACTAATGCCGACATAATAAAAACTGTGTTTGACTTGATAACTAACCAAGTTCCCAAATGCTTTTCCATTCCACAGTACTTGTTTCATTAGCAGAGTAGCTGTAGCTTCCCACAGCAGCTCGTGTTGCAGTGGTAGCAGTGATTTGCCATCTCAGCACACCTCAAGCAGACGGAGCGGGCTGACACAGGCAACGCCTGGCTCTGAGTGTCGTGGTTCACCCTAACGAGTCCCCTTTAACTTCTGAAATTTTCACACCTAGCTACAGTGACTCACTCCATCAAGTACATCTTAGTATGGTAAATTAACTTTCTGCAGGACTGATGATTTTCCTGGGAGGAGAGAGGGGGAAGAAGGTGAGGCAGGGATTTAGAGGCAGTGCAGCGAGGTGAAGGGATGCGGTTCAGAGCACCAACTTCCTGTCCTTTTGAAATAAGAATGCTGTTTTCGGCTCCAGGCCTGGTGCACAAGTGAGATATTGAATGCACACTTTGATACTGGAAGAAAGCACTTCAATGTTTAAAAGTAAAAAAAATTTAAATCACAGTAATTCACTCCAGTGCTGAAATGAAGTGCCCTGGTTTAGTGCTTCTTCAGGAACCCTGTAAAACTAAACAGCTTTTATATATATATCTTAAACAAACAGTCTATAGTTCAAGAAATTTGACAAGAAGAGGTCCCTAGTTCACTTTGTCTCAAGTAACAAAAACACATGTTTACTAGCCTTCAGAATAAGGCTAGTATCATCCTAAAAGGATGATCTGAATTTCAAAATCCAGGTCACTGAAGACCTAAAATACAGGTTTCCACTAAGACATGGTCACACTTTAACTACAAAGCCCAGAAACCAGTGTAGATCTAAACTAGATATTTGCTTAACATCTGGCCAGAAGTGCTATACTGTTACGTGCGTGTATAACTCCAGGAAGGCATTGCTAAGCCATTCTGTAGGAAAAAAAAAACCCTCACTCCAAAGAAATGAAGTAAAGAACATTTATATTTTGACCCATGAAGTGATTGCATCCCTGACTTTGCTAAAGACATCATGCAAATGGTTTAAACTTTTAGTATTTCAACTGTTCATACATAATATAGAGACTCTGTGTGCTTCATTAATGACAATTTTATTTGATTGCAAGAGAAGAGAAGATCTCTGAAAGAAGTACAGTCAATATTACCTCTCTGTCTTTCTCTCTCCTTCACATCCTCAAGGATTTTCACTGGTTTTGTGAATACTCTTCCTTGTGATGAGAAGGAAAGCACTCAGGTGGGATGAAGCAGAAGTTTCAGATTGACAAAAGTCTGAAACACTTGACTTTTGCAACAGATTGTGTAGATGTTGTGAACCACTTATCAGTCTGGATAGCTGCTGTGAGGACTATGTAACAATGGTAAAATAAGCATTGCTGCAGCAACTAGTAGATCTGAATATGATAACAGCTATGGAATGTGATGCTGACAGTTCACTGTCTCTTTTTCTTTGAACTCTTTCATTCTTAGTGTTAGCAATGGCTAACACATCCAAGCTGCAGCACTCTTTTACTACCCTTCAGATAACCTTATTAATGAATTCAGTGTTTTGCTTCAGAAATAATCACAGTATCCCAAATTCATTGTTTTGATTTCTCAGGGGAATAAAACATAGATCAAAGGTGAGCTGCAAAGGAAGAAGGTCTCTTATAAAAATGCATGACAGTTTTGGGAACTGGTGAACTTCCTTCAAAATAAAAGATGAAGTGAAAGTAATTTGCATGTTATTGTTGGAAAATTTATCCAGCTTGCATTCTTTTATCAGGATATGGTGGAAACTGGGGCATGCATGTAAATGGTGATATTTTTAAGCATTCCAGGCTGGATCATCTTGTCCTGTCTGGATGTGCTCTCTTCAATGCACTGGAAGTCAGCTTTAAATGCCTCCAAGAACCACATACAGCCGCAGAATTACAGATATATTCGATACTTGGTAATAATCAGAGGTTTGGACTAAATATTTGCATTCCCACATATCTGATGATTCTGCAAGACCTAAAGATTCTTTTGGACAGTTGAACTGATTTTTGGATTCATGGGACCACGATTCCTGCCTCTTCCAGAGTGTCAGCATATGTTACTGATTTGCTCAAGCATTAGGAAGATTCATTCCACTAGCCTGGATACTCCACAACCTACTGTTCAGAGCAATTAAGATTTAGCTGTTTAGATTTCTTCTCCTAAAATTGTCTGACTTCCTCATTTCCCAGATTTAGAGTCTCCAGAGGAGATTGTCTAGAGGATATGGGCCATTATATGCTCCACAACAGAAGAAAAAAAAAAAGAAAAAGTATTTTAGCCTTTAAAATTAGCCACTAGCCATAATACTGCAAGGAGAAAAGGACTTGTCCTTCTTTGCCTTTGAAACTTTTCTACCAGCTTTAGGACACCTTACTGTCACCACTTCCCTCCCAGACTTAAGTTTTAAACCATTGCTGCCTTTAAATGACAGCTCCCAGTGTGCACATCTTCACATGTGGTGAGAGGATCTCTCCAGACTCTAGATCCAGCTTGTAGGACTGGACACTAATGGTTAATGGAGCTTTCAGCAGACTTCACAGCACTCGGGTCTCACAAAGATAAACAATTTCGGGAGCTCAGTACAGTCCTAAGCGCTTAAGTAAGGATCAGGAATGAAAATTCCCATTAGCTTCACTGAGATTAGTGTTTCAATCTAAACTGACTCCATTCCACATTGTTAAAGGCTCTTAGTGTCCAGTGT
Source organism: Urocynchramus pylzowi (assembly GCA_013397555.1). NCBI lineage: Eukaryota > Metazoa > Chordata > Aves > Passeriformes > Fringillidae > Urocynchramus > Urocynchramus pylzowi. Next base: position 147,510 of record VZRH01005338.1, on the reverse strand, counting down.
TGTGATTTACAGCCATATTTTCAGAACTGTTTGCTGCCCAGCATGCTGGTCCTTTTCTGCAAATTACTGTTTTCAATTTGCTTTGAAGCTTAAATGAGAATCCGTGATTTTTGACTGTGTTTTGTTTTTCAATATGATTGCTGATCTTTAAAGCTCTGTTCACTAAAGACAGATTTTAAAATCTGTTCCACAAAATTATATTAAGCCCTGACATTATTTTTCCTGGGATAAACACAGAGACAGAAATGCAGCAGAAAGGCATGTTACCAGTATCCTCCCCTTGCCTGAATTGCTCAAAGTCAGCTTCAAAGTTAACACTACCTTCAGGGTTTGTTTGATTTCAGTTTTATAAGTAAGAAGCATTCTGGCCCCTTGTTTTAAAATTCATGGAGCACAATCTCAGCTTCTATTTGAAATATATAATAAGCCTTTTATGTGGTTTAGAAGTAGACCTGCATTTTGGCACAGGACCTGCCTGTTCATGTCTATAAGGAGAAGAAAAAGAATAATGGCAAAAGCAGGTTTGTATGGAAAACGTCCAGGCAACAAGACCATGCCTTTTTTTTTTAGCCAAGTCCTGTTTGAAAAGGAGTTGAAATCACTTTTGGTTTTAAAGTTATCAGAACCCAGTTTTAATACAGCTTTGGAGCACTGAGAAGATTGCTCATCCTGAAAAGCACTCCCCAGTGATAGCACTGGGCCACAAGCCCAGTTGCTTTTCAGCACACTGCCATTTAGATTCTGCTATATTAATTTTCTTTTCATAGCAACTTCACTGAACCTCTGGTGAAAAAGAGATTTTTTTTCTAATGTTTTATAGTAATTGTCTCAGATGTGCAGATTTGTATTAAGTGCTTAAGGAATGCATTAAGAATCTCTACCTCATCAACTGTTTTACTACCCCCCACAAGCAAAGCTTCTACTGAGGCAAATAATGCTACTGTCATTCCTTTCCAGACTTTATCTGCCCATCTAGATATGCACTCCTCCTTACAGAGCCCTATTGTGATGTCCCCAAACCGTTGCTATTTGTTGCTCTATTTGTTTGCATCAAAAATCTCTAAAATAACAGCATCAGTTGTACTATTCCATATCAGTTTGAAAAATTCAACAACACAGCAGTAATATTAATAAGTTTAAAGAGTTTTTTTTTGAGTAATCTTTATAAATAAATACATATGATGTTTTCTGTGTTGCAGTTAAATTTAGGTGATTCATGCAAGTAAATATCCTGTCATACTCTCCAGGAATACTGCTGGCACACCAGATGTAATCTTCTGGAAGGTAGCAACAAGACTAAAATCATTGTGTGGGTAGATAAATCAATATTTTTTATAATCTACATTATTTCAAGACATGCTGCAGTTCTACAGCAACACAGGATTGGTATAATATGCTAAATATATCAATTATATTTGGCGTAATAGATTTAGTATTGGTATAACATACCTTAAAAATATTCCTGTTATAGGGAGAGCTTAAGTGGCCAAAGCACACTCATAAAACCAGCACAGCTCTACCAGTTAAGAGATGATCCCAGGAAACATCAATTTCTGCCAGTACAATTGCATCTATGTTTGGGACATCTGTAAACACAGCTGTGCCATTCTGGAATCCTACTTTTTTACAGCCACTGAAAGCCTGAAATCCAGCTCTAACCTGATATTTTGAGGAGCTCTGTGCCATCTTTAGAAAGATGCTAGTCTGTCTTGATAGAGGCTGCAAATACACCCACTTAAATTTCAATGGATTTTTGAGATTCTTTTGTTCTACGCATATTAAAATGAAGGACTAAAAATCAATTCCTTTCAAGGCCGGAAATGAGAGATAGAAGCCAAAAATATGACAAACCATTTGATTCCAATTAATGAAATAGCATTCTTTTTTCTTTTTTTTCCCCCCCTTCATTTAGAAGTTATCTATAAAACTCCAAAACATATGTCTAAAACATATCTAAATAATATAGGGGCAATAAATTCACCAAGTAAGTGACTTTATTAATGCTAGCATTATATTATGATCATTCCTAACTCTACTCTTCCAGCTAAAGGACCATTGGTGCTTGTTTCTATTAGAGCAGAGATATGCTTCTCTCATTCAGTGACCCAGTTCCAAGAAGTATCACAATATAGAAGCTTATTTTCCACTTAATAAACATGCATAATTCCTGTGAATATTAGCAGTGATTATGCACACTTGCACTCTAGGGCATATTCATCTAAACCCAGTGAATTCCAAAGATCTGAAGGAAAATATATTTGGCCCTCTAGACTACAAGAAACCCTAAAGAATGATAGGAACACTCAAGAGTTTTTTATTGGTATCTTTTATTTTAATGACAGTTTTGTATATTAATTTCTTAGCTCTCTGCCTACAATGATAATGAAGTTTTATGCAAGATAAAAGAATTAAGGACTTTTTTAGAGAGAAAAAGCAAAATTAAGACAGCTAGTAAGGATTAAGCTTAACAGTTAGGGTATTCTCTTTGAAGAAGGAAATTTTAGGTTTCAGCTTGTCTGATGCTATTTCCTACAGAAAAAGAGATTAATTGGGACACTGCCAGCAGGGCAAGCAGTGCAGATTCAAACAGATACATGATAATTCACAGAATGGGTAAAGCTGGAAGACACCACAGCAGATCATCTGGTCCAACTCTCTGCTCAAGCAGGGTTATCCCAGAGTACATGGCACAGAACTGCATCCAGAGGGTTCTGGAATATCTTTAGTGAGGGAGACTCCCCAGCCTCTCTGGGCACCCTGTTACAGTGTGTGGTCACTGCACAGTAAGAAATTTCTTCCTCATATTTGGGAGAAACTTCCTGTGCATCACTTTCTGCCTCTTGACCTATTTCTGGGTACCACAGAGCAGAGCCTGGTCCTTCCTCTTGACACCTTCCCCTCAGATAGTGATAAACATTGACAAGATCTCCTCTCAGTTATTTCTTCTTGAACAGGCCCATCTCCCTAATCTTTTTTTCATAGCAGAGATGCTCCAGTCCCTTCATCATCTTTGTCACCCTCAGCTGGACCTGCTGCAGGAGCTCCATCTCTCTCTTGTCCTCAGTAGCCCAGAAATGGACACAGCTCTCCAGATGCATCTCACCAGGGTTCAGTAGAGGGGCAGGATGATCTCCCTCGACCTGCTGGCAATGCTCTTCCTCTAATTGATTCAGTTTTCCACAGCTTAAGTTGTACATAAACCACTGTGATAAAGGTAAGGCAATTACATTATTTTTGTCACTTAAGAGAGAAAGCAAAAGGACTCCAGACAGTTGATTTTACTTTTTCTAGTGCTCTAGATAGTTCTCTACAGTAGGAAGATGTAACTCCCATACCCTAGAGAAACTCAGAATTTAGCACCAGCTCCTGTCCTAAGCAATGCCTTGTGGTTTTGCATGTTTCTTTACAAAATGTTGGCTTGAGTTTTAGCTTCCTCAGAATGCTATCCACAGATTTCTCCCCCTCCCATGCTCTATGCAGACTGTCAGGACAGCTATCTCAGTGTTTCAGTATTTAGGACTCTTTGTGGCTCTAGGTTTGCAGTAAATAACCAACTCTTCAATAAACTATTTAAAAAACTGCAGAAGCATTCACTTCATTCAGCGCCATGGAGGGAAACATGAGCCCTAACAGTTTGCCACAGATTTTGTATCTCAAGAAGAATCTTACCCAAAAATGGACTAGTCTTTTCAATGAACCTATTATATTGCAGAAAATGCTCAATATGCAACAATATGAAGTATATTTCTGCCTATTAGCTACTTATTTAAAAGAGGTATTCTTGACTAAATATTTTTATAGACACTCCCATTAAAAGTGCTGCAAATAATTTTTCTGTAGAGTCCATTGGTGTAACTGCTATTTATTTTAAGCACTGGATGACTTGTATTCATAATGGAAATTTCAATAGCAAATGTTCCCAAGCCAAACTAGACTAATTCCCCCTTTAGTCAATACAGTCTTCATCTGCATCAGTAAACAGCACAGTACAATTGATGCAAATATGTAGAGTTGGAAGGGTTCATGTTGAGGACCTGACATCCACTTCACACCTGTTCTGGAGGTTCCCTTTCAGACCAACTCAATCTTATTAGCAGCAATTAGATACAGTAACACATTAGGTGTGATCCCAGGACACACCTAGTTATGTTTCATTAAAAAAATCAAAAGCCCAAACAGTTTCTATGCCCTAAGATTGTGCACTTCACTCTGTAATTCTGATGGAAGAGAAGTGCAGATAACCAGGAAATTCACTTCAAAGTATTGCTAATATAAAATGCTTTGTCTATTTAAGAAGAGGATATTTTCTATTGTGTATGAGTAAAAAAAAAAGAGTTTCCTTTGCACCTACGTTAGAGGACCAACATCTTTTTATCAACACACATGAAAATGCACCCCACAGCTCTCACAAACAAAGAAACAATGTCACCTTAAGTCAACGTGAATTGGAAATGGAGGAAAGTCTTGTATTTCTTTTCAAAATTTATTGATCTATGGAAATCTTCCTTAATAAAATCCAGTTCAGACAAACAGATAAATGTCATCCCTCCCAACTAGAAATTTATGCAGAGGAATTACAAATCAATACATGCTTCATGCATTTTCACCCTGAATATATTTTAAGTGAACTGAGATGCTATAAATGTAATCATAATGATTTGGGTCTCCTGCTGGTGGCTCCTCCTGGAAAGATCAAATTTCACATCTGGGGTTTATCTGCAGCCAGAAGCTGGGGCAGACAGAAAGTCCTACACAGAAGAAGTTGCCACCATTCAGATATGAGCCAACACTCAGACTATGAGCTCCTCAGAGACATTGTTTTACAAGCATTTCTGTGACACAGAGAGAAGTAAAGCTCTGGATTTACTACAGCTAATCATATTTCTCCTCCCAAGATTAGTATTTTTCCCTGTATAGACATTAAATATAGGATGACAATAAACTGGACTAAATACATGGCAGTGCCATTGCACAGCAGAAGTCAAACCCCACAACTACCAAAGCAAAGTAGAGAATCACATTTCATGTCCATGTCTAAAGATACATGAGACCATAAAACTAAAAGCTGGATATTGCAGCTTAGTAAGATTACAAAGCTGTCTTCAAATTTCAGGAGCAAAATACTGCTTGTGCTCTTCATGTTATTTTTTGCACTACCATCTCTGCAAACATGATATTGAATTTACTCTCTGATGTGTTGCCACGAGTAAAGTATCTTGTGAAATATCTATGAACACTTCAAACCCCTGTTTGAAGGAAGGAAGTCCTGGGAGTTCTGAGTTATTTCCAGGTGTTTTTCCTCACAGCATACAAAATCATAAAAAAACCCCAAACCACAACCCCACCAAAAAACCAACCAAAAAAAAAAAAAAAA
>VZRH01005338.1:110155-142050 GCA_013397555.1 Urocynchramus pylzowi | reverse complement strand
AAAAAAAAAACTACACAAAAAAAGAACAAACCCACAACAACAACAAAACCAAAACAAAACAAAAGAAAGAAGAAAACAACAAAACAAAATTTAAAAAAAACACCTTTACTGTGATTTTTCAAAAAGAAAAAAATATTTCTGAAGAGTTGACATAGTTTATTAGGAATTTTTAAAAGACTGTTTACTTTTCCCAGAAACATGTATGAGAAATGACTGGATGTCTGCTCTTGTTGGATGTGCAGTGAATACTGTTTAAAATGGAACTTATAAATTATCAGTCAATAACAAGCACAACACCTGAGGCTGTACAAATTCTTTCTTCTGAAAATATAATTCATTACAAACTCATTTGTTTCTTAAGAATAGGATTGTGAGGCAACATCTTCTTCAGTTATGAATATTAAAATATGAAGACAGAAGCTTATCTGTGTAAGCTGAGTTAGAAGTTTATGCTAGAACCACTCATTAGAAAGAAAAAGGGTCTAGGTAATACTTTGCAGAGTGATCTGGTTCAACATTGAAGAAATTTAGAAAAGAACTGCAGCGGAAAATAACAGTCCCACTTGTCTGCAAAAATTGCCAGCATGCTCAGTAGTAACTACTTACATTTGAAAGGCTGCTTTATTTTTATTCAGCCTCACATTGTATTTATGAGCTGTTCTGATCCCACAGTTCATCACTGCCATTCAGTATTTGTCCTAATTAACATTACTTTGAAGTGTCTGACCTTTAGGTCGACACTCAATTCTGAATTAAAATATAATTATCTTTGTAACATGAATACATTTTTTATGCTACTCCCATGTTCTTCTTGTTACAGAATAAATACATAATAAACGTAAGAGAAAGACTGCATTGAACATGACAAAGTAATGAAAAATAAGAAGAAAATAAACAGATCAGCCTGCTTTCCCTTCCCAATAAAACGAGAAAAAGTGACAGCAGGGAAAAAATAAAGGCAACACCTAAAATTTATGGAAGAAATGCTTTGTGCACAGTGCATAATTTTATCTGCAGGTCATACTGTCATGAATCTTCACCACTTTTATATAAATATGTCCAGTGATCACATGGTTTATATTGAACAGGACCATGGCCATCCTTTAAAGGTGAATGATGTCCATGAATATCAGAGCACAGAGAATGTATTATATTTTTTGTGAATAAATCACAGTTTTTTTTTCTAAACTTTTGGCTCTTGTCACTATAGTTACACGAATCACTGGTGTGATGAGGGTGACACTTCCCACTCATTGCCTCATCTTCACCATAGCTTCTCCAAGCAAAGTTATTCCTCAGTCTAAATGTCCAGCAGCTCTGGACCATATGTTTGCTTTACATTACTTCATAACTTTGTCTACAGATGAGTAACTTACTTTTAATTTAACAAATAACTTAGTAAATAACTTACTTTTACGTAGAGCTGCTGAAACTCCTCAAGGTTCAGTCTACCACTTGGACAGTCCTTTAGAAATCCTTTGTACCACTGTTTTAGCTCGTGTTCATTGAACTCCGTGCTCTTCACCAGATCCTCCATCACCTCAGGGGCCAGCTTACTATTTTGTTTCCCCATTTTGCCTTAGGAAGAAATAAATGAATACAATTAGCCAAATGTGAACATTTTAAACTGGAATTAGCCACATAACTTGAACAATTGTTTTGTATTCACTGCTGCTTTCAGTCAAATGCAACTTCACTGATTTTCTACGATGATGATGATTTTGCTGATGAACCTACGTTATGCTTGATTATTGGAGCCTGAAAATAGTGAAAAAGGCAACATTCTTCTTTCATTTAGGATTCTTAAGGCCTGGAGACAGACTAATCTCATTTGCCTTAAAATTAAGCAATTTACAGCTTTTCTTTACAGTAAGATTGATTACTGTAGAAAGATTACTTATTATTTTTCTTTGAATGTTACAAAAAAGATTCATAGATTCAGGGTTGTCCACAGAATTCCTCTTTGTCTTTGTCTTGAAAATGCCTTCTGATATGACAGCTACATTAGGAGCTACTCCTCACATGTCCAAGGCTGTGGACAGACAGGCTTCTAACCTACAGCATTAGGTATTCCCCTGGGAGGAAGCAATGCAAGAGTCCACAAACTTGGAATCAAAAAATGATGAAACCAAACTGGAAAAATAAATTTAATTCTTACGCATTTGTACCTATACATGCATACATACACATATGTATAAATAGATGTATATTTATATATTTAATGCATAATTTATAAATGTTAGATGGCTTACATTTCATCACTGTTTACATTTCATCACCATTAACTCTGAAGATATTCACTGCATTTGTTAAATACATTTTGTATACACTTAAAATATTAAACAGAAATACTAAATTTGCATGTGTGTATAGATAAATACAGTAATTTCAGTACTACTCATGTTGGCCCTTTGAGACACTTTCAGGTGCTTTGACATTGACCAAAGATGTCCTTTGAGAGAATTTTAGAGAAAACCTCATCTTTAACATTTTCCTATTTTGCTACAGTTTTTTTCATGACAGATATCTTTCAGTTACTTTTTAATGAAATGACAGACAGCACTTAACGTGTCCTGTAGAGAACTGCAAAGCAATGAATAATTTCTTTCCAGAGCCCAGCTTTGCATTTCCATTTTTATCTCCAGTTTAGCATCTGTGTCTAATGAGTGCACCACACTGAATGCATTGATTTCTAGTCCATATCACCACCCATTCCCAATTTTAATCTATTGCTTTTGGCATCTTCCTCTTTTTCAAAGCAGAAGTTTCTTTCTCCTCAGAAGGACACACATCGTTCTGTTCCAACAAATCAATATATTTATATAATTTCCTTTATGGGAACATTCCTTGAGCAGGTGCAAATTCACTAATTCCTTCTGGTCTCTTCTCCTTCTGGTGTGTGGTGAACATATCCCCTGGTGCCAGAGTGCCAGCAGCACCAGGTCTGTTCCTGAAAGACCTCCTGGCCCCTCTCCCTTTTGGCCATGGTCCTCCCTGGTCTAAACCTACTCCACGTTCTAAACTTTGAGGCTCTGCCAAGCTCAGATTTTGGTAAACTTAGCACAAATATGTGAGTTCAATCTTCCAGTTAATTGCTACAGGTCAAACTGTACATGTAGATGTCCAGAAATCAGCTATTTTGACTAAATGATGGGTTTGCAATTTACAGTACTTAGAGCAACTGCCCCATCTCTGAAATCCCTGTCTTCTCATGTATGACAATGACCCAGTTTGGCACATTCTGAATTTAAATCCCATGGAGACTAAAGCATACTAATGCAGTTATTTCTCTAGCTCCCACTCAGATACCTTTTACAAGAAACAGTGACTTTTTAAAATTTGTTTTATTCTTTATGGGGCATGTTTACTTCCTCTTTTTCTGTTTACATGTTGTTACCTTTTGAAGTCATAAGGTGCTTTTCTTAGGATCCAGAAAACCCCTAAAGATACTCAGCAGTTATAGTAACTATACTAGGTAGATTCAAAAGGCATTTTTTTTCTCTCTTAATTTAGCCAGTTGTGCTTTTGCTTGACTCTTCACCTGGATTCATATCCCCATAAGTGTTTAACTCAACAATATTTACAGATGAAAAAAAGCATCCTCAATGGGCAAAAATCAGGTGGTTTTGACTGACCATTTTTCTGTTATAGCAGCTTTTTTATCTTCATCCATGTTAGCTTTACAGCCCTTGGACCTGGCACTAGAGAGAGGTGGAACAGAACAGATGTGGTGAATCTCAGCCACATCTGCCAAAGTTATCTATGCTTTTTCAGTGATGGGAACATAATCCATTGTAGAACATCTACAGAGCATGGAGTGGGCCTGCATGTGTGTAAGAATACAAGAGTGAAGGCACACATATCCACACATAACCTATCATCAGAGCCAGAGAAACAAGTCACCAGCTTTTTGGCTCTGTGATCCAGGTCCCTAATTTTGTCTGTCACAGGTTGTCCAGTAAGTGCCAAACACCTTTCAGCCATTTCTGATGTACCTCACCACAGAATATCTTCTATACTTGAGAAAGGTATAATTTGTGATTTCTGGGTTCTGTACTCGTATTTGCTGCTCCAGCACAGCATGGTGAATAATCTGCTGGGCACTGTTTGGGACAGAGTAAGCAAACTGACCAAGCTGGTCACAATGCTTTCCTGGAATTAGAAGCACTCATTCTTTCTTCATGTTTTAAAGCTGTTTTCTTAGAGAAATTGAATTACAATCTGCAAGAAAGCTCAAGAGTCTCATATAATCATCAAATATAAACTCAGACTTCTGGCTCTGGGAGTTCCATCTTATTTGGGAATAAAACTCAAATACATAGATTATCTAGTTAATCATATCCTAACATCTTCTAGAGCTTCATTGAATCTCTTATTATTATTGAAAAAGTACAATCAGCCATTAGCAATGAATATGCTACTGCCAACACATTAAGTTTTCTAAAATGAAAACTATTTTTAATTAACTTACAATCACAGTTTCCCAAACAAGCTTTTTCCTTGTGAAAATCTACAAATATGCCTTAGGAAAAGACAGGAGAGAGAAGCTGCACAATCACTAAGGTTTCAAGAGGAGCAAAGATCACTCTGCAAGCATTTTTTTTTTAGTAAATTTTATCATTTTCAACTATAAATTTGTTTCTAAGTGCCATATTTCCAACCATGCAATGTGACAATCCAAGCATTGCTATTCATACTTGGTTTTGTTTTCTGGCAAAAAATCATGAAAAAAGGAAAAATAAAAAGGCTTCATGTGGTGGAGAGATTTCTGATAACCAAGGAACCAGGTTTTTTTTTTATGTGGGTGCCACATAGCATCAATACCATGTAAAGTCTGTTCCCAGTGAGATTGCTCTGGCAGGAGAATGCTTATTAACACTAGCAGGGGCAACACAATCCAAATTAGAGATCAAGAAAAACACTACAACTCTACTGTTGTGCAACAAGTAGCAAGAGCAATGAAGGTTGAGTTTTAAAACATATCACTTTTCTGAAACACTTGAAAAGGCTGTCAGCCATCCAGAGAAAATTGCTTTTCAGAAATACTTCGTAGGCTCCTCCAGTATTTCATTAAGTAACACCTTAATTGCTGCTTTTACAGGCCCATAGGAAAGTCAGATTTAAAAGATGGAATTGTATTGAACAGCCAGTCCCCAAGCTAAGGCAGCCCAGGCTGTGCCAGCAGCAGGTGGGGCAATATGAGGACAGATCTGCCTGCTCTTTGCCAGGCTGGACCTCAGGAGGCCCACACCAGACAGCTCCTCCAGCCCTAAGGCCTGGTATTGTTGGTTTGATGTATTTCCTGCAATGCTATCCTGTCCCACACGTGCTCATGTTGTTTCAGAAGCTCTCCACTCGGTCATCATCCAAACCTCCTGGCCAACGGCAAGGCCCTAGAACATTTCACAGCAAGTCCTGCACAGGTTTATCAGGTCTGCCTCTCCCATTTGGCTTGCCAGCAGCAAACTGTCAGTGTGAGCAGAGTTTCACAAAACTAAATTTAAACCACACACCTAAGAAATAAAAAAATGAATTTGAATAGCAAAACATGACTTACAAACAAGAATCTTGTTTGCTTTTTAATGATCTCAAAAGACCCCCCAACTATTGCTTACACAGCTCCATTCCCAGTCTTCTTTTCCCTCCTCTCATCCCCCTTCGGCCTCCTTGGCATGTGCTCAGTGTTCAAAAGGACCAAGAGCAAACAAATTGGACTGTATTTGGTCCTAAGGAAGAGTAAACTGAGTGCTGCCAAAGATCTCCTATTTGTGCTGAAAAAGGACCCAAATTCCACTGAGAAGACAGCACCAACAATGTTCAGCAATGTCCCTATAACCCAGCTCTGTGTTATTTTGCTTGCTTTCCTTAGACATAGTTACATAAATCCATTCTCTTTTCAAGTTGCTTTAGGAAAAGTGTTGACAGCAGCTTGAGGGAAGTGATTCTTCCCCTCTGCCCAGCCCTGATGAGACAGCTCTCACCATTCCCCAGGTTGCTGTGTCCAGTGTTCCCTGTACTGGACAGACATGGACTTACTGGAGTCCAGCAAAGGGCCACAAAGGTGACGAGCACTGGTTATAGAAAGGAGTCTGAGAGGGCTGGGGCTGTTCAGCCTGCAGGAGAAAAGGCTCAGGGGTCTTCTCAATGTGGGTCTAAATACCCAATGAGGGGAACAAAGACAACAGAGCCAGCCACCTTTCAGGGGTGCCCAGTGAGACAAGAGGCAATTGGCACAAATTCAAATTCAGGAAATTTTCTCTTGATGTAAGAGAACATTTCTTTACTGAGCAGGTGATCCAACACTGAAACAGATTACTCAGAAAGGTTGTGGAGTCTCCATCCTTAAAGATATTTAAAACCCAACTGGACACAACTCTGATCAATCTATAGTTGACCATGCTTGAGCAGGGGCTTGGACTTGAGCATCTTTGGAATCCCCCTCCAATCCTGGTGATTCTGTTATTCTGTGAAACACAGGGAATGTGTTTCACACATAAATGGGTCAGTCACACCACCTATTTTTGATATCCACAGCAGCTGCCTAATTTCACTAAATTCCCACATGAGTAGCTAAGAGAAAAGGTGCTCTTCCAAGGCAACCTTTGGAGAAAAGGTACTGGTGACTCAAGCCACCTCCCTCCCCCCACTGATTTCAGGAGTGCAGGAAGATTCACCTAACCCTGGACAAAAACACCAAAGTGATTTAGGCTACCCCAGCTTATCCCCATGTACTCTGGCTGCTTTGGCACCTGCCCATGCTCACACACTCACTTTCTCAGTAATTCTGCAGGAGTTAGGTAGCTGGTAGTCAACCAATACCTCTGCAGCCTCATGAGGTCTGTGCATCAAATGAATTCCCTTGTATGGTGCATGTTTTTCTTGCTCTTCCCTGGCTTTGGGAAGTGGGAATGAGTCGTGTGGACTATGCCAGAGGCAAATGACAACACTCACTTTGCCAGCTCAGCTGTGCTGGCAGGCACTCATTAGGCTGGAGGGAAAACTGTGGCTCATCCTCACCCCCTGCCCACTGCCAGCCCACGAGCTCCCACAGGAACGTGCTGACTCCTGGGCTCGACATGTGAAATCCAGGCACTGAGCAAGCAAGAGTGGTGGGTGTCTGCAGACTTTCACCCAATGCAAACCTATAAACAGCACATCAGTGTACAGACTCCAACATACACACATATAAAGGGGTAACAAACCACAAAACAATTAATGCTGGGGAAATAAGAGACCTATGTCTATAATCTACAATAGCAGAATAATTTTCGCATGATTTTTAAGCAGACTGTTTATCAAATTTCCAGCCCTGTGCTGATAACACCTAACAACTCCCAGCATTGTTCCTTTCTCTTCAGGCTGTGTCAGACACTGCCTTTTCTCTACTAATGCCAGCATGAAGGGTAGATAGAAAGGGTATCAAGCCACACAGGTGCCTCATTCCTTCAAATACATTTATTATTTCACTGAAGAAGAAATTTGGAGCTAAAGTCTGTCACACACAAAACAAACAACGGCCTCATACCCGAAGCCCCATGGAAATAAGTATCCAAGGAACTATATGTTTGGAAAATATGAGGAATTTTGCCATCTCCATGGAGAGAGACTCTTTACTAGGAGCTGTAATGACATGACAAGGGACATTGGTTTTCAGCTGAAAGAAGGTAGATTTACCCTGGATATAAGGATGACATATTTTACAATAAGGGTGGTGAGGCACTGGAACAGGTTGCTCAGAGAAGCTGTGGATGTCCCATCCCTGAAAGTATTCAAAGCCAGGTTGGATGAGGCTATAGGCAACCTGTTCTAGGGAAGGTTCCTTGCCCGTGGCAGGGGGTCTGGAACTAGATAATCTTTAAGTTCCCTCCCACCCCAAATTGTTATACAATTATATTTTCCTTAAACAGGTAGTGAAGCACCTCTTCACATAAGTTGTCAACACAATTTCTAAGTCAGCTTGCATGTAACAGGGATGATGCTGAGCCCTGTCCTATACCTTGCATAGCTGAACTACTCAGGAAAGCTCTTTTTTCTCCCAATACATGCAAAAGATGAAAATATTTTTGAGGAGGTTCTGGGAGTATGGCATGATACCAGCTATTAAGATTCTGACATGATATAAATTCTACACTATGATTAAACCTTCTGAAAAAGGGGTCAGTCAGCTTAGAAGGGACTTTCTCCCTTCACTCTCTCTCCTGTAAGGGGTCTTTACTTCGTGATGTCATGGCATCTGCAGCTCTCCAAATTCCCACAGGACAAGAACTGCCTCACTCAGCTCAGTCCCATCTCCCTACTCTTTTCTCAGAACCACTGGATCCAAACACAGAACAGCTCCACACCAGCACTTTGCCCACGAGAAAGAAGGGCTGCAAGAAGAACCTGTAGGAGTGGAAGATGAAAGCAATCCAGCTCCAGGTGTTTGCTGTCAGGACAGAAAAGGTAGGCAAGGAGCAGCATGCCAGACACTGGCAGAGGTAGCAGGGGCAGAAGGTACCCAACACAGTGACAGCCAAACGGGGCTGGGCAATGCCAAGCACAGTGGCCCTGCTCTAGCTGACCCTGCTAAGAGGGGCTGAGCACTACACAGTCTTCAGAAGTCCCTGCCAACCTCCACAGTTCTAAGATTCAAGAACTGCAGACATCCTTTCAGTAGTTGTTGTGGGAAAAAATTGATTATCAGGTATAGGTAGATATATATGCTTTCACATTGTCATATTGCCTGTAGTGACCTCAGGACAATGTTTTTCCCTTTATCCAGAAACAAAACTGACCCTGAACTAACAGCTCTCTCCTTCATACAAAAACTTAGGGCTCTGTTTAAAGTTTTTAACCTGCCATGACCGAAAAATAAGAATTGACATGTATGTGTGTATGAGGAATAACTTCTTTGTTGTGCAGGTGACCAAGCACTGGAACAGACTGCCCAGAGATTGTGGAGTCTCCCTCACTGGAGATAATCAAGAGCCATCTGGACACAATCTGGTGCCATGAGCTCTGGAATGACCCTGCTTGAGCAGGACCAGATGACCCACTGCAGTCCCTTCCAACCTGACCCATTCTGTGATTCTGTGTTTGTGTAACACCATACTGAAATTAGAAGCAGTCATGATTTACTGCTGATAACATAAACCTCAAACTATGGATGAAAAAATAGGCTAGGTTCTGATTTATGTGACACTACAGCAAAAACTGGAATAAATCCAGTGATTTCAGATTACTTTACTGGCTTTACCAAATATCAGATTCAGGCCTGTAAGCTCTCTCTGTAAAAGAAATGGGGGAAAATAGAGAGTAATGGCATTAAGGAATGCAATTATCCAACTAAATTGAATAATAAATGCAGAAAAGAGGTCTAAGCAAAAGAAGAGAGATATATTTAAAAATTTTATTTGAAATGAGATGGATATTCAATTAGATTCAAGCAATAAAGAAAGCATTTGAAAGGGTAAAACCTGTACAGGGGGAAGCTCTAACATAACAATGACTGATACGTAGGTTTTTCTCTCTAGGTGACTAGAAAGCTAACATTGAACTTATTTCATTAAAAGCATGTATTTGTTTTCTGTTAATTCTGGAATAAAGCAAAATGGTGTTCTCTATATTTTCAACATGCAAATCAAGGGCCATTCCAGACCCACAAGTAGCTCCACTGTTGATGCAGCCCTGTGAGTCACAGTAGGGCTCTATTCAAAGCCCAGTGCTGAAGCCAGCAGCTTGAGAGGAAACAAACCTGCAGACACATGGTCTGAGCAACGTGGCAGGGTCTCATTTCTGCCCCATTTTCTCATTTGGATTAGGAAATTGCTTACAAAAAGCCTAGTTGGCTTTCCTCCTTTACAAGTGGACACAGATGATAGGACAAAGTGTGACTTACACAAGTGCTCAGGAGAGTTTCCAGGCTCTACCAGTTAGTTTTAGACTTGGACAGACAGAGACAAAATCCTTCTTTGGCTTGTTCTTTCTCTCAGGCTCTTTTAGGCCACATGGAGTAGTGTCCACATTGCTGGAGAAAGCTTAGGCTCTAAATGCTCAGTTGTCTTTAAGAAACTTTCTGCTTCCCCCTTACCTCCGTTATTTGGCTTTGATACGTCATAGCTCAAGCTTGTTTGTTTCTGGTTTATTTTCTTCCAAGTCCCCTTTTTTCCAATATTTCAATAAAATTTAGTGATTTATATGTTCTGCAGAATTTAGTGATTAATTTCTGATGAGAACAATCAGCTTGTTAATGCTGAGTGTCAGACACATACGTGAGTTAATCTGTTGCCATAGTTTCATTTTGCTCTTGGTTCAGTGTCTGTAGACAGTGGTGATAGTAAGTAACAAGGAGGTGTGTTTTGAGGAGGAAGACTGATTTTTCAGCAATGGAATGAGTATTTTCTTCACTGGACTGTTGTCCAGTAAATTTTGTCCTTGTAAATAATAATCTTAAAATGCATGCAGAACATTTACCTTTCTCTAATAATTCATATGATGAACAGCATGGCAATCACCTTATTATCCATAATGCTCCAACATCAGAGGCGTGCTGTGACAAATTTGTTTTGTACCTTTATATGAAATATAAGAGTTTTTGACTGATTTCCTGGAGGTTTTATTTTAGAATATGGTTTCCAATAGTCTTGCCCTCATGACATGAGAAATCTGTAACCTCCTGGACATTACAACTTCAAAGTGGCCACAGGAGAAAATTACACAGCAGCATTACATGAAGGTCACTTTCTGAGCCTTGCATTTCAAGAGTGGTTTATACAATTTTAGATATGTCAGAGATCTGTCCAATATTCAGTACTGACTCTTTTTTGGGATAGTTGCTGTAAACATCTCTTTTTTGGGAGAAGATTGACAGGGCATGCCTGAACAGCATAGCTTCCCTGAGCACGTTCCAGTGTTCTGGAACCAGTCTACATTTGTGTAGACTGTAAACAAAGTTTTGTTATGCCAAACAGTATCAACATTTCCTCTGCCTGAGACCCAGATTTTTTTTGTCAATTTGTGGAGACTAGTGTCAATTCTAGCATCAATTAAAATGCTGCTTTTCTTTGAGATAAAGATTACTGAAGGTTCACACTTAGGGATAAGGTTTTTTAGACTTTAGCCACTGCCTTGACTTCTTTTACATATATGCACAAATTTTTTTCTTAGTTTTCATTTGTTTGTAAATAAATATTCATTTGCCACAATGCTATAAAAAATAAAATAATGCTATTAAAAAAGTTAGCATGTGCTTTCTCTCTTAAAATACAAGATATTTTATTTGCTATCAGTTTGTTTTATTGTTAAGTTTGAAATGTCATTTTACTCTTCTGTTTGATATATGCAAAGCCAAATTCCCTAAGCTGATATGCTTACCAAGAGTACTTTTACTGTTCATCTTCCAGCCTCATTTTAATTTGAGTTTGAATCCATCAGGTGCCTTTTCAGGACTGCACCTCTGACTCATAAGTTATTGTCTTTACTTCATAATACGTGCTTCAGTCTTCACTTATATCCACATTCCTCATCACAATAACTGCCCTGACTTCTGCAAAGGTGGATTAATCAAATCTTTGCTGTTTAAAAAGTCAGTTGTCTTTGGTCCCTCTGCAGTCAATGGAGAGGGCCAGAAATTTCAGTGATTCACCCCGTGCAGAGAGAGACATCTGAAAGAGGCAGGATGAAATATATGCAAGTGTACTTTAAGATGGAATGAATCAGCAAACGTCTCCTGCTTTCTGCCACTTGTAGAGGCAGCCCTCTAAACCTTCTTAGATCTGAAACTGGATTTTTAAATGCTTAAAGTGACGCAAGAAAAATCCCACCTTGCTCATTGGCAGCGGAAAACCTAATGCTGTTCCTGATCTCACTAGGAAAAACATACATTTGCCAAGTTGATTGTTATTCCTATGCATCACAACACTTATTCAGGTGTGATTAATGTCATTACAAGTGCAACATGCTGCTGTACCAAATGCAATCCTTCCCACAATGCTATTTACGTCCATCATAGCAGTGGAAAAAACTCTCTTCCGCTCTTTTCCAGGCCCCCACAAACCAAAATAGTTTTAAATAGCTGAACTGCAGAGATCAAATTGTTCAGGATTGTTTCATTATGCCCTTGTCATTTCCTGCTTTTTCCTCAATACAGTTCTTAACCAAGTAAAGTCCTGGCCTCTAAGAAAAATGTTTTTTATTATCATTAATACAATATTCTTTTGCAACAAATTTCACTCTGATCATCTAAATGCTGTATTAATTTCTCCAACTCATCTCTAATATCCACTGCCTTCTTTACCCAACAGAGTTCCTCTAGCAGGAACTAATGTCCAGTGGTGCAAGGCTCTGTCTCACTGCTCTGGATTCTCAGGGAGAGGCAGGTATGGTGAGCACTATGTGGCCCTCCTCCAGTCTGCTGGGAATAACAGATCAGTGCTCAGACTGGTTTCTCTCTGTTCCCAACTCACACAGTAGTGAGAGGATCTCTTTTTCATCTAGTTCATGCTCCCGTGTCCTGTGATGACAACTGTGATTTGCAAAGGGTGGATTAAAACTGAGCAGTGATTTCAGCACATGGTCTATAAATAGTGTTGTGATAACTGAAATAAATATAAGCTAACACATACAGACACACTTCAAACCTTCATTTCCATTCCATTTCTGCATGAAAAGGAGCACCCCAGACCCTGGAATTAGCTGGCTTTTGCACACCCATGACTGCTTTGCATGAACTGATTTCAATAGATCATTTTGACCTATGGGCTAAACACTACATTACTAAAACCACATGGCTGTGTTACAGCTGATGTTAACAGGAGTGGTTAGCAGGAAAGTAGATTACAGCTTTTTATTTTACTAAAAATCTTGCCAATTCAAAATAAAGTGTTTGTATCATTGTGGCTAGTGATCCATTGACACAACGCTCACCCCAAATTCATGATAAATGAATCGCCAGAACTATCCCTTGTGACTGCTTCAGATGGAGCCTGATTAAATGCAGAGGAAATATATTACTGAGAAGATGAATCATAATTCTGCAGAATGAAATCAATGGCTTTACACCTTTGAGTTGGACACAGGGTTGATCAAAAATGTTACTCATACAAATGAGTGAACAGATGAATCACGTACACAGTTTGGACAGGAAAAAGGTATCTAAAATTCGGTCAGAAGTAGCCTTGACTATGACAGAAAGCCAAAAGAAAAATTGAAAATTATTTCCCTAAGGTAAAACTTTCAAATAAAAATTCTTTCTTTGCACTGCTATGAAATGTATGGCTTTTTCATCGTTTTTGATATTATGGTTTGGAATAAATGTAAAAATTTTGCTTAGAGTGGTGGGATGGCTCATTTGAAATAGCATTTTAGTTCCTTCAATCTAGCTCTAAGCTGACAGGTTGTTAACAAGGATGAGATGCCCTAACAAGGACCCACTGGTATGACTTAAGTCACTCCAGTCAACTCAGATGCTGAGACACAGGGTGTCCCACATGGATGTCTCAGACACCTTAGGTCCTTTCAAGTGGCACTAGACACCTCCACTTAAGCAGATGGATCAGCCAAATGAGATCTTGCCCTCCAGACTTAGACAGCTAACTTAGAATCATAGAATCTTTGGCTTGGAAGAAATGTCTAAGACCAATTCCAACTGTTACCCCAGCACCACTGTGTTCACCACTAAACCATATCCCCAAGTGACACATCTGTGTGCCTGTAGAAAATTTACAGGAATGGTGACACCACTACTTCCCTGGGCAGCCCATTCCAATGTCTGACCACCTTTTGAGTGAAGAAATTTTTCTTCATATCTAATCTAAACTTCTCCTAATGCAACTTGAGGCCATTTCCTCTCATCCTGTCACTTGTTACCTGGGCAAAGAGACCGACCCCCACCCACCACCAGCTTGAAGCTAACAGCTAAATGCTGCAGTGCCCTATTTCTATAGCAGAGAAAAGTCATTGCAGAGAAACCTTGCTCACTGAAATTGATTCATTAAGATTATATCTAAATACTCTCCCTCTGGAGTCTATGAAAAATGCTTGCTTTCCCTTAATTCCCATTTATGCTATGCAGGCAGCATCTGAAAGCTGTGAGGGAAATAAGGTGTTTCTGATGTTGCTGAACACTGACGCTGCTGTGCAATGCTGTGCTCGACATCCAGCTGTGAGCCTTACTGCCCACTCCAGCAAGCACACACCCAACCAGCAAAGAGGGCATGTGCAGCCAGCTGCTGTGTCAGCAGGGCCCACAGCAGAGCTGCCAACTCACCTGCTCTTTGTGCCTGCACAGATCCAACCACAGAACCACAGAATTGTTCAGGTTGGGAAAGATTTTTAGGAACATCGAGTCCAACCATTAACCCAGTACCACCAAGTCCCCTCTGCTATTTCACAGAATAATGCACAAGAGGTCCAAATCACTGTTGATCTCATTTTTCAACCTTGACTACTATCCTTAATGGATATTGGAGAGAAAAGATCAAAGCTGGGAGTGTGTGAAACTGAACTAGCCCCACCAGGACTGAATTTAGAAGTATTTACTGTCAACTGTGCTTCCTCCTCTAGGACATTCCCTTTCCAGAGCTGCCAACCCAATTTCTGTTATAAAGCAAAAACTTGATTCAAATTTTAATATGGCTTTAATGCAGACTGAGAACATGAGTTCTTTAGTGCAGACTGACTCTATTACAACAGCAAACCCAGCATCAAAAAGCAATAATGCACATAACTATCACCTGGTGTTTCCTCATTAATTAACACATGTTAGTAACACTTTGAAATCACTCATAGACAATATAGATGAGCTTCTTCCTGGAAAAACATAAGTATTTTTACAGATGATAGAGCTACTAACAAGGTTATATATTGAGAGGGAAAAAAGAATGCACTCTGGCAGTAATATTGATAGAAAATGCAAAATGAGCAAAAAGGACAAAGCAAAAGGAATGCTGGCTGTCTCAGAGGAGACTCTATGTCCCCAGTACAGGAACCTCATTATTATTTAATGACCTTAATGGCAAGCCCCTGAGCCTTGTGTATGTCCTTCACAACTAAAGACAAATTACAAATACAGCCCAGTAAATCTCAGCTGTGAAGCATTTGAAAGCTGTGAGCTATTTCTTCTAGTTTTGACTTAATTTATACAGTACAATAGTTCTGCAAGACAGCATGGTAAAACATACAACATTCCATGGGTCCCAAATATGAATCACAGCATATGGTCTTTGATGCCAGAGGGAGACAGGGAGGGAGAGAGAGAAAGCCTCTCGTGCTAAAGGACAGCACAGTTTCATCATTTCATACATTAAAAGTAATTGGAACAATTTCTTCCAACTGTTTTTCAATGAGAGCTCTACTGGAATAAATTTTTATAAAAACTGGCTGCTGTTGCTGTGCTAATAAAACTGATAAATTGCTCAGCTGAATCCATGTATGTGCAAACATGCTTTTTTTTTTTGTGAAATAAGAAAAGGTATACAAAAAGGAAGAACAGAGAGATACAGTCTAAATTCCAGTAGCATTTACCATGGCCAAGAATAATAAGATCTATACTGAAGAAAGAGAAAACAGAAGAGACCAATACAACACACCACACATTTGTAGTACCACATCATCCATCTTCATCCAACCTCCGTGCCTCATCCTGCAAAGGACAACAAGTTTGTTGTGTTTTGGGCTTTTTTAGTTTAAAGAGATGCCTACTTTTCAGATCATTTTCTAAAATGCTTGTTTTTCTAGGACACAGAGTTCAGAAGTTGTATTTTTGGTGATGACATAAAAAGGTAAGCAACATTTTTGATTGGGGTAGATATCAGTGCATGCAGAACTCCTTCAGCAAAGTACATGGAAAGCTGCTACAAAGGAACAGCTCTGAGACAAGCTATAGAAATGCATTCAACAAAACAGAAAAAAACCAATGGTGAGGCAGATAAAAATAAGGAGGAAAACAAATGCAAGCTATATAAACACTTAAATTATTATGAAATTCACAAAAACTGTTGTCTGAATTCCTTCAGTTTAACAACCAGCAGGATAAAGCAATTGATGGAGGTTGCTAAGCACAGACAAGCTGACTCAGAAATCTTTCCAAAGGTCTCAAAATTGCAAATCTAAAATAGCAGCCTACAGTTCCATTAAATTGTCTAGGAAAATATAATTTTGTTCTGATTCACTGTCCACCTTTGGTAGATAAGGACCCACTGAGGAAACTATTTTAGAAAAACAAGCAAGAAAAAGACATTATTGTAGGCTATGAATCCTGGAAAGCCTGATATATAACTTTAATTCTTAAGGGGCAGGATGTTTTTTCCTAATTTAGGGCTGTCTGTCACTGAATTGTCCATGGGAATAGCTGAGGTCTGTGGAACCAAACTACAAAGGTGCCGGATAAAAAAAGGAAAAGTAACCATAAAAAGACATGTTTATTTTCTAGCAGACCTGCATTTGCAGAGACAGCCTCGAGGCTTTTGTCAAAGCTGATCAAGGAGGATCTCTCCAAACAGAGGGGGAATTGTTGGAGGTAACAGGCCAGGACAAAGAGCCTGGACTGCCTTTGCATGGCTGTGCCTTTCACAGCAACTGCTACTCCCAGGTGACAGGAGACAGCAGTGGGTGAAATATTTTTATTCCCAACCATGATACTAAGCAGGAACTGCACTGGCAGCTACCCTGGACTATTTAAGTCTGTACAATCTGGAAAGCTAGAAATATCAAACAATGCCTTCCTTGGCATTACCTCATGATTACTTCACTCATCACTGGAGAATGTGGAGGCAAAAAGGTTTAATATAAAAATGGTTGTTGCTCTCTCTAATGATTCCAGAGGTTGGGAATGATATAATCTCTTTGGGGATGATACAATCTCTTTCATATTTATTATACTTCTGCTATAAAGCATACAAATTAAACTGATTGCAAGAAAGAAAAAATCATATCTTGAATGACAAATAGGAAAATATCCTTTCTTTATAATCAAACACCCTCTTCAATACTGAATTGCACCCACAGCTTTTTTAATTGCAAAAATGCCCCACATCTCTAGTATAGGAAAATAACATCTATGGTGGAATTTAAATCAGCTTGCTTCAGTGCTCTCAAATTTTGGTGTCTGTACTAAGTTAGTAATTTAGACCAATAGAGAGACAGTCATCTCCAGGTAGAGACTCAGCAAGTTGATCTAAGGCTCTTCTCCTAGGATGGGATGAGTCATACGTTGGAGGTGCTGTCCTCTCTCCGTTGATTCTCCAGGCTATCATGTCTAATAATCACTGATTAAATTAGCTTTCCTGAGTTTGTCTGATCCCTTTTTGGCCACATTTAAATCTTGGTCTCCATAACATCCTGTGGAAATCAGTTTTGTAACTTAATTAAATGTTATACAATAATTTCATTGGTGACCCTCTTTCTGGCACTGTGAGAAAGAGTGACTATTTCTTATTCACCTGCTCCTCATCAGACATGAAATAGCCAGACTCTGTCCAGCCTATGTGCCCCATTTCCAAACAACTTCACTCCCTTTTTCTAGGCTTTTTTACAAATTTACTAATTCTTTATCATACAAGTCACTATAATTACAGATGGAATGCTCCACATGCTTATAAAATAGAACACATTTCTACTGTCATACTAGTTCCTAGATATTTTAGCTGCCATTTGGTATGAATTGGTAATTTCAGACATCTATCCTCATTGATTTCCATTTCCTCTCCCAATTTCTACTTGGTATAGCTATTAATGTATTTTGTCCCACAGGTATTGCCTTCCTCTTATTGCCAATAAATCCACCTGACATTTTATATTCCCGAAATTCAGTATTTTATAATCATGTTGCAGCAATTTTTAGCCAGATTTAAATCCAATTATAAGTATAATTAAGTAATCTCAAATCATACACAAACCTTCTCACTTCACTAATCAATTCCACAAGTCATTTATGAATACTTTTCATTTTTTTCTCCCATTCTCCATAAATTACAAAAATGTGTGATACCTGTTTTTATGTCTACTACCTTTTACCATATTATGTGTATACAAGTACTCCACATAACTTGGAAAATCTAAAACTAGATAGAAAATGCCTTAAACATATTGACATCATTAAAGGCTAAAAACTTGATAAAATATTTCATAGAGTTCTATATTTTAACAACCTAGGAAGAAGTTGCAATCATTTAGGGCAGAAAAAGTAAGATTTCACACCCAAATTCCTCGTTCATCTCCAATATTTGTCATTGAACAAGAATATAGTTTTTGGATAGGCACCTGGTCTTGATTCAAAGTTTGAAAGCAACAGACAATCTACAGGTCTGCAGCTGGATCAGGCCCTGCTTATGTTAAATGCTGTGCTGGTAGAGCTGTTAATTCTCTCTGGTGTAACAACACAGAAGAAAAGTTAAAATAAATTAAGGCTGCAGTTTAGGAATAAGACAAACAGTGGAATAAAATATAATAATAACAAAAAAAATTCCCCAAATCCCCAGAATCCAGCATCACAAAACACAGTAATGTTAAAAACTATAGTGGCACTTTCCAGGAGTTTGGAACATGTATTAAGTCAAATCAGAGGACATAATATATATATATTTTTTTTTTTTTAAATTTTTTTTTTAAAATTTCCCTCAACTACTCCCAAAAGATTCAGTATAAAAAGAACCTGTTACAGAATGGCCTCTGGAAGTGAACAAGGCTCCAAATGATGGGCTTCTGGTAGTGATATTTTTCAATCTCCAAGACAAAAGGGAGTACAGAACAAATGGTATTCAGGAAACCTGCTTTTTCATAGTGAAAAACAATCCCTTTATCTTTCCTGATCAGAGTAGCCCTGTTACTATGACCAAGCAAGAAGGGAGGGGAGCGAGTGTGTGTCAAGAAATAGACTGAAGAAAAGGGATCCAAAATTTCTTTTCTTGCTTATAAAAATCTGTATTTTTTTTTCTTATTTTTATTTTTGTGGGAAATGTGCATATCTTGGAAAGGAAAAATGTAGACTTCAAGACAAGTGATACAAAGCCAGCTTTACAAAAAACATGTAAGTGCTTCTGTGGGTCTGGACTACTGGCTAAGGTAGGTACTGTTGCCTAATTGTATTGGTTCATTTTTATTCAAGTAAATCAAGGTGATGTTCAGTACAAATGTATCAAGCATCCCTCCAGCAGCTTGAGTGCTCTTCAGAAATCTCACCAGGTACCTAAATAGCTATGCAAATCTCATGTCAAGTATTTAGTTGCTGCATTCCCTGCTCAAAATGCAACTTAAACTCTGTCACCTTTACTTTCTAAGAATACAACACCAGCATACAAAGCAGGCCAGACACTGAACTTTATAAGGCTGTGAATCTGTGCCTTGGTACCTCACGTGGTACCACTTCTTAACATTCTGAAGGTCCCGGTTTCTCACCTTCTGCCACTGCAAACCTGTGAAAATTCAGGTTGGCATTTGATTCACCATGAAAATAGCCAGGCCTGTGAATAATCCTGTATTATATCAGTGTTAGTCCTGGGGAACTGTGAGTGCACATTAACAGAGTGTGGTACAGCACGTGCCTGAGCAGCCTGGTGAAAGGATGGGCTGTAAGTGTTGCTGAGGAACAGCACCACATATAGAGATGTACACACACAATAAATATAGGCTAAGCTGGTTTTATTATAGAGATGTGCTTAGCATTAAGCATGCCTGCACAGCATTACCATGGCTCTGCTCTGAGACAGACAAGTAGGTAACAGCAAACTGATTGTGAATCTCAGGCCCAGGTTGTCCCTCTTCTTCTTCCTTGTCCAATCTTTACCCTCTACTTTGGCTCCCTGGCTTGCCAAGCCAGTCCCATTAAATCTGTACCAGCTCATCCTGACTCTTTCTCCTACTCTCCTTTCCTCCTTCCTTCCTATCTGGTTCTTATTCCCTACCCAATGCCAATTCTCATCACCCCTGGTGTTTTAGCTGTACTTAAGTCTTTTCCTTCTCTGACTCTCCATCAGCAAAAGCAGTGAGAGCAGTGATGTTCATAGCATGCAAGATGGATGCACAAGGGCAAAAACCCAGGTATGCTTGTTTAAGCTACAGTGGAATTCATCTGGGCAACATCTTGTTGACATTTAAACAGTCTTGGCATCTTCAGGCACAAAGATAACACAACCACTCCCAAAGAGCAGAGAGGGATGCATGCCCAGGCTGCCAGCAGAGCTGTCAGCATCACTCAGAGAGGCAGAGGCTGAATGGGAGGCACAGCAGCAGGATGTAGCATGTTAAAATGATGCTGAAAACTCTAAAATATTGAAGAGAATTTTATGTCAAAAAATAGATTGTAAAGCTTAGTGACTTATATAGTGTAAAGCCTAAGAAACCCAAGCCAGCCATGAAAGAAACACCATGGTTTACAGGGTGGGGGTGCAGATGAAGCTGGGAGGATGAGACTGATAGCAAATTTTTCCCTCACACCTGGGCAAACAATCTCCAACTACCCTAAAGCACCACAGACTGGCCAGAGGAGAAAACACTGAAGAAGAGAGCTGAAGTTTCTCAGTAGAGGCTTAAACTGGTTGTGTTTGTTTTCCCTAGAAAAAATGCAGAAATGAACCTAACTTGCAGTTGCTGATGCCTGTCTGGCCCTGACAAAAGGATATAATGAAAATGGAAAAGGCAATGAGGCCAGAGATGTCATGTCACTAGCATTTGTACTTTCTCTTTTAAAAACTTACTATACTTCTCACAAAAAAACCCAAAAAACCCCAACCTTTTCAGAACATCTAGGAAAAACCTTTTGTAGGGTTAAGAGCAGCATTCAATTTACTCCTCTTCTCTGCTTGCCATATAGGTCTGTTTCAAAAAAAAAAAAAAAAAATCTTAGATCTGACATGCATGGGAAAGCCCTGAGGAGCTACAATCTCCAGAATATCCAAATAATTACTATATTGAAGTTTCCATGAAATTAGTGTCTGCCTCCAAATAAAGCCATTTGACAGTTGGCTTATTCTTCATTAATGTCATGCTCCCACCCTATTTCACTATCTGTGTTCCAAACTTTATTAGAAACATTTTTTTCTTTAACTTGAAAAGAGTCACATTGATTTATGACTCCAAGAAGCTGGCCAGAATCCAGAAAACCATCCAACAACCAGCCTTTAACTTAATCTGTTCCATCATGAAAATGAATTAGTGCTTTTTACAACATTATTAATGATTACAGTCAATAACAGAAATGCCACAAGTTTAAAAACTTTCATATGATCAGGAACAACAGAAAACTGTACTATTAATAACAAACCATTTGAAATTACTGCAAAGAAAAATAAGACAAGATGTGTGTGTGTGCTATATAACATAGCATCCACAAATCATACACAGAATAATAAGAGAGAAGTCATTATAGTCAGTAGCAGGGAACTTGATTAATCCAGGTTATTTCTACCTGGGTGGTGGCCATTAGAAGTTGGATATCTAATCTAAACTAGTCATCAAGGCTCCAATGTGCAATGGAGAGAAACAGGCACCCATTTCAGCAAGAAGCAATTCATTCCATGCTAAAAGTATATATAAAAGGTGACTGGCATTAATTGCTCTCTGGAAATACTTACTCTTGTTTCACTAACAAAAAAAAAAAAAAGTCTACACAATTAGTTTAGACTAAACATTTAACTCCTAGACAGCTAGAAAGGCATGAAAAAATATTCTACCCCGTGAGCTCAGACTGAGATAACTCTCCCTGTTTGGGGACAACCACAGAGCCTTCAGCCAAACTGTGCTTCACACCTTGTGACCCAAACCTTGGCACTGCCTGGCTGGTGAAGCCCAGTGAAGGCAGTGGACGTTTGCTGAGCTTGTGGGACAAAATACTAGCTCAACATTACAGCAGCCTCTGCACAGACTCTTCCCAAGAAACTCTTCCTGCAAACACAGCCAGTTACCAACCAGCTGCAAACAGCAGATGTACTAAAAAAATCACACA
Source organism: Urocynchramus pylzowi (assembly GCA_013397555.1). Classification (NCBI taxonomy): domain Eukaryota; kingdom Metazoa; phylum Chordata; class Aves; order Passeriformes; family Fringillidae; genus Urocynchramus; species Urocynchramus pylzowi. Next base: position 120,134 of record VZRH01005338.1, on the reverse strand, counting down.
GATTAATGTTCTCTGATTTCTCTGAACCATGTCATATATTCATGCAGATAATAAGCTTGTCTTAGATGAAAAATAGGGACTATGTTAACTTAATGATTTTTAAAAGTGTTTTTGGCAGGTTAATACCATTGCTGACACTTCCATGGGGAATGACTTAGTATCAACTGGTTCCAGTCCTTGGTAATTAATCTACAGGAAAGAATACAACAATTTCTACAGTATTATGTTTCTATAATTCTATAAAATATTTTTTTATTAATGCATCAGTAAAAGTTAACTTTAGAAAACAGCATCTATCTGGTTTTATGTAAAGAATTAGTTGTGACATCCTCACTGCATCTACAATGCTTAGTTTGGAGCACCAAGAGATAGACAAGTATCCTGAAAATCCTACTTCTCCAAACAGAACAGGTCATTTTGACATTTTTAAAGAGGACTAACTTACTAGGCATCTGAGCACAGTGTAAACTAACTAAATGTGTTGAAGCACATCCAGTCACATCCAAGGGTTCCAGTTCAGACACCATGTAACTCTACTTCCAGGTCTTGTGACATGTTTCTTAAGATTCTTCTTTTTCTTTAAGAATTGTCCTCTGAATATGGAGGCATGCAACCATCACTAACTTCAGCCTTACTTAAGCTTCTTTGAGTTGCTTTCAACCATGACATATACTCACTTTGTCCTTGCTTTTGTTCACTAAAGCAGTTTATAAAACTTGAAAAGAAAAGGAGTGCTTTGTATCATATGGAAAATAACTGTGCTGTAAGGAACAATACCAAGGCTGAAAAGCCTAAAATTAGACCTGCAAGCTTTGCTTTCATTGGCAGCGATGTGTGAACATTCATATTGTCCCAATCCCACATTCTACCTCTTTATTCTTGCTAAACACACTACTTTCTGTAAAACACTGAAGTTTAAAATTAGCAAACTCCTCTGATTCAAGGGTATACTGACCTTGGTGATGGGCTGTTTTGATCACCTTTAGGCCTTAATAGTGAATTACAAGATCAGTCATTTTCAAAAGAAGCACAGAAAAAGCACTTGCAGAACAAAAACCTGAACATCTCTGAAATGGTGCCTGGAATAATATTGCTTGCTTTTTTTTTTTTTTTTTTTTCCTCCTAGGAAAACCTAAAAGCAAATCTAATGGCTGTATTTTTGCTGAAAGCAAGCTAGTGAGGAGATATGCACTGTATAAAGTTCCTGGGGCTGGGCAACGTGGGACTAACAGGGATAATTTAGTCATAACAGGTAAGCATCTATGATATACCCATTCCTTTCTCAGCTATGCTCATTCAGTTCCTTCTGCAGTCAACAGGGCAGATAAATAAAGAGCAAAATGTATTCAGAAGGTCAAACTTCATGGATTTTCAAGAAAGCCACAGAGAGGATAAAGTGAAACCAATGCTTGCTACTGCCTTAAGTATAATTCAAGCAATTGCTAGTGTAGTGTTTATTTTGAGTGTCTCCTTGTGGAATTTCAGGATAAAATATGAGATTGGCAGGGAGCCTGAAGGGGGTATAGTCAGAGAAGTCCAATTTCAACAGACTATCAAGATGAACTGTGGGGAGTTATTTTACAGGTTTATGGCTATAGCTCACTCTGAAGCAGAGTGTTATTAATATTTGTAGAGCACTGTGATATAAATAGCAACACTACATCCACCACCTAGATACCTGCGGTATGCTCTGACAGAGCACTTTTTAGATAACCAAATACCATTAAATGTGCCCCAAATGCCATACTTGAGATAGGATATTAGATAGAGATGTAATGCAACAGTTATCTATGCATTAGAAATGCTCATGCAAAAATGCAGCACTAACATTAGCAGCCTTAGGCACTAACCCCAGGGTGATTTTCTGTCAGAAACCAGAATTAATTCTAACAATGTTACAGCACAAGGAGCCAAATAGTTTCTTGGAGTTAGGACCAGTGGAAGCCTAGATAAAGCTGGTCCTGAACTGTATTCAGTGTTTCCCATTGGAAAATCTGTGGCCATAAAAAGTAATGTTTTCAAAGTAAGACAAAGAGCAGCTGGAGAATACTATTTATTTCATCACACTGATCTTGTCAGTATTTCCTAATGTTTCCTACACCCTGGAAACAGCGTAGGCTGTCCATCAAGCTTTGCTTACCAGCAGCAAGCTCCACGGGTCACATGGTGGTATTTCAGACAAAGCTGAGCTTTTGGAAAAAGAACGGAGGCTGATTGTGGCACTGAGACAAAGTGGAGACGTTAACCACCAATTAACCACCAATTGCCTCAGGAGCAGCAAGGAAACCCTGGGAAAGGTAAATACACCTTTCTCAGGATCAGGGAGTTTTGTCCTAGTTCCAACCTCAAGATGAGGTAACTTCTTTCTGGGACAGCCCTTCTTTTGTGCCTAATAAAGCCAGGTAATTGCATCCTGGATTTTGTGGGTAGGAACGTGATGTGCAGCAAGACCATTTATGGAGCTGTGGCTTCAGTCTCAGGCTTAGCTTTCTATTCTTACATATAGAGAACTCATTTTACTCCCTTGGTAACTGGCATTTTTCAAGTTTCTGTAATTCCTTCAAACACTTCTAATGATTTAATCATTATGAACATGCCTATACTTGAGCAATAGTTCAAATTAAAATCGGTAGTGGATATGAAATACACAAGGCATTTCTGAGACATTCAACGTGACAATATTCTCATTCCTTCCTTACTCTTCAGAAAAGTGTCTTGTTAACACAGTTATATTTCCAATGAATAGTAATTCCCTAGACTCACAGCACTTATACATGGACTAGCATTTCCCAAAGAACATCAGGAACAGGACAACTTCTCTTTGCTACTCACTTTACTACAAAACTGTGTGGTCTCATTTTTCATAGAATCATACAATTTTACTTGGAAGATCATCCAGTTCCAACATCCCTGCAATGGCCAGGAACACCCTTCACTAGATCAGGTTGCTCAAAGTCCCATCCAGTCTGGCCTTGAATATTTCCTGGGCTGTGGCACCTACGACTTCTCTAGGCAAGTTATTACATTGTCTCACCATGCTCATAGCAAAAAATTTCTTGCTAATATCTAATCTAAACCTGCCATCTTTCAGTTTAAAGCCATTACCCCTTGTCCTATCACCCCATGCCCTTGTAAAAACTCCTTCTGCAGCTTTACCCCTTTTGGTACTAGAAGGCTGCTATAAAGCCTCTCTTACAGAAGGTATAAGATACATGGACCTAGATTATAACAGTAATAAATTTCATATTATTTATTAATTGTTATAATGGATTATCAGTAGTAGGATTCTTTACTGTGAGGGTGGTGCAGCACTGAAACAGGTTGCTCAGAGAAGTTGTGGATGTCCAATCCCTGGAAGAGTTCAAGACCAGGCTGCATGGGGCTTTGAGCAACCTGGTCTAGTGGAAAGGTCTGTTCCACTCCAAACCATTCCACACTGGAAGGAGAATTACCACATAAAAATAATCAAAAGAGTTAAAGATTCTGCAGTGAACTATAGAATCCTTTTTTAATATATAAATTAAATTTAATTAAATCTACTTTAAAAGAATTCCCACAGATCCCTAAATCCCCACACAAGCTATGCACACTGGTGCTTTATAAATTTATAGACTCCATACTATACCATATGGAGGTTCTGCACAAATGTCAGAGGTAGATCTTAGAGGCAAATTCCTCCAAGAATAGTGTAGGTAAATGTAATTTAGGCTCTCCCAGAGCCAACTTATAGAGCAGAGGTAATGGGACAATATCCTGAGTCTGCATGTGACCCAGACAAGCATGAAACTTTACCTCCAAGGTTCACACAGACCTCAGGAAAATGCAAGGTTAAACTTGTGACCTGGGCACAACTGGTGTGGGATGTTTATATCTTAGGGGAAAATGGCTCATCATTCAAGCTGCCTGTGCAGTCTTCAGGTTTGCATTCTCTTGGAGGATCTTCATGGCAGGTGCCAGCTGTCACTACATGGTGGGTGCTGAGGTGAGCTGCACTGGATTCCAGAAGTGCCCCAGCTCCTGGGCTTGTCCCCAGCACAGCTCTGCCCTGCCTGCCCAAGGCAGACACCTGATGCTGGCTGGCTGTGCCCACACCAGATGCAGAAACAGGACCTCAGCAGCATCCTCTGTGCTTCACTCCACACCACCTACTTTCCAGCCAAGAAAATATGTATTCCAGTCAAAAGCAGTCTAGACACAAGGTAATACATGCAATACAGATGCACAGGAGATTATTTCTGACACAAAATTCAAAGAAATAATCTGATAAACTTAGGAGAAAAAAATTGAGACTGGTTGAGTAAGCTAGTGACTATATTCCTATCATAATCTTTTCAAAAGCTACTTCATCTGCTCACCACAGGAAGAGCTGCTTGCCACTTCCCACCAGCCTATTCTGCTTTTCCACTACTTGCAGCTTGTTTTGCTTTTGGCTGAGTGGAAGATAGATATGGAAAATCCCTGCAGGAATGCCAGAGTGCAGGGAGCAACCTTGCCTACTAATCGATGCAAGCTGCCCAGGAAGAGAGGCAGGATGATAATTTCCTCCCTGCTTGTTCATCTACTCGCCTGGGAACAAGTTATACTGCAGTGACACATCAGGGCATGTGCTGTCAAAGTGTTTCTGGCAGAAAAAATAAGTGAAGTATCAAGTGACTGAACCCTTTCAGCTAGCCATGGGATGCAGGGCTGTGCCAGCCAAAGCAAAGTCCCACTAAAGCTGAAGCATACATTTAAATTTTTCATTTAGATTGATAAAAAGTCCCATTGAATAGTCTGCTGCAGGAGCAGAGTAAAATTGGCAATATTGTTTGTTAAAAAGCAACCAGACTTTGTAGTTCTACTTTTAGAATACACAACTAAGCTGGAAAGTTTGCTGTATGAACTCCTGAGACTGGATGTGCTGAAAAAAAAATTGTACAACCAACTCTTACACATGGCAAATCTTTTGTCTTCCATAATGTGGACTTGGAGAGCACTTAATAACAACTTGATGGAGCCTAATGGAGTTGAATTGACTTATATCCAGCATGACTGGTGCTCAAATGACTCCATTTTTTAAAATACTTTGCCATAATAATAAATAGGAAGTGATGATCACCCACAGCTGGCCAAAGAAGTAAGGGATTTTTCAAAGGAAAACCAGGAAGCATGCAACTTATGGACCATTCCACATAAACTACATACCTTTCATTTTCTTCTGCTCTAGTACTTTTAAAAACACTATTTTTACCAGAGATGGGGCTTTACATTGTCACACCCATCCATTCCCCTCTGAAACATGGAAGAGTGGATAATAGCCACTCCTGCCAAGGCTTACTGCAGTGACAAATCTCAGGCACAACCAGTGGATTAGCAGAATGTAACTGGTTATTCCTGTTCTCTGCATTGTACTGAGAAATCCTCACATTTCTCCTCATTCACAGTCAAACTGAGTTCCAGGTAATGCTGGAAAAAGCTTTGTAGCTTTTTCCAAGGGGAAAAGCTACAAAGCCTGTCTAAAATGGAATTTGCCTGTACAGTATAGAGCTTTACAATTTGGCTGTATGGTAAAAAGCACAGGGGTCAATCTCATGCTTCTTTCTAAAGGATAACTTCAAATGCAAACAAGAAACTGGTCTGACATTATTTTTTCATAGTACTTTGACAACATTGCAGGCATGTGCAATGAGCATGTTGACACTTGTATTTTTTATGCAAAAGCTTAAATAGGAAAAATATGTCAAGGACTACGGCTTAACTAATATTTAAAACTGACGTAAGAATTGCATGTAAATGCAATATAATGATGTAATTAATCCAATGTAATTAAACCCCAGATATAACAGAGAGGTGCACCTCCTCACTGCCTACTTAAAGAGCTCAGTCCAGGCTCTGCAGTTCACTCCTCATCAGATTTAGTCCAAGTGGATCATCATTATCACACCACCCAACAGATCTCACCAGCAAAAGCACAGGAAACTGGGAAACATGTGAACACCTGCTTATTTCCACCTCATAAACATTCTGAAATTAGACTGCTGCTGATACTAATGATTTAAACGTAAGGTATACAATATTTATTATTTTTATTACTTGTTATTTACTATTATTATTTAATAATTTGTTAAGTCTTTAGTTCATCAACTACACACAAGCACTTGCTCCCATGACAATTTATAAGGTTTGCCAATATTACTAAACTGCAATGTTTAGCTTCCTACCAAATACCTTAGAGAGCCAAGAGGAAAGACAAGCCTCAGGAATGGGTCACAGGCAGATCACAGCTCTGTATTGCTCCCATTGCACCATGGGATAATTGCACACCAATTTTAATCTGACACAATCCAGTTCTCCTGCCAAAAAGGGTTACACTCTCCAAAGAACCATATTAATTTTTGGAAAGAAGTCCTTACCTAAGGTCTTGTGTATATCCCTTATACACAAGGATTTATGTGGCCATGTGCAAGCTAGATAAGAAAAACTGGTCATGCTTCTCTACCCAAAAAAGGAAAAAAAGGGTCATTTGGGTGAGATAAACCACCAAAAAAATAGGCCATAAAGCCCTGCCAGGAAAGGCTGGGTTGGGCTGGAGGGAGAGCTCAGCTCAAGCTGGTGCCATGTTCCTGCTCCTGCTTCCAGGAGCAGAGATCACCTGGTGCTGGGGCAATCAGGCATGGCCCAGACAGACTGGGACACGCCAGTGTCACACCAGAAGTCCAATGGGACACTGCTTTCATCATGCTGCATCTTCTTTCTTTTAAAACACCAGATGTGGTCACTCCTCTGCAAATCCTGTACTACTTGTCTCTGACAGGAGACAATCAAGGACATGGGAATGATATCAGAACTGTGTGAACAACTCTTTTGAGGCAGAGATTGGCCTTTACTGATGTATGGCTCTGAAATACTTGGAGGTGAAAAATTTACACAAGGTGCCAAATGTTTTTCCACCTTGACTAGTAACAACTAGAAAATGCTTGAGGTTTTGTACAGCCTCTTTAAATTTATCAGTGCTAACTGAGCTCTTCCCATGACAAGAACTTCAGTTATAGCACTGTGGTCAAGCACATGTGTGAAACAGGTTCTACAGCTCTCTGAGAATAAGGGTTTGGGATCCCATCCTCTGCTTTGCCATCAATTCTCTAAAAGCTCTTGGACAAGGTATGTTTCTTGTCCATTTCTCTTGATTGTGCCTTCTGCATCATCATTATGTAATACTAAGTGAATGAAATCATGTTAAATTCTATAAATTTACCAATATTGTAGTTGCTATATCCCATTCAAAACTGACATCAGCAGTGAAAAATTACATGGCACATAAATACAAATGCAAAACAATGAGCAACTTGTCACATAAATTCTTCAAAATCAGCTCTCCAAACAGGTTTTTACTTCAGAAAAGCAGAATTTTTAAGAGCAGCTGTTCAGTCATAAGATCAATGAATCATATGATGAGAGAACATATAAAGTCTTATGCAAATTCACATTTTATTTTCCAATCCTTCTCCCCACTTAGTTTCATGTCCCAAACGCCTTTGGATGAGCAAATTCCCCTGCACCCACACAGAGCTCACTGCCAGAAAAAGCCTGCACTGGGGGTGTTTCTGTGGTCATTTTTAGGACTTGTATGTGACTTAAAACCATCTCAATTCTCCTTCCTTTTCTCCAACAGCTGCATCTATCACTCATCTGACACACGGTATAAGAGAAGTTATCACAGCTCAGGTAGTCATTAGCAGTTCAGTAGGAGCTTCCTCTGAGCACCTAACTCACCCAACTTCCTCTGAGCACCTAACTCACCCAACTTCCTCTGAGCACCTAACTCACCCAACTTCCTCTGAGCACCTAACGCTTCTGCCCTAGCACAGTTCTGGTACAGCTTGTCTGTCATTACATCGGAAGCAATTCAGAGAAAACTGGCAAGAATCAGATGGATTTATCATTAAATTCAATGTTTCCTGCAAATTCAAATTTTCCCTGTGGAGTTTTCTCACAACACCTAAAATATCTCAAAAAGTGGTGCATCTGTTAGTACTTTTCATATTAATCACTGTTTTTGTGAGAGACTCCACTCAGTGTTTCCTAGATGTTGACACCTTTGCCTTCTGCTATCTTCAAATGTTATCCTACTCCTTTTCCTTGCTACCCTCTTCCTTTTTGATTCATTTAAAATGAATCTTCCTAGCACTGAAATCCTCACAGATCTGATCCTGCCTACATCTCTGACATGATTCATGATCACACCTTCTCCTTTTCCCCAAGACTCATCTTCTTTAGGCTTGCTAAACACTTACACCTACATTTTCAGTCAACTGTGTTCAAAGCAACAGATTTCCCCATGTATTCAAATCTAGTCACTCACAGACATGTTCTGGTGGTTCAGCACGCACTCTGCACTATTCAAATCCATTCCTCGATCAATTTTTCTCTAGTAGGGATGAGGCAGATCAGCTCACAGAATGAGTCCTTACATTTGTATGGCCTTGGACTTTGGTCCAGTTACTTCAGGAAGGGATTAATCCAGAAATCACCATTTCACATTTAACTCTCTGGTCATTTTTTATAATGACCATCAAGCCATCTTTTCATGTGTTCCTAAAGATTTCCTGATGTCAGTATTTGTCAATGGTGCTGCTAATGCCACTGCCCACTGATGGCACAGATTTCTTTTCACTGTATAACCACATCTAACTCACTTTTACTGCAATTTGAATTTTTAAAGCACGGCAAAGTAGCATAGCACAGTTGTCAGAGGGTGACTTTGCTTTCGCAACTTGTATGAATTTGCTACCTTTTTAGTTTGTTTGTTTCTTTCTCCCAGACTCAATGTTTATGCAAGATTACCTCATTAGTCAAATGCCCAGAGTGATACCACTAACTTTGCCCATTCAGAACCAACCAAAAATGCTAATTTCTGCAAACTTCTTGAAGCTATTTTCAAAGGAAAACAGAAGTACAAGACTGAAATGGCTGCAAGCTGCTGTGTAGGTCTTTGTAGACTTAAGAATCTCATAAGTTAGAGTGACAAAAAGCAGAAAAATAAGGGAATGTGTTAGTTGTCTCACACACCTTCAGATGCTGAAGACCTTCTGAATATATCAATACTGTCAACACTAAATGGATGGGTTTACTGGGCAATACAAGAACTACAATCTCCAGCTATCTGTTACCTACAACACCAGAACAACCTTGAACATTTCATGAACTTTCTTTTATCTGGAGATGAGCTGACACTGATATATTGTTATTGGTCTTCATTAATGTACTCCTATTGGTAACAGGGAGATGCTAGCAGCTGAAATGAGTCACATACTGCAAGACCTTGCAATTTATATGGAAAGTGCAATTTAAAAAAATATCTGTCTCCTCCTCAGCTGACTGTGCAATGCAAGACACCCTCTAAAACTGTAGACAGTTATTTTTCATGTATTTGAAGCACATGAAGTTGCAGTGTTATTTTTTTATTTTAATTTGACTAGCTTTAGTTCACCATCATTAAAAAAGCGAATTTAATTCACCATTATTAAAAAAGTAATGATAGGACCATTTGATATTGAAATATAAATTAGTCTTGTATTTTATATATATCATGGATTTCTCAAGCAACAATGCAGATCTTTGTTACACTGTTTTCACTTATTTATAGCTGCACATTATGAAAAAATCTACAGCTGGTTACAAATACTTGAAGAAGGTAATAATCTAAAATAATGTACCTCACAAACAATAGAAGTAACTAGCCAACAGCTCTCTAGCTCATTCTCATCTAAAGAAAGCAAACTGCTTTGTAACTGAAGTACTTGCAATGATAGGTTTTGTTAAGCAAATTGACAACAATGGCGTTAGATGATAGGCACATACAACAGAACTATAGCACTACACAGGAATAAAAAACACAGAGAATGCTATGATAAATTACTGTAACATTTTCAGTTTCTATTGAATCTTCTTACCCCAAAATTCCACATCCCAGGTAAAAAAAAAAAAAAAAGAAAAAGAA
>VZRH01005338.1:31974-100638 GCA_013397555.1 Urocynchramus pylzowi | reverse complement strand
CGGTGAGGGCAGGGTGAGGGCAGCGGTGAGGGCAGGGTGAGGGCAGCGGTGAGGGCAGGGTGAGGGCACCGGTGAGGGCACCGGTGAGGGCAGGGTGAGGGCAGCGGTGAGGGCAGGGTGAGGGCAGCGGTGAGGGCAGGGTGAGGGCAGCGGTGAGGGCAGGGTGAGGGCAGGGTGAGGGCAGCGGTGTCCCGAGTGCCGTGCACGGAGCCGCCGGTAGCTGTCACATTTGTGTGTGCGCGTCATCTTCCATTGCAAGCCACACGTACACCTTGCTCTTGTCCACAAGCTTCTTACACTATCATGGAAGTTGATGTTATATAGCTTAGCTATAAATCATCGTTCAGCCCCTGAAATGTGAAATTCAACTCGTCTCGCCCTTCAATATCAAACCCAACTGATGCTGCCCGGCCCTCGCTTTTGTCGCTGTCACTGTAGCAGTTGCTTTTGTGGTAGGAGTAAACGATCAGGGCTCCTTCACAAGACACTGCACAGCGTGAAATTAAATGTAGGTCCTTTTTAAGGCAGAGACATACATCAGTGTTTACTTTCATGCATGACGAGCTCTGTCACTGACTGTTTACATAAATTAAGCATATTTAGCATGTCCTAAGCACAACACTGCAAAAAGCAGATGGAAGCAGCAAGGAGGTGAAAGGGAGGCAAAATAATGATATATATTTAAAAGAGTGAATTACACCATGCCTGTTTTTAACTATCTGCTCATTATTTCAGAAAGATAAAAGCATGAAGATTGTGTAGTAACTGATAGATGGAAATAATTTTTCATTTACTGTTGAAATGCCTGAAGAATTAAATTATAGCACAAGCTGGTGTGTACAAACGTACAGGAAGTGACAGTATTTTCAGTTTGCTAATGTAGACAATTAAATTCATAGGTCATCTTTTTATGATTGGCAAAAGTCACCAATTTTGCTCCCAGAAATACTTTTTCTGTGTAAGGCAGCAATTTTATGATTTTATGGTGTTTTTTTTTTTTTTATTTCCCAGTGCACCACTCACTTCAGTTCATGTTTTGATTTTCTAAATGTGTAAAAATAACTCCTGAAAATGCTAAAAATTTTGTTCCATTCCAGGCTTAGCAGAAAGAAACAGGATTTGATACACTTCACTGGGTATCTCTGAAATTCATGTTTTATTTGTTCAGATTAATTTAAATTATTTTCTGTCATCTTCATATTGTGCTACCTCATTGCTTTCTTGGCCTCGCAGATCATTAATAATCATCTCTAGCATAATGAAAGTTGGAGTGCTGTAACATCTGCTTCTAAGTTTTAACCACATCGTTCCCTCATATTTTCTGTCTCTTGCTCAGTTCTTGATAAGTTTGTCTTTTACCACCACAGTGCAACATTCATTCTGTGTGACCCATTTTGATTTTGTCCATATTGCAGTTACTGCATGACTTCATCTCATCTTTGTAACTTTTCTAGTGGCAGCAGCATAGCTGTGGGAGTGCAGAGCTCTGGGGTGGCTCTGAACTCGGGTATTTACCTGGTGTCTTAGCTGGGTTTTGCTGTGTTCTTCCACAATTGCCAAGGTAGCAGTATTTCAGGCAGCTGGTAGAAAGCTGCCTTAGGCTTGATTGTCTACTGTGTGACTGGGGCTTAGAGATGATGCCCCTTTCCCCATCATTTGGGGTCATCCTTTGCAAAAACCTGAACATTTGCTTACCCTCAAAAAGCAGAAATAATAGGTTGAATTAAAAAAAAAAAAGTGCATAAATGACATTTAAATAGGACTTTTTTATGTAATTGTATTTTTTTAAATCTAACTCAATGGCAGAATTCCCATCAGCTACAAAAAAGGTGTAGATTAAGCAGAAGATATCATGTAGTGTGTTTTCATATAAAACTTTCTCTGTCTACATTTAGGTAATTCCATATAAAATCAGTTTACTTAGACTGCATTTTCAAATGCATTTGAAAACAAGATGCTCATCCAAAAAAAAAGAGGTATTCTACAGTATTATTCTAGAAAACTGGCTTATTTTTTTACATGTACTACATTAGAGAAACAATGCAGTACAAAATCCCATTTGAAAACTATATATACATATAAAACCTCTCCACTTGCATTATTAGTGCTTAGTCAAAAATTCCCATGAAAAAGCTTCTTTTTGGTGTAGATCAACAATTTATTAAGTTACTTCTATTCTATACATGGTGTTATCACTAGAAAAGTAATAATGACATTACCAGTGTGTGCAATTATGACACGTCTTACATGGTGCTGTCCTACACTGAAATTCCTGAAGACTTTTGTAAGTTGGCTGTAAAAGTTTACCAGTTCAGATCATTGTCATTTTCAGCCACTTAGGATTCATTTTTTTATTTGTGCAAATATTCTTGTAATTTAGTCTGTGGAGAATTACATTCACTACACTTGCTTCTCCAGATAATGGTAGAATTTTCCATTTTCTGGCTGTGCAGTTCTTTGGATGTTGCAAATGCAACTTAATGTTGCCAACTAATTGTTGCAACTTCAGATGATTTTTTAGTCTAAATAACATGATGCTCATAATGGAGCTGCAGCAATTTAAAAGAAGTCAGGGTCTGAGCCAAAGTTTTCAATTGAAAGTGTCTATTTTTTATTTTACCCTCAGTATGAACAGTGTAAATACAAGAATTCTTAGCTTATGAATGAACAGCATAATAACATGGGTACCTGCTCTTTTGCAATCTTCCATGCCTTACATGTGTCTTCTTTAGGCTTTCAGTCTCCTGAACTTGCTGCTTATACCTTTGAAAGAAGCCAAGTGAGGCCCTAAGACTCTGATCTTGTCAGGGGAGGTAGATAGGCACCTCCAGAGGGAAATTCAAAATCTAATGAAATCGAGGATCCTCCTCCCCTTTTCTCTCTCCCTCCTTTGCACTCCAGAGTAGACAATTCAATATTAAAAGACACAGTAGTCTCTGAGAGGACTCACTATCTCAGCAGGTGGCTTACTGGTAATGAGATTTTTTTTTTAAATTTAGCATGATCTCCTGTTTTGCAGACATCAATTTAAATGCAGAATACCATTTTGGGGTTTGCATTTTCCCCTCTCTCTTTTGTGCTCAATACTTGCTAAGAATATATTTACATATATATTTTATGAGAATCAACAGCAGAAAAAATATAATTAGAAGGAGTTTGTGTCTATATCTACATCTCTAGCTGTATGCTTTATGTTCTGCCAGGCCTTTTGAAGGAATGATTTTCTTTCTTCTTTCTGTGCTCTCCTGGTGCAGTTTTTGCACACTGAGATGTACTTGTCTGTTAGATGGGGAGCTGAAAGCAGCAATGCGGCTGCAAGGATTGGCAGAAGGGAGCTGCTTCAAGGCTCTGTGATTAAAGGAAGCTGCTGCAACACACTGCAGTTGGAAAAGGGTGAGATTCTTGATGCTCAGCAGCAAACAATGAGCATGGCTGATTTTATCACTTTCAAAGTGACTATAGATTGTCTTGCTTCTTTAATGTGCTACATATATAATTACATGAAAATGACTTTTTTATATATGTATTATCTTTCATTTTCATCTCTCATTTTTAAATACATTTTTAATAATGCCCCTAAGAATATAGATAAAACAAGTGAACTTACTTTACTAATAAATGCAATTTTTCTTCTTTATGAAATGTAGCGATTTCTTGTGTGCAGATCACCTTTGTTTGTGTCAAATGAAATAAATTATAATTCAGTCTTTTTAATAATGAGACTATTTATTAGTCTTCAATTTCTTAGGCTCATGGAATGAAAAGAAAAGAAAATACCATTTATGTAACATCATCTCTGATGTTGTATAATACAGTCTCAACTGGGGAGTGTATGCAGTGCCTAACTTTAGAGCCTACATTTGATAGCTAAATACTTGTCTATTTGCTTGCATTTTCTTTCATGTCAATGAAAATAAAAAGAAACTGTAATAAGGTGATGCAGGCTGGAAACCTGGCTAGCAAGAGGCAAGAAAAGAAATATTTAAGTTCAGGCACCTAAATGAAATGTCTAAAGCTAAATGGCATGAGCCCAGGTTTCACTCCAGTAGGCTGCTTCCCACAGAAGCTGTTCCAGTTGTTCTTCTTAAGTGAGGCATTTGCTCAAGCAGAAATAAAAGGTTGACATTCTGGACCTGAGAACTATAAGCTTCAAGTAAATAATGGGTGTTTAGAAGGATAGGAATGACAAAACTTAGAAGCATTTCATTTTCTACAAATGTTCTAAGCATAGCTTTCCTCTGCCATTTAGCTGGAGGCAGAACTTTTACATACACAGAATAATTCCTGTGAAGTCACACTGGTCACGTGGCCTTGAGATGTTCCAAAAGGACTTTGTTTGCTTATTTGATCTGTGAGTGATTGTTCTTAGCTAAAATATTATGATGGTGACATGGAAAAATTGGAACACAACTGTGTTAGTAATAGCAGATAATGAAATTAAAAACAGAGTTAAAGGCCACAAATTGCAGCTAAGTTAGCAGATTTATTACTAAAGGAATTCTTGGTTTAACCAGCACACATCAAAGCAAACAAGATTCCTAACCTAACCTTTTTTGACACCAGATTATCTTCCTCAGTTTTTCATTTGTGTCATTATTTTTATTATTAATGTTTGTCATACAGATCTGTATGATTAATAATACACTTCAATGCTGTGATATGAGTGTATTTTCTACTAAAAAAGGGTGGGAAGGGTAGATGGAGAATAAGCACACTGTTTACTTTTATGGACAAAATGTACTCACAACTTGGTGGATACGTAGGTAGTTACCTTTGTGTAATTAAACTGCAATGTGAGACATGATGACTTCGTATAATAGTCTTTATTTCAGAGGTAATACTTTTTAATATGATTTGGTTTGAGAGAACAGCAGTGAATCAGCACTCTTGGACCATAATCACAAAAGCAGGATGTACTGCTAAGAGCAGAGATGCATCTCAGAAAGTGGGCTACTGGACATAAAATCAGTTCAGAACCAACAGAGAGAAAAGAACCATCACAGAAAAAAAAAAAAAAATATGTTAAATAAAATGTTGAAAACTTATTTCATAATTCCATTTTCAATGAAATCTCTCAATTTCGAATGCTAGGTCATCTTTCCTGCATCTGTTAGCCCCTAACATAAGTGCAGTCCTTTGCCCACATATTTCTAATTGCCAACATCTCTATTTGTCAAAATCCTGCTACTGCTTCTCTCCCCAAAATACATCACACAGCATCCAGTCTTGTACCTGGCATCAGAGAGATAGCTTAAGGAAATCTTATCAAAAGCAAAGCAGTTACCCAATGTTTCTTTTACAAGAACCCCTCTCTTTGTAGTAGTTTAGGAACATGCAGAGCTGGAGTACACTTTTGGATCAGGAACCTTAACAGGTAACTATAAACTACTTAGTAATGAGTTTGTCATTATTAAGGAATTTATGTCTGTGATTTCTGTAACATCCTGCTGCAATGAATTTTACATTTAACTAAGTTTTAGATATGTGAAAAATATTTACCCATACCATTAATCTAGAATCCATTTTTCACATTCAGTGGTGGAAAATGTACTGCCACACTGAAAACCAGCTGTGCAACATCAGCATATTAATTTGAAGTAATTTTGAAAATGGCAATTTATAAATATTTATTGAAATAAATTACATAAAAAGATAATATGTTAATACTGAACTAACTTTACTGATTCTTTTCTATCTGATTAAAAAAAAAAACAAGTTAAGCTCTAAAACAAGTGTTCTGTAGCATCTCCTGTCATCATGTATACTTGCTGCAGAATTCATGGACCTTTCCCCAGTCTGACCTCAAGTTGCTCCTGGGGATTGATTTATTTGTTTGATGTGGGAAGATGAAGAGGGGAAGATGAGGAGGGTTTGTGTTCTCAGAACCAACCTCCTAAACACTATGCACTTGAAAATCATTTATCTGTGAGAACCATCCTGGGTGGTTTAGCCAAACATGAGGCTCTGTTTTGAAGTGTTTCTTCTTCCCTGGGCCTCCATGAATACTTTCCACTCCCTTTTGAAGCCCTGTGGGTTGTTTTTGTTGTTAAATTTCCACTCATTGTGACTTTTGCCTCAAGTCCCTGTCTGACCATCCTGCATCACTGTTGACTCCTTCATCCCTGGAACGTCCTGTGCTCACTGCTGCACCGAGCAACCTCTTTCCATTCCCTCTTCCAGAACAGCTGCTTCCTCCCAGAGGAGAGTCCTATCAAAAAGTGAGAAAGGGTAACTGTGTACGTATTATATTTTAAATTTAAGATGTAGCTTATTATCTTATGTATGTATCTTGATATACAGGAGAAGGAGAATTTTAATATTTTCACTTGCTCTTGTGACATTCTTCAACATTGATGGAAAAGTAAACTTAAAGGAGAACAGTCAGGTGTGGATGTCATGAACAAATAAATATGTAGCAAGCCAGAACACTTAAAACAAATGCAGTAGATACTTTGCAGAACTGTTGTCTCAAAGAAGCATTCTAAACTTTTCTAGTTATATTTATTGGTGTGTGGCTGCCTGAGAGATCTCTGTCTCTGGAGACTATTGAAAAATATTCACATACTTGATAGCTTATTCAAATTAGGAACAATACAGCAATAGTAAATGTTTGCTGCGTGCATAATTTTTTTTTTTAATTTTAGACCTGGCTATTTACCTATTTTTTTTTAAATTTTGTAGTTAATTTCATGTTTTATAGCACTGTGCACTATTTTAATAATTTTCCTCCAATTTTCAGACTCTTTATGAGTCATGATTTTTGTCCCCATAATTATTTGCTATGTGACAATTAGCGTTCTGGTCAACATATTTCAAGTTATTTTCAGGTGCTGTTTAGTTCAACAATGAAGCCATCAGTGTCTGTAATTTGGGAGGTGAACCAAAAAGCATGGAGTTAGCTGCATTAGTTTAAAATCAACTCACTGTGAAAATAAGACTGCCCCTAGTTCTTTACTATATGACTGCAGGCTGCTACTAACTGGGCAGTACACTGTAGCACAACACTGTATCACAGCAGGAACAGCAAAGAATTGAAAGCAATATTGAGTTGGATGAATTTTAATCTACATCATTACTGCCAGAATGATCCCTTTCAGAGGCAATGTTATAAGAAAGCAGTGGTTAGGTTTTAATATCATATGGTGTCCTAGATTATTTGTCTTTACAAAACAGATGCGTTCATGATCCTTAACTCTGATGCCATTTCAAACTACTGGAAGTCCTAATAAGTGTTTTGTCCCAATTAATTTAATATGAGCAGTAGTGTAACTGAGATTCTGTTGCTTCTTTTGAGAAATTTATCTCATGGTCTACACGAATTCAGAGAATCATCAAATCACAAAATATGCCAGGCTGTTTAAATGTTCAGAGAATCATCAAATCACAAAATATGCCAGGCTGTTTAAATGTGGGTTAGCGTAGATACATAATTGTGTGTGTATATGCAAGGACAGACACACGTACACACACACACACACACACACACAGAGTTAAAGCTGTATTATTTACTGCCAAATTTCATGTGTTAAAGGATTTATTATCTTCTTTACAAAATTTGCTTAGACATTTTTAATTGACTACTTACCTCCCTCTTAGTTGTTCTTTAGGCAGCTGAGTAATTTGAAATAGGCCTTCCTATAGGAATTATCTTCCTATGGAAAAATATCTCTTTTACCAATTTGTTGATGTTTAACAAAATATCTGAGATATTTCATAGATGTTTTACAGGACATCTCAGCTGTTTCATAGCTATTTAATCAGCTTTCTTTCCTCATGTTGAGGCTATTAATTTCTATCCACAGTTGAAACGGGGGTTGAATGTAGGAGTTTTGTAAAGACTTACTGGAGTGTCATTTTTAATGTATATGTGTGTTAACACATAAGAATGCCTCATCAAAAATTGTATAAATGTACATAACTGTGATATACAAAAATATCTATGATAATTTCATACAGGTATAAAGCCAGCATACATTTAATTAGTCAATCTTTTATGTGAGACCAGATGATCATTTTACAAGATCCTTCAGAATAAATGCCTGCAGACTTTCTCGTGTTCTCATGTTGACTGTGTTTAACACTGAGCCAAGCAGGAGCCAGAAACTGTCTTATTTTGCAGTTGTTCAGCATGAACCCCGAGAAAAAGTTCCATGCTCTTAAGGAATTTTATCCCCTAAGGCTTTACTTCAACACAAATTTCTGATTCATATTCCTGAAAAAAGGACATAAAATTCTTCTTGTATTTCCTCCACCAATATTTCTTTCCTAAGACCTAAATGTGAAAAACATTTAAAAGGGAGATTCTGTTTTAAATAATTAACTGATCCCTATTCATACCATGAGTATTAATGAAATTCTGTGTCTCTTTCAAACTAGCAGCACCTGAATAGATTAAAATAGATTAGAAAGAATAATTGCTGAATTTAAAAGTGAACTGCTTATTAAATCAAAGTAGTCTACGAGTTGTTTTAGCAGGCAGTCAGTGTGGAAACCATTTACCAGTTGCTAGGATGTCTCATTTCTAGTGTCGACCTTCAGCTATATCCAATCACTGCCTGCTGTGAAAGAGAGCAGAGGAGCAGCCAGCCTACCTGTGCACTCTGCCTGATTCCTGGGGCTTGCTGAGCACAGCCACGATGCTCTGGCAGTTTACAGCAGTGCCAGCAGTGCCTGGATCACAGGAAAATATGCTCCCATTGGAAACTGTACTCCCATCCAGCCCGCTCAACAGATGAGTGCAACTGTCCACTGTGGGTGATGAGTGGACATTTCACCTCTGTGTTTGTCAACTTCAGCAACTTTTCCTGTCTTCCATTGTTTTTCTGTGTCTGTGGAGAAGGTTTTTCTAAATAAATAGATGTGTATAAATTAACACTGTAGCTACACTGTGATTTCGTGGTATATATCAGAGAGCATCTTCTACGTGAAAACACATGAACAAAGGGCTGCTATTTTTTCAAGATAATGAGATGAAGGCAGTGGTTTTTTTTTATGTATATAATAACCTATTGTCTGGCTGTTGAAAAGATTGCTTTAAAGAAATAAAACCACAGAACAATGTATTTTTAAATGTTGTATAACCAGTATTTTACACCGTTCATGTCCTAAAAATTAATATAGATTATTTTTATTTCTTTTGTATTTGTTTTTAACATGTGAAGGATTGCTCATATGAATGGACACATAGCAATTTTTATCATAATTTCCATTCCTTAATGTATCATGATACTATTTTTTTATACTTTTCAGTCTTTCACAATAAGAAATTAAAATATCCGTTTTGATCTAAAGTGTTTTATATGTGTTATTATAATTAGATTATCTTATTCATATCAAGATAACTTTAAAAGACTATGTTTAAAATTGATCTGGATAAAAAATTTTAAACTCATTTGGTTTCACCTTACTAATACTGCACAAGAGGTCAAAGTCTTATTATTGACAGATTATTTTGAATTGTGCTTTCACAGGGAAAAATATTTGGATTTTAATTATACGCCATTTAGACTATTTCATCATTATAACCTACAGTTTCCTCAAATACTATCAACAATATTCCTGTTTAGGAAGTTAGGGGAGTTTCAACTTTGCCAATCTCATTTCCATCATTCATCAGTCATAATTTTAAATATAGAAGATAATTTATTCAGAGTAAACCACAATATCCTTCCAGTGGTTTCATATTAAATTAATGAAAAGATGTATGTTACTGAATGTGTTTCATGCTCACATTTTATGCCCACAACTAATACTCTGTCAGATCAGTAAGGTGAGGGAAAATAAAAAAGAAAAATAATGTATCTGTTGGTTAAAATGTACCTGTTCCCTTACAGTGTAAGCACTGAATTAAAGAATTCAGAAAATATTTATCATTGCTCATATATAGGAACAGAGGAACATGTGTTTGGAGGAGAAATTTAGCCATGGATTGCACATGGGAATAATTGGGAGTAGAGATTTTGGTAAGAAATATGATTTCTTCAATTGTAATCCCATTACAGGAAACAGTTTCTGAAGTCCAAATAAGAGATTTTAATTTTGAAGAACTTACTGGATGTTAATATATAATGAAAGCTCCCTCTGAAACATTTGCTCTGGAGTGTGCTCTTCAAATTCCAGTCAATTGTTCTCAAAGTCAAAACTGTCTATCATGAGAACAAAATGTACCATTATGCTGTTCTGTCTGCTGAAAGATCAACATATCTTCTTTTTGTCACTAAAGAGGTACATTTTTCAGGAAATTTCAAACAGGAATGATCAAAAAAGCAAGGAAGAACTCATTCAAAGATATTTAACAGATTTAAAGAGGGATGGATATTCAACATGTATAATGGGCATTGAGTTTTTAAGGCCAGTCATTTATTATTTCATAAATATTTAGGCTTTATTATCTTTCATTAGTAGCAGATTTCATCATACAGTATCTTCTGAAAATGTAAAAATACAGTACAATTTTGAAACATAGAAAACAATCTGAAATATGTATCTAATTTAAAAAGAAAAGTAAAAATGGCCATAGTGGATCAGTTGTTTGTGTTTGCCCATGATATAGATGGCACAGTATATTGTCTCCAACACTGACCAGTAGCTGGTGTTTAGAGGAAGTGTAAAAGAAATGATCCAAATATGAAGTAATCCTTCACTTAGTACTTTGTAGCTTCTGATGATTAACATTTTGCATTTTTTTTTTAATCTGTTTGCAGTCAAGTCATTGTGTTTAATATATTATGGTCTCTTTAATTTAATTGTTTTTAAAACACTTAATTGTTTTTTAAAACTTTCATGTCTTTGATCCTCATAACTACAGGCTACCATGAGTTCCATAATTTAATTATATATGAAAAGTATTATATTTTGTTTGTACTAAGCTTCTGAAGCAGTAATTTTTGTGATATGTCCCAGTTCTAGTCCTGTAAGGAATACCTCATTTGATTAATACAGAAATGATCTGGAAAGGGGAATGCATAGAAAGGTGATCAAGTTTGCTGATGATATTGACCAATTGAGAGTAGCAAAAAAGAAAACCACAAGTGAAGAACTGAAGAAAAACCTCATGAGGTGGGGCAAGAAACTGGGAGTTGAAATTTTGTTTGAAGTAATGTAAAATGCAGCAGAGAGGAAAAAATAGTCCTAGCTTCACATTTAAAATGATAGGCTCTGAAATGACCCTTACTGCAGAGGAGCCAGCTCTGGAAGTTATGATGGATGGTTCAGCTAAAATGTCAGTGATCACCAGCAGTCAAGAAATCAAGCTAAAAGCTAAAAATTATTGGGAAAAGAATAAACCTCAAAATGAAATAATATTAATATTCAGATGCTTAAATATATGAGCACCTGCAATTTTACCATTATATATACTTCTGATCCCTCATCTTAAAGACAATATGGTAGAATTTAAAAAGGCTCAGAGAAGGGCACCAAGGATTATCAAAAGTGTGGAATTTCTCTTGTAGTGGGATCAACTAAATAAGGCTCTACTTCAATCTGTAAATAGATTCCTCATCATGATGTGATAGATGTCTAAGAAACATGAATAGCATGTCAGGGTTTTGTAGGGACTGAGTATTCACTGTGTATTTTTAATGCAAGACAGCAAGGTGGTAAAGCAGAGCACTGGTTCCACATGAATAGAAAAGGAACTTTTCATGAAATTGTTGAGGTTAAGCTGGAAGTGCAGTTCTTTGATCCTAAATGTTGTGAGTGCTAAAGGTTTATGTGTAATTAAAGGGAGATTGGAAAGAAATCATAGAATCATAGAATGGTTTGGATTGGAAGAGGCTAAAGATCATCTAGATCCACCCAAACTGCCATAGACAGGGACACCTTCCACTAGACCAGATTGCTCAAAGTCCCATCCAACCTGGACCTTCAACACTTTCAGGAATGGGGCATCCACAATTTGTGTGGACAACCTATTCCTGTGCCTCACCATCCTCACAGTAAAAATTTTCTTCCTAATGTCAAACTTAAACCTGCCTTCTTCCATCTTAAAGCATTGACCCTTCTCCTATGGCTACACGGCCTTGTGAACAGTCCCTCTCCAGCTCTCTTCTAGGCTCGCCTTAGGTACTGAAATGCCACAATATGGTCAGCCCAGGGCCTTCTTGGCTCCAGGCTGAATAATCACAACTCTCTATAGCTCTCTACTGAATATAGAAAAGAAATCCATGGAAATCCAGATTATGTAGACAGTAACCAAACTAGAAATGGTTGCAGCCTGAGGCATCCTAGGAGATGTACATGTACATGCTGAACTCGGTCTTACCCTCTCTACATGGGCCTGAGATTTTTGTTGCTGTCAGGACAACCTTTTCTTGTTCTCTATTTTATGCTATCAAAGATTTTATGGACCCATATCTTCTTCACTACTAATGATCTCTCTTCTTCAGTTAAAACATATATGTTCAGTTAAAGTATATATTCTTTTTTCCATAGCAAACTTCTTTTACACTGACCATCACTGTTGCTTTTTCTGTATTTTCCAATTCTATTCATTTGAGTTTTTTTAAAGGTGGGATGACTGGAGTGCAACTCACTGTTAAAGATTTTAACATACTGTGGATTTTAGAAGTATAATTTTCCCAAAAATTCCTTACTTTTTCTCTTTTTTTGGACTGCTTGTGAATGTTCAATTTCCATTTTCAGAAATTTTCTGTAGAATGCCCCATATCTCTTTTTCAGAGTAGTAAGTAGGTAATAAATATATACTAAATGTACCTGTAAAGACAGGGTCATATTTCTTTTCTATTAACTCTCATTTATCAATAATGAAATTGATCTATTTTATTATTTTGCTGTTGTTTAGTATCGGAGGATGATTCTGGGATTCTTTCCAACCAGCTATATCTTTGAGTACCTCCAATACCTGTGATCTTTCTTACATAGTAAGTAATTTATGAGTATGTCAAACAGCATAGTTCTCAGCACAAGTTTTTCAGAAATGAAAAGAGAACAAATAAAGGCTTTGTCAGGCTCATCAGTTTGTTTTCATATGAAGTTTGATGCTCAAAGGTAAACTAAATGTGCACTCCTCAAAAGTGCACTTCACATTTTTTATATTCTCCTTCAAAAGGCACTTTCATCTTGCACACTTAATTTTCATCTGTTCTCGCCAACAAATCAGGTATTATAATCTGGATAATTTTAAGAAGCTAGATAGGAAGTGGCAGAACAAGACTTCAGAATTCCCCTGATAAGAGGACTAGAAGAGTTTATTATTTTCCTGTTTCTGATACAGCCCCAAACTATCATGAAATTATGCATAATACACTTTTGCCAAATACCTTTGTGTGAGAGTTCAGGGACCCAAGTAATTAACCTGCAATATTTTTATTGCCTTAAGGCAGTAGAGTTTCTATGTTAATTGTCCATTTTTTTATACAGGATCTGAGTGCAATGGATGTAGGGAAAGTACCTTGTGAAACTCCTCCTCTGCCCTGTGGATATTTTGCACTGTGATTATATGCCTTGGAGGAGCATTTTGTGGGTGCAGATCAAACTTAACTTTTACACTGCAGACCTCCCAACACAAACTGTACTTCCCAAGAGTCTCTGCATTACTTTGTCACCTTTTGAATGGCTCTTCTTGTCTGAGAAGCTGCTTGAGCAGCTAAGCCCTGCAACTTCTACAATATACCTGGCTAGTAATGGCAGAAGTGGCACCATGTTTGTTGTTAACCAGGCTTATTTCCAAGGGGATAAGCAGATATGGCTAATACTAAGCTTTACTATTTGATTCTGAAACATAACTTATTAGATGTAAAGATTATTCAAGAGCAAAATAAGAAGTCCAGATATTTTACATCTTCATGATGTGTTTAAAGAAAAAGAGTTGCTTTTTAAGGTAATCTGTTATTCTTAAAAAAACTTTTGATCAGAAATATTTAATTCTTTAAGACTGAGAGAAGAGCTATGTGTATTACTCATGTATTACACATGGTTTAGTTAATCCAGATGTAATCAGCATAGAGTAAAAGAAGAGAACAACAGCAGAAAAGGAAATATGGGTTACTTAAAATTTAGCACTATAGCCAGCTTTTAGTAGCAAGCATTCCAGAGGCATTGGGGAATCTCTAACCCTAGAGATATTCAGGTCTTGACTAGAAAATCCCCAAGCAACCTAATGATGAAGGACTGAAGTTGTATGCAACTTGAAAGCTGGCTATGCTCTGAGCAGAGCGGTCCAGAGGATCTCCAGAGATCTCTTCCAAACAAAATTTTCTGTGGCTCTGTGAGCTAGCCTGTACATTCTATGCAGTATCTAGAGCAATCCTATCCCTAGGATTAGGGATCATATAGACTGGGTTAATTGTCCTCCTAGCATGAAAGAAAGAACGCTGCATCTCAGTGCCTCTAGATGTATGTGACCTGAATTCAGCAGCATTGCAGACTTTCAACAAACAGGTTTTGAACTGTCTGGCAGGCAGAACTATTTTCACTGCCCTTTATGAAGAAGATGGATAGTAACAAATAAAATTTGATGCAGAACATTTGTAACTCTGTGTTTAGTGCTCTGTATACAAGGGGCATTTTTTTTTTTTTTTTTTTTGCTGCTTTTTTACCAATAATGTGAGTTACAGGCNTTTTTTTTTTTTTTGCTGCTTCTGTTTTGAAACTAAGCTACAAACAAGCTTGTTTCAGCTGGAAAATGAAAACATCTTTGAGATGTATGTACAGGTACTCATTTAACAGAGAATGATATGGTGACAGCAATGGAGCAGTATGATCAAGCAGCGTATCAGGTGAAAGATAATGTGTCCAAAATATCAAGTCCAATAAACAGCAGTTTTTATTCAACTTGACAGCTGTCAAGTGAGTAGGAAGAGGCAGTCAAGCAGCAACTTCATTGCAGTGGACAAAATAAAGGGGTCTTGGAGGGGTATGATTCACCCTCCAATTCAACAGAATGGGTTCAAGTTCCTAAACATCTTTTAAGTGTGTTCATTTCATATCCCTCAAGATGTAAAAGAAATCCCCTTGAAAGCAATGCTAGAGCCTATTCCCACTGGAAATCAGAGCTGGTCATTGTGGTAGTCAGGCAACAGTGAAGACCAGTGCAGGGAGAAGGTGGTGTGGGCCCTTTTCCCAAAAGTTAAAGAGCGGGCTTTGTCTTGTACTTCCCTGTTACTCTTGGCTTTAGATACAGTGCCTTCTGAATCTCTTCACACCCTTTGTTCCATAATCCAATTATATATAGCAAAACTGCTGTACTTGGGTTGTGTCAAGCTTCTGGAACAGTGCTTTTTCTTATATGTCCCAGTTCTAGTCCAGAAAGGAATTCAACACATCCACAAATTATTTGGAAAGGGGAATACATAGCAAGGTAGTGAAGTTTCCTGATGAAACGGACTTAGAGGAGTAAAAATGAGAACTACATGTGAAGAATTGTAGAAAGACCTTGTGAGATGGGGCAATAAACTGTGAGTTGAAAATCAATTGGAATAATGTAAAATGCTGCATAGGGGAAAAGCTAGTCCTATCTTCACCTTTAAGCTCATATTTTACATAATTTTAAAACTCTTTTGCTTGACAGCATATTTTTCTTTCAATTTAGTTTTGTGTAGAGCTACAAGTTAAAAAAAGATTTATGGAACATCTTCCTTCTTTTATGAAAGTTACTTTTGTGTTGGTCATAAAAGGGTTTATAAAGACAGAAAAAATTAAAATGAGAGGAAATATTAAAATAATAGCATCTCAAGAAATGTTACTGAGCTGTTAGTAAACTTGTACTAAATAACTTCTTAGAGAATCTGTGATTTTCAGGGCAGTTTTATTCCAGACCCAGCTTGGAAGGTCTAACATCACTGAATCACTGCAGGACTGTTTCTTGCATATACATGGAAGCTGATCATAACACCAAGTATTTTCCATATGATGTTTTTACTTTCTTAATCAATATGGATACATTGGAATATGGAATTAATACCTGCAATGCATACAGAAAAAAAAAAATTAGCTTCCTTATGATTTAAAGTACCTTGGGTAAAGATGAGGTTCTACCTCGATTATAGCAAATAAAAAGGTTTATTACCAGTAAAAAAGTATGTCAGTATTAGTTATTGGGGACAATATGAAATACTCTGGAAAAAAGAAAGAACTAAAATTTTTATTTAAGCTATTTCAAAATTACATGGATACATAGGAAGCATGTGCATTAAGGCTGCAGATAGAGCAGTTGTGATAGAAAGGATTGAAACTATTTTCACACTCCAATTTTTTATTAATATTTTTAATAATTACTTAATAATAATGGTGGTTGTGTGAAGTAGCAGTAAGATGACCAAAAAGGTAATTTATAAAATGCAACTTCATATGGTTGATGACCAATATCCTGTCTGTAAAACTAGTATCAAATTAAACCTTTTCCTAGTCAAACAGGAAATTCCCTTTGGAATATTAATTATGACCTTTGATGAATCAGTGTTACAAGGTGAACTACTTTCAGGGTGGAAATAATAGCATTACAGTTCATGATAGAAACAAGATGGATTACAACAGTCCTTCAGCCTTGAAATTTCAGGTTCTGAAAAGGTAGTTTACTCACAATGAATTCTAAGTACAAGGCTGCAGTCATTAAGCCAGCACAGCTAAATTGAGACAAAGGACTTGAGCCAAATTGCAGTTTCACTTGACAAATCAAGATTGTCAGAACTCAGTGTCTTACACATTACATTGAATAGCATAATTGGTTTGGTGCTGTCTTTGTGGATATTTAACTTAATTTTAAAAAATTTATTCCTGACCTTTCTTTTAAATATTTTGCAATGCTTTTCTTTGCTAGTTTTCCATTAAAAGAAAAAAAAATATAAAAGAGAATGAGAGCTGCAAAACTTTTTGTAAAGGTTTTAAATAATGGTTTGAAGGGAAGGAATTGGCTGCTGCATCAGTACCCAAAACTTCTTTGATGACTTTGTCAAGAGACTGCTCTACAACCCACTTCACCAACTTGCAAGCACAGTATAAGAGCTGAAAGAAAGTAACAGTTGGAAAATAGCAAAATTCTACAATGAAAGCCTGGTATTTGCATTCTATTAAAATACTATTGAACCAAGTAGTGGGGAAAACAATTATGTCTTTTTTTCTACTCCATTACAAAAAATATGCTATACCCAATTTGTACTAGAAGTAAACAAGCGGTACAAATAAATCTTCTTTATGAGTTGCAAATTGGAAAGTGCAGAGCGTGCAAGATATGCTCCACTGTAAGTCTGTCAGTTTATGCTGGATATCTAAGTTATATGCAGCAAAGTAAGCCATGGATGTGGAACAGCTGGATGGAGTTTCGTAAACAAGTTTAATTTATAGCTGTGTAGATGCAAGAAAAAGCAGTTTTCTTTATTTTTCATGTAATTCTGGTTAGTTTAACTGGCCAAACACTTGAGTAATTTTAAACTGTCTCCTATTTACTTGCAACTCACCAAACACACTAAGGGACTGTAGGCAGGTAGGAGAGGAGGGTAATATTCTGTTTAAAATATGTTAGAAAGAGTGGTGAAACCTCCATCATTTCTGTTCAGAGAAATACAATACTTTGCTTCAGGAAAGTAGATGCTATTCCAACACACAGAAGTACAAAACATAAGCAGCGTGGTGAATCTTTCTTACACACCTTAAAATCCTGTTTCTGGTTTGTATGATGACCATTCATTCCATATGGTATTTAAAATATTTTAAGATTTGTATGTAATCTTGATTAAATAGGATCTATATATTGTTAAATAAAGATTGATTAATTAATTAATTTTATTTTTAAGTATTAGAAGCAGATATTTGACTGGCTTTGCTTATAAAAGCAGCACTGTTAAAGAGAAAGCGATTTTAAGGCTCAGTTCTATACAATTCCTGTGTGTAACATTCACTACCAGGAACAATGGATCTGTTGGGCTTCAGTGGATTTGTTCACTGTAGTTTGGATGACAAACCTTAAAAAAACATATATATTTGCAGCAACAGGCCCTCGGGATGTTTCTATTTTTATTGCCCATCTGTAATGGTATTACAGTGACCTGCTGGTTTAGTGCAAACTTTGAAAAATAACCCTTTGGACATTCCAGTGTTTGGAGAGGAAATGTCTGTTTCAGAAGCCCGCAGCTATATGGATACTGCTTATTTTGGGAATAAAGCCCTTGATGGATCAGTGCTTGATACGGTGAAAAGATCAGGGATGCAATGCCTGCTCTGGAAAGGAACGCGGACATAACCTTTTGCTCACGTAGGACCTCATACTTTTGGAATCAGGGAATTTGGCAAGACACATCCCGTTTGCGGAGATAATCGGCGTCGGGATGCTCCGCTCTGCTCCGTGGCACGCCTTGCTTAGGCAACAAATAAAGGATTTTCCAGCCCAGCCGCAGCCTCTCGGCCGCCGGGCGCCTCGACCCGCAGCCTTTGCCGCATGAATTCCAACCGGCCGCTCGGTGCCCGGGAGCGAGGGGAAGCCGCCGGCCTCGCCCCGGCTCAGGGACTCGGGTTCAGGGCCGGCCCTCACGGCGGGCGGCCGGGCGGGATTTTCCCGCCTCGGAGGCTGTTCCCGCCCTGGGGCGGTGGCAGCGGCGGGAGCCCCCTGAGGGGTTTCCAGCTGGGCAGTCCCGCGCTCCGGGCTCTGAGGGCAGGGGGACGCTGGGCACGCCGAGCCCCGGGAGGAGACAACGCCCGGAGAGCGCGGAGGAGGCGGGGGGAGGCGGCTCGGCTGCGGGGGAACCCCTCGCCCCTGAGGGATGCTCCGCCGGCGAGTGCCACAGGGCGGGACCGGGGCGCTCGGGTAAACGCTGCGGAAGGCTTAAAAGGGAAAGCTTACAAGAGGTTATACAAACCGAGAGGGAGAGGCGGCTGCCTTCACGCGTAATTCCCAGAGGAGGGAGGAGGTGGGTGTCTGCCAAGAGGGAAAGCACCTCGGCGGCAGGACAGGGGAGTCCTGTCACCTGCAGCGGGCGGGATCCCCTCAGGGAGGGTCCGAGCAGCCTTAAGGGAGGCGGAAAAGCCCCGAACGCGAGGATTCATTTTACAGGTACATCCCTCAGTCACTGCGTTCCTTGCCGAAGTAGACTTTCCTGTGCCATTAAAAAAGTAAATCTGTCAAATTAGGAACAGTACGAGATTACTGAATCTCGCAGTCCTGGTTAAGAGAATTAGTTATATTAATTATGTAGTTAATGAAAGATTTTGAACATGTTCCGGTGGGCTCTCAGGTGTCAGCTCTGCACTGTGACTGGGTTGTTCAGAGTCATTGACGAGGCAGGCTGATACAAGTCTGATAAATCCTCTCAATCACTCTACAGAATTTAATTCAAATTATGTTCTTCACACGAGGCAAATCACTTTTTAAATTAAGCTGATGAGTACATTTACCTTGAAGAAACATGCACTAAACATCACCAGCACCAGGACATTTAACAACCCAGATTTGCGCCTGCAGCAGCACTGCCTCTTTGCATTAGAGGTAAAACCAGATACAGTGTTTTGGAATAATGGAGAGCTTTTGATAAACTTTCCTACAGTTACACTTTACAACTTGGCACACAGTGAAGATAAGAGTGGAAATTTCTTTTAACAATTAAAATTTTAAGAGTCTAAAAGGATCCACTCTCAGATTTAGAGGAGTTCATCAGTGGTTGTTACTTTCTTGATATTTGTTCTCAGTATTGAGGGGTTTTTTTGGCAAAAATACTGGGTAACAAGTGCATTAGAAAATGCAATTAATCTCCTTAACTTGTCAACATACCAAAAATATCCATTTTACTTTTGCAAAAATCCACAACTTTAGTAAACCAATTTTTTTTTTTCTTAAGTTCTAGATCTTGGCTTTAAATGTTATTCAGTGATCCTGCCTTTATCTCAGATCTGTAATGTATATATAGCAAATATAAATGTGGCTATGTATAGATGATAGAATTACTGGTTTGGTTTTTTTTTCTTAGACAGTTTGGAAATCATTAAGATACCATTTATGCCTAAAACTTTAATACTTTTTAGCTTTCAGGACTGTCTCTGCCTATATAAAATATAGTACTTATTTTTGTGAGCATGAAAAGTGCATATTCCAAAAGATTTTTATCTGCATCACCAGATGAAACTGAATATTACCTTCATGCAAAGAGAAATAAAGCAGAAAGTGATCAAAAAATCAGAGAGAAAGAGGAGCAGCAAAAGCTAGAAGAAAGCATACACTGTGAGAGCAAGGAGCAAACATCATCACATGAACTCCTCTATTTGTCAGAAAGACAAAACAACTGGTCATTAGAAAAACAGAGTTGTGATACAGCAAGAAAAACAACTATGAGAGAGTTTTTTAGTTCTAAGACTTGTAGTAATGAACTAGCATGTAGAGCATCAGAAAATGAAGCATTCACCAAAAAATGGAGTCCTGAAAATGAAGACCAAAGTCCTATAGAAGATGACATTTCCCTGCATGAAGGTGGACAGCCCCTTGACACAGAGCTGCTCAAAGTGTCGAGCACTGCTGACACATGTCCAAACCTACCGGCACTAAACCCTCCCCGAGTGGAGCAGAACAATGGTATAGAACAAAATAATAAAAGAAACGAGGAAAATGAGCTCAAACACAATTCTTCAGTTACATCATTAAACAGAAACATGTTTCAGACAGAATTGCTGAGTCAAAAGTCTGTCTCCAATAAAAAGTGGCAGCGATACCAGCTTTTTCAAATTCCATTTTTGAGTGGAACAAGTTCTGTGTTTTCATGCGTAGAAAATAGAAAAAGTAAATTTCTGAAAAAGGTATGTTCTGCAGAAGATAAAAATTATTCCAGTTGTGATAAGGAAATCACTGCAGAAGAAGATAATAAAGAGAGAAATAATTCAATGCATATAATTCGAACATTGAAACCTCTTAAGAGTATACAACCACTGGAAATCCCTAATTTTCAATTTCCTAGGATTTCAAATAAAATAAATAGTAAGCAACCATCAACTAATTTTAGGAAAACAGACTGGAAGAATTTTGAAGGTGAACCATTTTTAATGCAATCTAAACAGATACATGGTGTGCAAAAAATATCTGAGATAGGGAAACAAAAAATGCAAAATAATAAAAGCAGTGTAAGAGCTTCAACTGTTGGTTCAGAATTTAAAGAAGAAGATTGCCCCCCAATTAACAAACAGGAGCACAGCACTTTGGCAGGAGAAGTATCTGGAACTTATTTCAGATGCAACAGCACTGACACTGAATATAATAAAATATTTGCTGAAAATGACTTCAAAGATAAAATAATGGAGAATTCAGAGAGTGATGATGACCAGAAGTCAAAGATTCACATTTACATTAGTGCTAAAAATGTTCAGAATGAGAAATGTGTCAGCTCTAATGATCTTTTGCAGAGAAGGGGGAGGAAGAGCACTAATGAGAATGTGGGAACGTTTCATATGCAGATGAGCATTCCAGTAACAACAGAAACATTAGAGAAAAATAAGTTAAATGTACACTGTGGTGTGCATGATTCCAACAGGGATATTTGTTTGTATGAAGCAGAATCAAAACTCTCCACAAAGAAAACACTTGATTTCCGAAGATATGTAACAAAAAATATGATGTTTAAAAGTAATTGTCCTTGCATTATTGTGCAGGATTTTCCAGATAAGAGAGCAAGTTGCAATGTATTTATGGGGAAGGAAATGCTCAAATTAAAGTTTTCATTTCAAAACATGTTGTTGGGATGGGTCAGGATGTGGACTGAGTCTTTCCATGAAGATATGCCCACGTGTCAGGATGACAGTGTTACACCTTGGTCTCATTGCCGTGACACATTAAAAGAGCAGTGTGCTGCTCAAGAGTTGGTAAAGAGCACTATAAATAGGAGCCACAATGATAAAATATTCATGTGTTTGCTGGCTGTTGTTTCAAAGCATCTGAAGGTGGAGGTACTAAAGAAAATGCTTGCTTCCTTTTTCAGTAGCACAAATACTTTATTGACAACTGAGGGGAAGTCTATGCAAGGAGAGAAACAGATCTTAGGTGGCAGAAAGCAAAATCAGTTAAACTCATGCACAGATGATTCTTTGAGGCAAACAACAGGATTTCTTAAAGAAAATGAAACTTATCCAGGATTTGTAAGTTCTAAATTTGTGGAAAGCATGGATTTTGAGTTGCATAATGGATACCAGAGAAGATGCTTTTATGGAACTTCAGGTGAAGAAGAGTACACTTTCCTTCAAAGAAGAGCTCTCTTTTGTAACCAAAAAAACAGATTATATAAGGGAAGACATGTCAGGAAACACTACCTCTTATCCAGAGTGCATGAAGGGTTTAGCACTGATTTGAGGTCAGTCAGCCACAGAAACAGTATGAAAAAGCAAATTTTTCCTGCTAAATACCTTATCTTGCTGCAGGGCTCTTCTGATAGCTCTTCACTACACAAGATCTATTGCTGCAATATCACAAAAGTAGAGTATCTGATAGGAGCCAACCTTGGATACCAGAGTTACTTTCCTCCTGATTCACAACCAAAATTTGAAAAGGTACATAAGAAAAGTAAAAATCAGGAAATAACAGTAAATACTCTAAAGCAGGAGAAGAACAAAGTGAGCATAAGGTTTAATAGTTCTTTTCATGTAGAATTATTTAAAGCTATCCCTTTGGTTTTATATGAAAATAAGAAACACAAAACAACTGGATATAGAGATGGCATAACTTCTACAAATGAAATCACTAATGAAATAACATATACGATGAATAAATATTTGGGTAACTCTAGTTATGTAAATGCTGATGAAAACGAAAGTATTAATCCAAAAGAGTTGCAAATGAATTGTCATGATTTTCTTTATAAAAAATCTTCTTCTGTTTTTGACACATATGAAAAAATTCCCCTAGACACTGATTCTGATGACTTTGACCAGATCCCACTTGTAAAGCAAGACAGTTCTATCCAAAAAACGTTGTGTGAAGAAAGTGCAGTCACTGGTTCAAAAGAAATTCAGAGTTTGCCTGTTAAATCAAATGATGTCTTAATTCTATCTGAGCAGCCAAAAGCAACCACAGAAGAATATAATTCTCTCCTGTTGTTAGATAGACAAATAAATAAACATGAGAATTGCAAAGACTTAGATACCTGTAGCCCACATCTAGCAAATAAAAAAGAAGACAACCAAAATACTTATTTATTTTCTGAAAATTTGTTTCCTAGCTCCTCAGATATTTATCAGGCTGTCCCTTTGCCACTGGATAGCAGCTCTTTTGTCAACAGCGAAATAAGTGAAGATGGGCACTGCAGGAATTCCTCAAGTGCAGACAAACAAAAGGCAAGTGAAACAATTCCTGCCATGGTACAGTATCTATCCACAGGCAGTCCTGACATGAAAGATACATACTTGCAATTACAGGCTAAAGAAACTGCACAGTTTTCTTTACAAGGCCACAAACAGACGAATAAGACAGGCAGTTCAGAGCCAGCAACTTTGAAACAACATCTTGAATATGTAAAAGAACAGGAAGAGAGAAATTATGAACAAATGCATGTAGCTAATGAAAGTCAATGTGAGACTGTAATGAATTACTTGATTATGTCATATTCAGAAGATAAATCTAAAACATTCATTGCTGCAGACGAGGAATTAAAAATGCCTTTATCCATAGTGAACAATGGACGTCTTGAAGATGTAAAAGATAAGTATTTACCCTTAGAAAATAAAATCGTGCATGAATTTGAACTGAAGAGAAAATTTGATTTAGTGCTAGAAGAGCTACGTATGTTTCATGAAATTAGCAAAGAAAATGTAAACAATTTATCTAGTTTGGAAACAAACTTGCCCAACACTTACAGTGAATCAAATAATGCTGAGGGAATAGATGAAAACATGACAAGAGATTCTCAAAGGAAAATACGCATCTCTTCTCCAATCTGTGGTACCACAAAAGAACAACACATGACTGACATTAATGAAAGTTCATTACATGAAAAGATATTAAATGAAACTGAAGACCAGAAAGTATCTAAGGAATATTCTATTTCAAGAATGTCAAGCAAAGAATTGCTGCACTCTCCTGTAGAAGGTAAGCACATGGAATGACTGTCTTATGTAAGAAAATTAAGAAAATTAAAAAAAATTTAAGAAAATTTAAAGAAATTTAAAATTTTCTTAAAATTTAAGAAAATTTAAATTGTATGCAATATTTGATTTGCTTTAAAGGTATATTTCCCAACTCAAATAATTTCATGTTTTCATGGAATTCAGAGTTTGATGGACAAATGTATTTGCCTATGAATAGCCAAAACCAAAAATACCACACTACTGCAGCTACCTGCACACTGTGATGTAGAGGGTGTAGCTCAGAATTCAGCTAGTCAGCTCCAGGCTTGCTCAAACCTGTATTAATGAACATTCTGTTTCCTATTATTCATTTTGTTTGATTTCATCACAATAAGCCCTAAATTTCCTAAAAGAGTCAAAATCATACTGAGATGCACATTCAAAGAGAGAAAAAGTCTCAAGTAAAACATGATACAATGTTTTCAAAGGAGACAATTGTAATGGACTCAGTCATGGAATAGTTTGGGTTGGAAGAGATATTTATAGGTCATCAGGTTCAACCCCCTGCAATGAACAGGGTCATCTGCAAGTAGATCAGATAGCTCAGAGCCCTGTCCAACCTGATCTTCAATATAACTATATAACTCATACAACTTATATAAATATATATATGTTTGTTCAAAATTTAGATGCTGCTGGTTTTAGCACTTTCAAATTTTTTTCCCTAGAGAAGCTCAATCCCCATTACAAACAGGATGTGGGGAAATCTGATTCATAATATTTCTTAGAGTCATAAGACTCTAAGACTCCTATCCCATTTGCTGCATAATCAAGAGGTATTTAATGAGTAGAGGAAGGACACTGGGAAGAAAACCCAGTGAATGCTCTACATTCTTGTATAAATAACTCAAAAGTGACGAGTAAATTATTAAAAAAAAAAAAAACAAACAAAAAACAAAAAAACCACAGCTCTTAAAATAGTGTATTTATCAGATTTTGGACCTGAAATTCAGTTTGCAGAAATGATGAGTTCTCACAGCTGCAAACAAAATTGGTGAGGTTTATGCTTTGGTCACATTTGGTGAATTACCTGCTGAAAATGCAGCTATCTCAAAATTGGCATCAGAGCTAAATTTTTTCAGTAATTTCACTCTAAATTTATAAAGTGAACATTTCAGTGGGGTTATGAAAGTAAGTAGGGTCTGGGAAGAAATTGTTAAAGTGTCACAGAAAAACCCCAGAAGGAATTCAGTTCAGTAGAGCTTTAACAATATAATGTGCTGCAAGTTACACCTGAATGCCTTGCAGAGCATGAAAACCTAACAGACACTGGGAAAATGGCTCAGCAAGTGATCACTTTTCTGCCTAAGCCTGGAATAAGAAGATCCAAGTGGAGCAACTGATATGTCACCAGAGGATTAAAAACTGCATTATTCCATTTATGCAAAGGAGAACTTCATGAGGTGTAGAAGCAACTTTTTGCAAGCCTCTGAGAATGAGACTTTGTGGCTTTGTTAACATTACCTACAGTGTGCACATCTGTGTTTTAATCAAATCAACAAGAACCACAAATTAATTACTAGATGAAACAAACTTAATTTGTTTCTAGTAATCAAATTAAAAACTGAAATGTATTTATTTTTTTTGTTTTAACACTACTTAGGTGCAGTCTATAGAAATCCATACACATGGAATCCAGCTTTTTTACCTGGCACACTCTTTAAGGAACAAAGCTATAATTTACAGAAAGAAGGAGGTAATAGTTACATTATTCTGCAATTTATACCACAAATCCCAGTGCTAATAGACTTACTTCTCAAACATTTGTATTTGTTTTCTTCCCTTTTTATTTCTATCTCTATAGAAATCACATTTGGTTTAATTGTAGGTTACTAGAAAAGTGTCCTGTCTTCGGCTTGGTTCACAGAACAAGCCATGCTGATGAGTATTTTTGTTCTTTGGAGAGAAGAAAAGAACTTTATAACAACATGGGGTTTCTTCTGTTGCTCATTTTGGAGCCATTTGGAACAAACATCTTTGGAACTTCAATCATTGTGATATAGCCAAGATATACTACAGGGAGAACAGGATTTGTTATAATATTTTTGAAGGTCTGCAGTTTTGTACTCATTGTGGAAGGAAATTCAGAAGGATATTGTGAAGCAATCTTTTAGGATTTCAAAAAGCATGTTTTGGCAGTTTTTCCTACATACGGAAACAGTAAAACAAGGCATTTGATTTATTCTGAAGTGAAATTCTAAAACTTTGTCAAGGAAAGGATATAGATAAACTTCTACTAGTGAAATCATCTACTGCTATTTTGACTTTTATTCCCCATTGCATCTCTTAAAACTGTTGCACAACTTTCTGGTTTGAAAATTCAGAAAATGTTTCCTTCACTCAGGCCGTTCTGGGAAATAAAGAGACTGAAAATCAGTCACAGATGAACTCTGGTGTTCTTTTCACCTATATTTTATAGAAGTTATGTCATCTTGTGAAAATATTTCATATACCAAATGCAAAATGTTACAGAAAATTCTGCTTTACTTCTTTGCTCTTTGTCACTACTCTCTAAGATTTTATATTTTTTGTGATGTGGATTCTAGTTTCTGACTTACATAGTAGGTATTGTTATTGCTTAGGGTAATTCAGATTCCAGAATGCTGTATAGTACAAAACACACCAAGGGGGCAGATATTAACATCTTCTTGGAAGTCTTGTTCAGATGAAATTGAAGCTTGCTAAGTGAAGCATTTTTCCTCCCATGAGTGAACCTGGATGTTTTTCCTTTTCTTCTTTCCCTGCTGTTTTGTGCTGCAGGGTCAAGGGCAAAGGAAATTAGATGTTTTCTCCATTGCTGTTATGCAGATTTCCTTTTTTTTTTTTTTTTTTTTATTTTTCCTTTTGTTCTCTAAATTCCCACCTGAGCTTCTCCAGAAATGTTTGGGAAGACACATTAGCAATGAGTGTCTCCTTTTGTCCACCATGATTGCTGAAGAATTGTGCAGGTTGTTAGGGCAGTGGCATATTTCTAGGGCATTTTATACATTTTTTCTTGTGTTTTGTCAGAATCAACAGGAACCTAGTATTCTTCCAGTAGAAGAACCTGAAAAAATTGAATGTTCCCCTCATCATCCTTCTCAGTTGATGACAAATAGGAAACTGTTGAGTAGGGTCTTTCCTTGAGGAGGTACATTGACAGAGACAGTTCTCTTCCATTTACACTGAAAGTTGCCTTGGAGGTTATTCTGAAACCAGGTTTTCTTAGGGGCAATACTACACTTATTGTAGTGATAGGAGTTAATGTCAGAAGCTATGCTGATATGTGACTGTCTCCCTCTGTTTTTCAGTGGGATTCTGAGCCATCACATCTTGTCACAGAACCTGTGTCTGCTTTGGAAAGGAGATCCCTAGGTGGGACAACAGTTTACTGTGACTAGCAACCATGCTTTCCTGGCTACCTATAAACCCACAACACTTGACTGACTTTCAGTGCATGCCTTTCCTGTTCTAGCTGGCTCTTACAAGTCTTGGAAAAGACATAGCCGTACTACTGTCTCATCATTGACTTAAGAACAGAACTTTGGGATTTTTTTCTTATCCCACTATTTAAAATTCTTGCAAAAGGCTTAGAAAAATTTTTCTTTCCTGTTACTGGGATACCAGGTGAATACCTAAGGCTCTTATACACACATGATTTGATGTTCTAGCTAACTGCTCAGTGCTTCATCATTTTATGAATGATGCAATGAAAATGAAATAGAATGAAAATAGAACTGGAAAAGACCTTGAGAAATTTAACCCCTTCTTCTTCCAGATGAATCATTGTCCCAGTCTCTAGTTAACAAGGTCATGGTCTTCTACTCTGCCCCAGGAAGTATTAATTTATGCAAAACAGAACAGCTTCTAAAGAATGACTGATACTACACTGATCACTGCTTGAGATCACTACATGCTGCATAGCTTACCTAATAGAATGTGGAACAGAAAACAGACATCCTCCTATCCTGTTTTATGTAAAATGAGTGGCATAGGGCGAGGCATCACACTCATTGTGAGTATTAAAGTGCATCCCCCTCAGCATGTCCACTCTGTCCTGAAATGTTAACTTGTATCAAATTGTGTGCCTTTGCAGCCTGTTAGGAAAGTTATGTAATGTTGGGTGGAGGACTATTCTAATCAGAAGGAATCTGCACATGACTCAGCCGCAAGCATTTCCTTCTCAGCCCAAAAGAATCTGTTAGATGCTCTGCAGCAGAGTGGAGGTGGGATAGGGTGTAGTAAAGGATTGCTTAATTAATATTGGTCTAATTTATCTATCATGTCAGGCTGTAATTCTTGTTTATATCATAAAGAATTCTGTGTCTGCTTTCATTTTTTTATTCTTTCTTTTTAAATATAGGATGCTTTATGTCTCATGACGTCATAAGAGTACAGCCTCTTAAAACATGCAAGGGCCCCATCAGGATTGGGCTGTCAAGAAAGGCTCGGCCAAAGAAGCTTCATCCTTATCTGAAATGACTTCCTGGATTCTTTTACCAACCTTCACATCTGGGATCACTCTGCTTGAAAACTGTTGAAATGTTCTAACATTAATTTTTTTGTACTTTGATCTTTGTGGTTTAAGGGGGTTTTAGATATTAATATTTCAGTATTTGCTAGTGATTTATTTAGGAATACTCCTGTGAGTACTTGATAGCAAAGGGATTTATAATGAATGTTTACTAGTAGAAGTTTTAATGGAAGGGTGAATTCCTTTTAAAGTTTATGTAATATTAATAAAATCTGTCATGTATTTTTCATCTATTAAAATATACAGTTGAAATTTTCTGTCACATCCACACATCCTTAGAATCCTCTGTGTGTTTATGTAGTTTTAAAAACTCAGTATTTTTAAAGAGATTTGTTACAAATGTTTAGAGTGATGTAGAAGAGAATTTCAGGAAGTTAAGTTTAGATTGCTAAAAGGAAGATTATGTTTTAGGCTTCAGTGACAGTTTCCTCTGAGATATTTCCAGTTCCCTGTACTTGTCCCATTAGACAAAGAGTTGGAAAGGAATAAAGCTATAAATGCTACAGACAGATTGTCTCATTCTAAGGGTACTGATTCCATTGCATACATTGTGGAGGCAAAATAACAGTGCATAAATTGTGGAGATTATGTCTTGAGAAATGGGGACACTTAGAATGCTCTGAAGCATTCAGATCTTGGTTAGGGACATCTTCTAGTTGTTATTATACTGATATTGTTGTTATAAAGAATAGAGACTTTCAACTGAATAAAAGCACAGCAAGAAACAAACCTGAGTGAAGTCTGAAAAAATTCCCAAAGTGTCAGAACAAGAGTAATCTAATAACAGATATTCAGAAGAAAGGTTTAAGCCCTCTGTGATTGCACAGAGTTTTTTAGACAAAGAATATTTCACCCTGAAGTGGAAAAGAGAATATTCCAGTATAAAAAGTGTTACGGAACAGTGATGGAATGATGATAAATTCCTATAAAAATAATAATACGTGGTTGCAGCTGACACAAGGAAACTGAGCAAGCTGAATTGATAGGGAATTTATCTGCAGATAAAAAAATTTATAGAATCTCTAGCACCAATGTAAAGACTAAGTAACTTCAAAGTTTAATTTCTTTAGCAGCAACATTCAGAATATATCATATGTAATAGTAAGCATATCAGTATGTTTATGTTATAAGGATCTCAATAAGAAAAAAATTCAGTCTACAATACTGAGAGAAATCAATGAAACAATAAAATCTAGGAAAAAAGTTATAATTTGGTTCATAGTTCCTTTTGTATGAAATAGTGAGGATCTCAGATGAAAATTTGTTTCTAGGAACAGCTGGTTCTAAAATAAGTTTTTAAACTGATCTGTTGACCACAGATTGTCTAAAAGGTACGATAAATGGTGTGCACCTGGTTTAAATTTTAATTTAAATTTTAATGTAATTTTAAACAACAAAAGTTGCTAGCTTTCCCACTAAAAATTTGGTGATGCAAATGTAAAACTGTACATGCTAATTGAAAGCATAGTTCTGGACAAGACATTATCCTTCAGTAGTATAACTAATCTATGAAAAAGTTTAAAAGGGCTAAACAAATGGATAACTGGGACACATGATCAGAAGGAGCTCCTAGGAGGGCAGGGCCATTAGACAACTCCCGTGGGAGTATGCAAATAAGGCAGCAGCTGGATGGGATTGGATGGATGGATGGATGGATGGAGGGAGGGATGGATGGATGGAGGGATGGATGGATGGATGGATGGATGGATGGATGGATGGATGGATGACTTTTGCACCTTCACCATCAGGAGCAGACATCTGTGTCTCAGAGAGGGTAACTTGGCAGGGTGACACTGTGGAGCTGCTTGAGGGCCTGTGGGTGGTAGCGGCTTCTAAATGTCAGCTGAGGGTCAGTAGAGGAATTCTGGTTTCTCAGTGCTTTGCAAGAAGTATCAACTTAAGTTTCTCTGGATCTCAGCAAAAAGAAGCTGATCATAAACCTTTAGCTGAGTGTTGTTTATTGTGTGCTGGCACAGAGCAAGGGGAACTGGTCTATAGGCATTGGAATGTCCCCCTGCAGTTTTGTCCCCCCAGCCAGGCAAGCAGTTTTCGAGTGCTGCCAGATATGAGCTGGCTGTCAGGCATGATGTCTTATCAATAGCTTTTTTAGGTTATATTTCAAAAGGTTGATATTTAAAGTAGGAGGATTTCTTAAGATTTGGGAGAGATACTTCTGCATTTACAACCCATTCTAGGAATTCTTTGGGAAAGCTTCTCTCTGTGTCATCTCCCACAGACGTGTCTTTACCCCATAGAGTAATTTTCCTATATCCTCTTGTGCCATTGGCCTGTGATCATTAATGACACAGGGAATACAATTAAAAAATTGCATTTTTAATGATTGTGGGGCAGCTCTGATGGCTTGGAAATAGGTATATAATTTCTGTCCCATCACATCTGTGCTCCCTCTGTTCAGAGCATGGCAATACCAGGTTTCAGCTGCCTTAAAAAGCCACTAACCACAGAACTTCACAGATCAGGGCAAGCATGGCAACCAGACCATGTGTGTCTACCAGCAGCTTCCACATCACAGACTGGTCCAAGTTTGTACTGTCCAGGGGTCAAGACCTTAAATGCCTACTATGGAGGCTTCATAACTTTGATTCCTAGTTAATAGTATCCAACAGACCCAAGAAAATCACCTTTGTCTTTCTGAAATCAGTTACTTCAATACAAAGTCATGTATGGAGAGGATGTGACCCCACCAAAGCATACTTGTAATGAACATTCAAACAGGTAATTCTGAAACTGAAGGATAAACTGTTCCTTGAAATACTTAGGCAATTTTATTCTGCCTTACAGTAAAATTTGGGATGCCTGGAAACTCAGATTAGTGTAAAATCTGCAGAAATTAATATCATGGAAAGATTCCTTTAAATTACCTCAGCATTGTTTATATGGCTAATCATCTTTCCACTGAAGAACGTTTTTGCATACTTTAAAATCAATGAACTCACCTGTTTTTAAAATATGTCTGTTTATCTGATGCTTCTATAAGAAAATACTACGATGCTCTTGTCTGCAGAAGACAGAGGTACACAGGCTACTTTTTCAGGACAAGAGATAAAGTGTTAATTCACTGAATTTATACTCAGTAGCAAACTCCCTTGTGTTTAATGGTGCAGCTTGTGCAAGAATGTCCCCAAGTATCCGGGAAAAGATTCTGGAAAATACCCAAACACAAAAACCCAGATAATAAGTCAAACAAAACAACAAAAACTGGACCACGCAGAGAAGTAGAATAGTCCAGCTGAGATATTATGTAAACTTTATGTCTGACTGCTCATTCAGCTGGAGAGAGCTGCTAACAACATGCCCACATCTTAAATAACAGAGGAAGGGCTGGCACTGGGAATGCTGCCTGGCCTTCTGCCAGCTTCAGCTTCCCCAGCCACCATCAGCTGGAGTAGCTCAGGTACCTCTTCCTGCTGGGGAGCAGCACAAGAGCACTCAGCTGTGCAGAGCAGCGATGGAAACTGGCACCATTCCAGGACTTTGGGAGCTGCGCGGGAAAATGCCAAGCCAAGATCCCACCATATGTCTCTGCATATTTGATTGAAGCAATATGTATAGATTTTGAATTTTTCTGTTGCAGACACCATATCTGGTGGTGTTTTTTGAGTTAGCTAAGCTTGCTAATGCTGACTGTAACGGAAATGCAGTTGTTAAGTGTCATTATACTTTAATAGTTATGCAGGAAAGCTTAAATATAATTTCTGAATCATTTTATATCAGCTGCTAGAACAATAGATATAGCTTGGGCTTGTTTAACACAAAAAGATTCAATTAGAGCCTACTGAAAACCTTGAATTCCATTATATCTACCAATACATGTGATTTTTTAATAAATAGTAATTGAATGTATTTTTTTCATCTGCCTT
Source organism: Urocynchramus pylzowi (assembly GCA_013397555.1). Classification (NCBI taxonomy): domain Eukaryota; kingdom Metazoa; phylum Chordata; class Aves; order Passeriformes; family Fringillidae; genus Urocynchramus; species Urocynchramus pylzowi. The sequence goes on along the minus strand of VZRH01005338.1, from coordinate 68,199 downwards.
TTGAATGACTGGATGAAAAGCTAAAACTGCTCTTCTCAGAGAAGAAGAGCATGTAACTGTATTTTGAGATAAGTGTGGGTGATTAATGAGTGAATATAAGCAAGGTTATTAAAATCCAGTTTAATAACAATACCTGTATATAGAAGTATAGCTGTTTTCTCTATCAGTGAATTGAATTGAAACAGGTAATGAAGTCCTGTTACTCCTCCTACTGTTGGAAGACAGTTGCCAAAACAAAACAGATGACAAATTTCAGGGAAGCCTTTGGAGAAAGGGTTCAAATGACTGTATCTATCAAAAGATTGTGCATTAAGGAAAATGGTGCCAAGGCATTTTGTGAATATACTTAACTAAGAAGTTTCATGTGGTTAGGGAGGAGTTCCACTTTTGGTCTTACAGTTCACCTTCAGTTTGGATTTTAATTTTCTGCTCCCAGCATGGACATTCCATCATGTTATTCCCACACACCACTGGAGAATGTACCTGCTGTTTTCCCCTAGCCAAGACACTGAGATCACTTCACCTGCTGTGTCCTTGCTGAGCCAGAGGTAGAGCATTTCTAAACAGAGTGTCAGATAAACTAGAAGTACATTTTAAAAACATCTGGGAAAACGAAAAGTGAATTTTTTTCAAAATTATTTTTGTCAATAATGATTCAGGTGAAAATGTAAATTAAGGGCACTCGTTTCAACATTTGTCCATTGACAGTCTGTGTGGTAGATAAATGGTTGATACTTGTCTTTATGAACTGCAGCAATTTAACAAGTTATGTTTAATTTCATGAGAAAAATTAGTCTATCAGGATCTGATAAAATAATAAAAGTAAAGAAATGTTTATTTTATAAAATATATGCTACCATTTGGTATTGGGTCTGATTCAATGCTACTGTAGAAGTGTGTCCTCCATTATTTGAAATTTTCCCAATACAAGTCCCCTTCAATTATGAAAATATTTTTAGCCAGGAGCAGTAGTGAAAATTCAATATAAATTATATTCAGTGTATGCACTAAGAAAGATGCGTGGAATAATCCACTGTTAAAGCACTTTCTGTCAAAGCTTAAATATGCAGAAATATGCAAAACTTCACAAAAAATATGGAAAATAAGTGCTTCAGCATATATACATATACATATATATATATATATATATATGCATGTGTATAACCTACCATGTTTAAAGTATTATCAAAATATATTTTCCTATTACAAGTGACATTTTGGAGCCTGTAACTCAACATACAGGCAATGATAGATTTCAGAAATTGTAATAGATGTTATGGCTGTGTGTGGAGAGATGACAAGCAGATTGAATTGACTTGGGAAACCCCAGTCAATAAAGTTAGGTAGGCCCTAAGGTGACCTGAATTGCCTTTGGGACAGAACTGTCTTCCTCCATTGATCAGTGGGGAGACTTAGGGGCAGCTTTGCCTCAGTCAGGGCTCCCAACAGACTGCAAGAGTCGAAAAATCTTTTTTATCTGTTACTTGGACCCAAGGGTGGAAGAATTAGCTGTTTAAAGTGCTCTATTAAATTCTGTTATTCTTAGGTCTGTATTCAAGCAGCATCCAGGATCTCTGCTCACAGTTCACTGCTTACTGCACAATCTTGCAACAAAGACTTGTTTTCTGTCCTAGAGGTTTTGCAAGCAATTTTTCAGTCTGTAAATTTACTTTTAGTTATTGCTTGTTACTATGATATTTAAAGGAGGCAAAATGAAAAAAAAAAAAAAAAACCCAGTTTTTAAAGAGAGCTATCTTTGGTTTATTTCTATATGGTAGATAAAGAAAGCTTTCCATTTTTTAAAATATCTCTGCTTATTTGGAGGAGGATGTTGATGGAGTCATGAGTGAAGGGATGGATTACATGTATGCAACAGGTAGGGAATTGTCCTTGGCAAAGGCAGTGTCCTATAGATAGTGTCTGGAGATGGATTTTGGGTTTAATTCTTCTCATCCATTCCAAACATTCTCACACATTTTGGAGAAAACATTTCCTTGAGAAAATGAATAATGCTTTATGTGCCATTTGGGCCAGCTTTTGTGTGCCTTATCCTACGTATCAACTTGTTCTTCTTCTTGCCTCACTTTCTTCCCTCTCCGTAACTTTCATGCTGGAATTTTCTGAGGTTCTGCCATTATGATAGAAAGCAAATAGACTTAGACTTTCCCACACTCAGCCTAGTTCCAGCAAAACTTACCTGCCTGAACTTGCCAAAGGTGTGAACTTACCCTGCTTGTGCCGCAGATGTGCACTGGAACTGAGCAGCTGTCAGAACTACTGGTCTTGTCCAATATTTTCATTGTGGCAGAGTTTCTTTGGCCATGTGTGTGTGGGGAATGGTCTCACTGTTCTTCCCTCATCACATCTCTGAAAGCCTGTGCTATCACGGGGGGTGCTGACTCACCCAACTTTGAGATGGTGGGCAGGGATGGTTCTAAAAAACAGTAGTGTTAGAAATCTTCATTTCACAGGGACCTGGGGAGTGTGATGGCCAAGGGAACTTCAACAAGACATTGATTTTGGAGACATAGTCATAAGGAGAGTGCTGTGAGAATTAAAATATAACTCTGCTTTTGCTTTCTAAAAAGTGAATATTTATGTGCTTATTTCCTTTTATGCATGTATATTTCTGTTTTACATATGTATTTTATTATTTGTTTCTAAAAATCCTGTTATTATCAATATATATGTAAAAAAACTTTTGTGAAAAGGAAAAGTTGTAGAAAAATATGTTTTGACATATTTTCCAAAAAGGATCTCTACTGACATTTTCTAGAAGTGGATTTTTTTAAAAGATTATTAAAGCTTGAATTATGATTGTGTGCCACAGTGCACCACTCTTCTTTTATCCCATGGATTTAGTATGCTATTGCTTGAAAATAATTATAGGGTACAAAGATTGGAGCCATGAGAAATGAACATTTGAAAAAAAATTTCAAGACTGTTCACGAAACTGAAGACACAGCGCATGACATGTTCATCCTTGTGAAAATTCTTCCTTTGTAAGTGCTGCCAAGGTCAATGTCAGCTTGAATTCTTTAATGCATACTGTAAGTGCAAGCCATGCAGATTAGATCTGCCCAGAGCTATTCCTATTTGTTCATCCAGCTTTTAAAAATACGTGTTTGTGCTCTTTCATTAAAAAATTTCCATTTAAGAAATCAGCAGTCTGAGCTTGTATCAGGTCTTTCATTATATTCATTCTCCACCTACATTTCATTTTGCCCCAGAAATATATACAAACAAGTTTCCATCTGCACATTGCTGAATGTATTTTCACATTCAATAACAACAGCATAATGTATTTCCTGCATTTCCCAGATAAATTAATGAAATTAGATTATGCAGGGAATAAAAATAGTTCAATGTTAGGACTCATTATGAGAATCTTAACATTTACTAAAATGCTGAACTAATAATATTGAACATGGAATTGTATTTTAATTGCTTTTATCTTTAGGATGAATCTTTGCCTGCATGAACTATGTTATTAAGGGCACAAAGTAATCCCAAGTGCAGCAATATTTCATGCTGTCCAACTTATTTTATTACAGCTCCTATTTTTCTGAAGCTTCCAAGGAAAGAGGGGGAGGAAAATAGGGAGAGAGAAAGAGAATAGGGAGAGTCCTTCTTTGATATGATTTCTTAAATTGTGAAGTCAAATATGAGGTTGTTCGAGTATTGAGAGATTTTAGGGCCAAATCTTGTTCTATTTTTTTGTATCAAGCTGCTTTTCTCTAGCAAAGAAAATACTGGGAGAAAATCTAAATCAGACAGATTCCTAGAGATCCTTAGGAGATTCCTTAGAGATTCCTAGGTCCTTAATAGGTCCTTCCTAGGTCTCCAGGGTTCCTGGAGATACTTTTCTGTATGACAGGCAGCAAAATGAAGCTTCTGGGGCAATCACACACAGGAGGAGTAGGAGTCTGTCAGTATTTGCACTAGAATTTGTACAGAGCCAGTTGTGGCTTTGCACTTGGCAGTCTCTTCCAAAGAGCTCCGGAATGTCTCTGTAACAGCAAATGGATATTTTTGGATGATACAGGTGTAAAAATAGTTCATAAATATTAAAAACTTCTTCAGGAAAATTGTGGTGCCAGAAGTTTTCTATGATCATCAATTATTCTGATCTACCAAAGAAGGTGATACTGAGCTTCCCAATTTGAAAACAATAGATCTTGTCTCTCTGACACTAAGACATCTGCATTTCAGGGAGATGATTCCCCTTGATTGCCATGTCAGTAAGCAGCTCACTGTCTTCTGGCTTTACTTTGGAAAAGACAGTGGGTTTTTAAAAGTTTAAACTACTAATTTCTTCTGTTTCCTGCTCACTCATCTCTCCTTCCTGTGCTTATTGCTGCTGCTGGGCTGCTGCTGTTCAAGCTGAGCCTGCCATTGCCTGTTGCCACTGCCAGGCTGTCTGTTGTGGCACTGACTTTGGATCCATGGCAGGATGCTGGATCTGTTGCTCCCACACTTGTCCCCCTCTGTACTGTTGTAGCTCTCACAGAGTTTCTGTGAGTTGCTGACAGTTTATGTCATACTGTTTCCCTACAGAAAATGTGATCTCTCTTAAGGCTGTGCAATAGGCTGTTTTTTGATTGGTGGGTAAGCCAAACTTGAGAAGTATTGCCTGAATTGGAGAGGGTTTTTGTTTGGTTTTTGTCTGGTTGGGTTTTTTAAAATTTTCTTTTTGTAGTATATTTACTTGTTTTTAGAGTTTTACTCATAGCGATGGAGGACTGGAAAATTGTCATTGTGGATGAAGGAAACAATTAATTCAACATCAACCATAACCTTTTGTTTTCAGTGGAGACAGTGCTAACAAAAGTAAACAATATAATTACAGCACTAAAAGTTTAGCACCAGTTGCAAAACTGGCCAGGAATATTGCCCTCAGTGAGTAGTCAGGACATTTGCACAAAATATGGGGGGCTTGCATTTAAATCTTCCCTCAAGAAACATCACTTCTTCACCTTCTGCCTGCCTGATGCATGTTCTAGATGTCACATTGTGTGGGTGTAAGTTAACTCAGTCTTTCAACTGCAGACATTCTACTTTGGGTAATTATTTTAATAGGAACTGACAGCTGCTTGTTCTACCTTCTCAAGAAGTGTGTGTGTAACCTGTTACATCATTCTCAACTGATGAATTTTCCTCACTCATGAATATTTGCACAAGATGAAAGAGCTTCACAAGAAGAAACTGGAACCATTTATTTGAGAAAGCATTACAGCCACTGCAGTGGTCCCATACTGTGTTCTGAGATACAGTTTCTGAGATCCCTATTCTTAAGTGCACACTGTGAAACCACTGTTATCTCCTTGTGACATAATTCCAAATGGTTTTGTTTGTAATAAAGAAGTTTTTATATTCCTGCATCACTGACTTCTAAACTGTGCAGAGTACAGTGACCCCTGGAGCAGGAGCTGTGCATGTACCAAGAGAATTTGTTCTCCATCTTCATCCCAGCAGCTAGCCTAAGTTCTTGAAGGAGGATTAGTTTCTGAGACAATGATATTAGTAATGAGTTGTGACTCCTGAATAAAAAATTGACTCCTTACTGATTGTTTGATCACTTCAGTTTTTAGACAACTGTAAGTTGCCGTATGTGAAACTAAGTACTCAGTCTCAGTTTCAATGGAATCCACTCCACAGAGAAGTCAAATCCAAGTATATCTGCTTGGGAAAATTATGATTTTGGTGTCGTAACGGTATATAACCTTTTGAAAAGCTTGCAACATGTTCTTAACTAATGAGAGTCTCCAAAACTTTCTCCTTGTTTCAGTCTGATAGTTCAAAAAAGGAATAAAAATTCTTATGCTTAGCTGAAACTAAACTGGGATGTTAGTCCAAGCCATGCTGTTTCTGTTCACTGCCATGATGCCTTGATATTTGCTGCTTAAGGTTATTTTCCCAAACTACCTCTTTTGAAAACCCAAGCTGTGGGATAAATCTGGATCTGACCCATTTTCACAAGGCAACACTTTTTCTCTGCTCAAACCACAGCTTTCTTCCAGCACCACCTCACTCATTCAAATGGTGAGACTAAGGTGATGAAGTTGAACAAATCCCATTATGAAGCATTATTTTTCCTTTCAGTGACAGGAAAAACATTTAATGTTGAAAGGTAAGTCCTCTAGTCATGAGTATTTTGAAGCAGAAGTGCAACTCTCCTTTAAGCTGCCCCTCTCATGAGCTGAGCTGTCTAAAGGAGTATAACTCCTCTTTTTAATATTTAGTCTAACAATATCAGGTGATAAACCACAGCATTTGAGATTATATCCCTCTATGAAATCATACTAACTGAGTCTATTAGAAGCTCTCTCACAATGCCTTCAAATTTAATTAATTTAGAAAATTGGCTTCAACTTCTTTTCTTTCCTTGTATTTTCTTTCCTCCACATTATCATTTTTGTGCAGCAAGATGTTATCTTTTCACTTTTAAGGAAACATTTTTAAACTTTTTTTTTTATTCTTTTGCTGGTATCAAATGCTTTTGTATGCACAGTTAAAAGCTGTGCAGAATTTAAACTAGCCTTTTGGAAACTGCTGAAATTATAATTTGTTTATTATCTGAATGTCATGTCTCAGACCATTCTTTTTGTTATGAAGACTGGGATTAAAGTGATCTGATTGTCAAGATCATTATTGTCATTGTAAACTTCTCTGTTATTTTCTCAGTTTAGTAAACCAGTTTTAAGAGAGCTGCCAGATTATGATTCAGGTAAAAGGGGTAGCAACTGAAGTTCCTGCAGCACTTCCTAGCCATGCTGGAACATCTTGATAAGCACTTTCATAGTCTGGACCCTTTCTTGGAAACTGAGGGAGATGGAGTAGTTTATTCTCATTTATTTGTCATGTAGAGCATATGTCTGTGCTAATTTCCTGAATCTAAGAGTCTAAGACACTCTGGTAGAAAGTGTTTTTTTCTATAAAGCTAAGGAATTCATGATGCCCATTTAACCATCTCCCCATCATAGTCAGAGGTTATATACTGATGTCCTCAGTCTCTCCTTAAAGCAGGCTGATAATTCTGAGGTGGATAATTCTGGACTTTGCCCCGTCAGTATTGGCACCCTCCAAGGCCCTGTTCTGAATAAAAATCATCCTTCCTTGGGGATAAACACAACACAGTATGATAGTGATAACATTTACATAACATTATCTTGGGAACCCACACCAAGGCAAACTTTCAGAATATGCACACTTGTATTTCTTAGAGTGCTGCATTATTTGTTATCTGTTTCATCATATCAGTTAGAGGATTTCTGACATCAATAATGGCATTGCATGAAAATTACGAGTAACAAGATGACAAAATTATTCAATATAGGTCTGGGAATCATACAAGCAGTCTGAAAAAAAGAAGGGGGACAAAATAAATATCAGGCAAATATGATTTCAAAATACAGGCTCTTATTAATCTTTCCTGAAGAGTAAGACTCAACATCTTTGCACAAACTTCCAAAAAAAAAAAAAAAAAAAAAAAAAAAAAAAAAAAAAAAAAAAAAAAAGTGCTTTCTGTGAGTGTACTGTCTGGCTAAAGAGAGCAGTGTGCTGTACTGCCTGAGTCAGGCTGTGCTTCCCAACTGAGAGCAGATGTGAAGCTGCTTACACTGCTTGGAATATTTTTTGCATAACACTGAAATCCAGCAAAACAGAGGAATATTTTGCAGTTATTCATCTGTTCATAGATCTGCACTCTTCACAGATCTGCAATTTGCAGATGTCAGCCACATGAAACCACATGTTTAAAATAAGTATTGAGCAGATGAAGGTAGTTGGTATGATCCAGCAGGTTATTTTACCAAAATTCTCAGCTGAAATGTCACAAAGTATTCTTGAATTTAAGATGAAAATATAGATATTTTTGTTTTCTAATTTCATATAGATTCATGAGTGGCTTACATGTTATTTTACAGTAGATTAAAAAGGTTGTTTTTGTTTTCAGCTATAATACTCTAATGCAATCTACTTGATAAGAATAAATTCAGTTTTGATCCTGCAAAGTAATATGGAGGTTGAGAACCTGAAATTGTTCTGAAAGGATATGAGGATACTCAAGCAAATGCCATGAAAAGGGATGTTATCAGTACAGTCAGTATAAGTCATTATTTTGTCTGCAGTGCTACAATGTATCCACTGTTTTTAAACCCACAGCAGTTCCAACATGTTTCTTGTAAACTGCTTTTTTAATCCTACACTTTCTCTATGTAGTGTAGGCAAATTTATTCCAATTTTAAAGATTTTTTTTTCCAAAATCAACAAAATTAAACTACCAGAAAGATTTTTTGCTAGTACAGGAACACAACTCATCAAAATATCAATCTACCAAATTCTTTGGCATTGTTAGACTTTTCTGTAACCATTAAAGCATGTTTTAAATGCTATTTCTTGATTCAGCAACTGATTTGGCTATTCCTTCCCAATTCTGATTGATGTTATTGATTGGCTTCTCAAGGCCTCTTGAAGTCAGTAGGACACCACTAATTTAATCTGTGTGCTTTGGATCAGTCCTGAAGTTTAATCAGAATAACTGATGTCTTTCTAGACATCTTGCTCTTCACTGCCACTGATTTTGTAACAAAACAAAATCAGCATTAGCTGCAATTAAACTATAAATTCTTAGTCCTTCTTGTAATTAAAACATAAAAAACTATATAATGAAAACATGATATAAATTGTGAATGATAATTCCTACTTAAACAAAAAATATCACCTAATTATACCTTGAGAGGAAAATTATTTGGGGATACTATGATTTTGGTTTTTTGAGTGAGAAAATGAAACTAATATCAGAAATTTTGAAGATCACAGGGTACAATATTTGTAAATAAACTTAATGCAAATCTATACTGGGGTTTGAATGAAATATTTTTAATCTCTCTTAAGTCTATTTCAATTTGAAGCTCCCAATTAATCATCATCTGAAACAAAGACCCCACTATAATGTTAACATTAAAGGTACATTTGTGCTCTTACTCTAAAATGTAGGAAATAGATTTATTGGGTAACTAGGAAGTAGCTTTCCAGCTGCTAAAATACTGTGCTAAGTAAGTTCTTCTCATTAAATTACTTTTGTGCTGGAGATTCATTAATATTCATTCTCCAAAATCTAGCAAAGGTCAGCCAAAAGGTAATTGTGTCAGGACTGAATACCTTTCCTTGGAACTTTCTGTACATATTAAAGGCTTTTTTTTTTCTTCTACTTCTGCAAAACTAATTTGCAGTAGGATTTACTGTCTCTGTCAGATCTCTCTTACTTCAAGACAACCTTTTAGAATTTGTATCTTCTGCAGACACATTCCCACCAGAGTGTTGGAAATCTACATGCTGTGAGGAATTGCCAGCACCCCTGGGGAGCAGCCCACTGTGAGCTGCAGTGGAAAGCACCACGCAGCAGCTGGAGGCAGCAAGGAATCCCATTGTGTCACCAAGAAACTCCAGTGGGGTTGGGCAAAATTTTCCAAGTGCCAAATTGGTGCTTGGCCAGGAGACTGCAGCAAACCTCTTACTTTTAAAGGGGTAGCACTTGAGCATTAAGGAATTAAAGAATGAACCAAGTAATTGAAGAGCATTAGGGAAGAAAGTTGTGCAGACTTCACATTTCAGCCAAAAAGTGAAACCTCTGCACATAAAGGGCACATCAGCATTTATATAATGAGGAATGGCTTCAACTCAGGCTCAAAATAAGAGTAAATTTTTATTTATTGTAAACAACTAGCTGCTTTTAAGCTCATCTTAAAAGTTCAAGTTGAACCCTAGGGGACAATTAAGGATTGCTAACTCAAGCTTGTGTATCATCACTATTTCAACCCAAGAGCAATGGATAGCATTTTACTTTTTGTTGGAGTTTTGTCCTAGGCATAATTTATAATCTTCTCTGGTATCATGGCAGTGTCTGGTCAGCAAGGGGAGACCCCAGCTCACCTTTGTGTGGCTCTGACCCTCAAGAGGAGCTCTGTGGACAGATAAGATTGCTCTTTCCTGGGGAGATAGTGAGGGCTCATGGATGGGAAAAGCTTCTGAAGGTGAGGGAGGAAGGAGCAGAGACCACACTGGGAGCAATTCTGCCACAGGAGGAGAAGATGGGAGGTCTCTTAGTAGAGCAGGCACATGATCAGGCTTCAGGGCTCTGGCAGGGAGACTTTCCTAAGACTGCACAGGGCTTTTTCATGCCAAATACACTGAAAACAAGGATAGGAAGGACAAAAAGATCAGGAGAAAAATTTGCTATTATTTTAATCAGTCTCACTGAGCAGACTTGTGTCCTGCATCCAAAAAGTGATTTTGTGATAATTTTCATTTGACTCAAACAGCATCTGAGATTCAGAGCTTCTTGGTATCTTTGGTGGCTGACTTGAAGCTCACAAATCACCTTCTTCAGACTTACCCTTTTTCTGTAAGTGCTGTGGAATTGCTAACCAAGCTAGTCAAATGCCAGCAGCTTCCAGCTGAACTGGCAATAATTCCTGAAATGTCACTGTGCCAGAGGGACACTGGGTGCCACTGAACCAGTTGTCTCTCATAATGAAAGAAATTTAAGACAGGTAGATAAAAGGTTTTGCAACTTAGCAGTTACACATAATCATTGCATTCTTTTGTCAAAACTATTTTATCTGGGCTTGCAAACATCCTGGTCAAATGTTAAAACTCCTTCCAAAAGAGAATTAATCTTTTTTTCAGACAAAGTCCAGTTTTTTGTCAAATGTTACATCAGAATAAACCCAAAACTGTTATGATACCAACCAAAACCACCTAGAGCTGGTGAGAAAAAGCTGACAACAAGGGCACCTCTTAGGTCTTGGTCCTCTTTTTTGGTTTCAGATGTCTCCCATGGGTCTACAGACGACCTTTGTCATTTTGTTCCATGCCTGGGAAGAAGTGTTCACAATTTTTTTTCTGGAATCAATCATGCAGCAAATATTTTATCTACACAAAGTAGGCAGCAGGGCTGAAGGAGGAAAGGTGCAGCTCATGGCCACTGTCACTGACAGGATCCCAGAGACCAACTCTTACCTTCCTCCCAGCTCAAAAAGTGCATGTTGGAACGTGGTGCCACATAATTTTGCATATATACACCTCCACAAATACAGAACTGAGATAATGAGAACATTCCCATTTGGTTTTTTTGCCTCAGATTTAAACCAGCTTTTCTCACCTCACTTGAAAATACTGTAACAGTGAGGGTTTTCCAGCCTTGAGGAGCTCCTTTTTACGTATAGGAAGACAGTTTCCTACACATAAAGGAGAGGTATCACCTCTCAGAGCTCACTGGGCCAGAAAGAAAAGATTTATAGTGGTTATTCTTATTTTAAAAATAATTTTACTAGTAGGCACTCAACTCAAAGGGACCCATTGATGGTTTTGGGTGTAGTTTTTGTTCCTGGAACTGATTTATATTTAATTAAAAATGCACAAGTAATTTCCAGGTAGCAAACCAAGACAAAACTATTTTATTTCAAGTGAATCTCATAAGCATAAATTGACTTAATGTTATTAACAGTGTTGTCTAGAGAAATTTGAGTGGGTTTCTCACAGTGAGATTGTTTCAGCAGGGAAGGCTAGGATATCATCCTCCATCCTCATTCTACCTTCAGGAATAGCTACCTGTTGTGGTTGGGAGATGGAGATTTTATTTCAAGTCTGAAAAGAGAATTCATCCCACTTCAAAGAGAAATGGCAGTGTGAAAGGCAGATAGTACTGCAACAAATGTGTCCTGCAGGGTGTTTGCTTCTGCCAGCATCCGATACAGCCTGAGAATCCCAGAGGCCCCTCAGAGAGATGTGTGTTCATTCTGAGACTTAGGCCTGAGCTGATATCCACTTAATCACAGTGGGGTGGCTTGGCATGCTACTTTTTGTAGCTCTTAGAGAGAAATGAAAAATAAAAATAAAAAAAATTTAAAAAAAGGAAAAAAAAAGAGAGAAAAAAAAAAAAGAAAAGTAAAGAGATTAGATGATTAGATTTAGCCAGCTGGTTAAAGTGGATTTTGAAAAGTGCATTCTGCCCCATGTATCTGACATGAATCAGATACTAGTTGCATTGACTGTGGCAGAGATTTTTGTGGTCACTTAAGAGTTAGATGTATCTGAAAAAAAAAAAGCATTTTGCATGGTCTGCTAGGAAAGAAAATTAAAATGTATGTGACTGCTCTTTTGGAATGAAATAGGCTGATCAGTCTGATTCGGTCACACATGCTGAGAGATATCATACTTCTCACATTGCTCATTCTTTCAAGGATAAACAGCATCTAAAATTAAGACTGTGAATAAATGAAACTGTTTTTTTGAGTATAATTCAAGGTAAGGCAGATGTGCAGTACAAGTATTTCTAGTACCTCTACCTTGAGAATAATTTGGCTGAGTTTTAAAAGATACTTTGCTATAGCTGTTATCAGTGCTTTTCCTAATTGAAGATATGAGAAGTTGCAGCAGACCCACAAGAAAATTGCTAAAGCTGATCTGATCAAAAGGCTGAAAGCATTAACATTTTAAACAGCAGACTAATTGAAATGCAGACTTCTTCAATGCTAGGCATGGCTTATCATATTAACAAACTGTTTCATGTGAACCTGGCTAAGAAGGATAACAAAAACTGATGAAACAACAACAACAAAAAAAAAGAAAAAAAGAAGATGAATAATGTGTTTTCTGGTATTACTGCTGATATAAAAGTTGTTCTTGTATTTATGTGCATGGAGATGTTATGACAAATATTTTGTAGGGCGTGGGTGACATTTCTCTAATTTTTACTGGAAACTAAGGAAAACTAATCCACCAGCATCAGCTAAAATCAATAAGATCTACAGCAATTATCTGCAATGCAGAGGATACAGGGGATGTGCATTAAAAAGCAGCCGGGGATAAAGAAAATTGTACACTGATGCCTGGGTACAGATTTCATAAGGAAAAAAGCCCCAAACATAAACCCCACATCGGCCAAAGGCTGTCCTCAGAGCCTAGGCATTCTCAGTGTGCAGCAGATAGCAGTGACCAGGTGTCAGGAACAGCAGTGACATAAGAATTAGCACCTATTAGACAAGTTTTGGATAGCAACAAGTACTTCTAAATGAAGTCATCATGTTATCTTGTTTTTCCTCCAGTTAATGTGTAAAGGCGTAATTTAAAAGGAAGATCACACTCTAGCAGTTATAATTGAGTTTTATCTGTTTCACATTCTTAGGGAGAATTAAAAATGAAACACGTACTGAACTCCTGTTTGTCTCAGGGCCCATCATGGCAGTGAGGAATACCTTCTGTGAACTGAAATCCAATAATTTAGCACCATTCATCATGCTGATATAAGGCAGACTCTTTTGCCTAAAGGACACTCTAATGATACACTCACTCTCTGTATTTAAAGTTGCAAATGATTTCTCTTTGTGCCTGGGTTTTAATCTTGCCATTTAAAATGACCAAAATGAAATTAATTGTGCAATTGATGTATTTGTTGTTCTAGAAAATTAAAAGTGTGGTGAGAAGCTGATAAGAAAATTGTGTTAGTAAGATATAGCAGTTGTAATAAACTTCCTTCAGTAAACTTCTGACTTCCTTTTTTAATGATCATTATGTCTCAAAAGCTTCTGGGCTATAGTGGCACAAAACATCGTTAATTTTTATTGATCTCAGAATTCAAAGTGAAACCTCTGAGTATTTTAAGATTGCAAAGTAGTTACTACTTAAATCATCCTAAACATATTTGGAGAACATAAATGAAGTTTATGACATATGGAATTTAAGTTATGCTTTCTTTATGGAATCTGCAGATTTACTGTAACACTTTATTCCTGACATGAAAGAAGAGAGGCTGAACTAAGGTACTTTTCATATAGCACTTATTAGTGTTCTTATTAAGTGTCCAATTCATGTGTAGGAATCCACAAGAATTAAATATCCAGGAACTCTGCCACAGAACTGGAGCCATGGTCCAAGGTATGTTCCAGTTAACACCATGATAAGAAAATCAGACATAGGCTGCACGGGAGTGGCAGTGTTGCCCACAGATAGAACTCAGATAAAACAATCTTATTCATCATCATTCAGATGATGTCACTACTGACAAGTTTTAAGAAAAATAAATAGCAATCAAATATCTTGGTCTGACTTTTTGGCCCACACCACTGTGGGCTTAATTGTGAGCTGTGACTGATCACTCCTACCTCTTCTGAGCAAATTTTTTATGTTCTTATTTTGGGGATTTCTGTTAAGCCCTTACAAGCCCTTACAAGCTACTTAGATTCTAAGCTACTTAGATTCAGAACAATTCTCCATAAATCTAACCTTATTTCTGGTATGATTAAAGTATTAATTTTTTTTTTTTTTTTTCATTGCCTCAAAACTAGTCAGAAGCCTCACTCTTCAGTCCAGGCAAACAGCATCTTTGTGTATGTCAAAACACTTAAGCCACAGATTACTTGTCACTGTATGTTTTCACTGCACATTTGCTGGAATCTCTCATATTTATTTAGATTATAGGATTGCACATGAATTATTTTGACTTGTTCTCCTAAATTATTGCCTTTCTTACAGATTGTGATGATCCCCAAAGATAATAAGAAAAAAAGACCAATGTGCAGCAGCAAAACTTGTTAGTGCAAAATGTTTAACTGAATATTTCTAAACTTTCCAGGAGTTAGGATATTTAGATGGAGCTTGATTCTAACTTCAAGTTCAAGTCAAGAACAAATGCAAATGCCTTTATGAAATCCAGGACAATTCAGACCTATCTATTGAATTAGCATCAACAAGTATACAGAAATCCCTCTGCCCATGTATTAATTGAATGTTGAAAGTCAAAAAGGAAACTATTCCTATTTTACTAAGCAATTGTTTCCACAAATTCAGAGATTCAGGAAGTCTACCCAGCAACACTTCAGATTGATTTTTCATTTTTTATTCTCATTGAGATAAATACTTTGGAGAGCTGGCTTTCAGCTACATTTAAGGAAAGTACTACCATGTACCAAAGCAACAATAGTGCAGTAACTACTAGTGTAGTAATGTGGCAATGCTTAAGATCACAAATTATTTGGCATCCTGTAAAAGTTCAGTGACATACTTCAGGCACATATTTTGTTATTTAACTTGAAGTGCCTGGCACTAGACTTCAAGACTGCTGCAAGTAATAGCAGAGGCAGGCCTCTCCAATTTGGCTCTGTTTAGTAAACGATCCAGAAGGCCTTTTTAAAAAGATATTTTAAACCCATTTAAAATCAATAGACCAAATGGCTTCTAGGATCACTACTGACTTCATTGGGCTCAGCCATTGTATCACTACTTTTCTGGTGCCAAAAAGATAAGTGGAATTACATTACCCCCTTTTTTTTTACTGGTCTGAAAAATGAATCAGAGCAGGAGTGTCTCACTTTCCTCAGCTGACTGCTTAAAAACTTTTTAATGTGGTTAATGTAACCAAAATACCTTTGTAAATGAAAAAAAAAAAATTGTATAGACAGTGACTGCTGCTCCTGTACTTTGATTATTTATCCAGGTAAATTTGAAAGAAGCCCTCTGAAGGAGACAGCTTGTCTTTCTCCCTTGCTCTCACTTGTTGCACTTCTCACTTAGTGGCAGGATGCTGGCTCTGGGAGGGGCTCATTGCACCCCTGTGTGGGGCCAGGCTGTACATGCAGGGTTCTGTACTCAGTTGCAGAGAGAGCTGCACATTTCACTGTCTGGTTCAAAAAGGAGCTGTCAGCACAGGTCAAATTCCAACCAGGAGTAAGTCATCAGCGAAAGATTTGAGCAGGTGCAGGTGGGAATTCATTAGAGAAATAAATTGAACAGAAGAGGAAGACACTTATAGCAAAAGGACCTAAAACCACTGTCTTGTTTGGCACTTAACAGTGGCCTTGACCCTTTGCAAACATCAAAAATATTTCAATGGATGCTGCTCAAAACCTTAGAAGAAGTTTCTCCAGGATAGAAGAGAAGCACCAAGTCCATGGATCTGATGGAAGTGTTCTTCAGTATCTTCCCTCTCCAAGGTGTGGAGAGAACTGCATTACTAAAAGTGCATCTTCTCCCTGTTAGCTGAGATGCTCTCCCTGTAGGGGTACAGAGGACAGTGTGTAAGGGAGTGTTGCAAATCCTTGTCCCTGCAGGAGGGCAGTTTTCCAAGCCATGCAGAGTGGAAATACAGGCTTAGCTCCAAGAGTACTAAAGCCAGAAGTATAACTTGCACAAGCATCAATGACCTTTCACAGAGTCACAGAATGGACTGGGTAAAAAAGGACCTTTAAACATCATCCAGTTCGATACCCCTGCCATGGGACATCTTTCATTAGATAGGATTGCTCAGAGCCCCATCCAATCTGGCCTTGAACACCTCTGGGGATGGGGCATCCACAACTCTGGGCAACCTGTTCCACTGCTTCAACAACCTCATAATAAAAAAAATGTCTTCCTTGTGTGCAACCTAAACCTAACTTCTTTCAGTTTAAAAATGTTGTCCTGTTGCTACAGGCTCTGGTAAAAAGTAAAGTCTCTGTCTGTCTTTCTTATAAGCTCCCTTGTATAGTGAAAGGCTGCAATAAAGCCTCCCTGCAGTCATCTTTTTATGCTGGACCACCCAACTTTCTCAGCCTGTCTTCCCAGGAGAGGTGTTCCAGCCTTCTGATCAACTTTGTGGCCTCCTCTGGACCAGTTCCAACAGAGAATCTTTGAACTGAGGTTGTTCTATGGGCTGCAGCACAATACTTCCTATTCAAGAACATGGTAAAGGCAGCAGCTTCCCATCACCCAAAACAAGGTATCTTCCTTCTCTACAGGAAGTTACAAATGAGGATTAATGAACTTGTGAGGAGAGCAAAGAAGCTGCTGGTCATTCTCTTCCTTGCTGTGAGAGCAAGGAAAGACTTTGAATTCCTCCTGTCTCCCCTAATTTATTATATGTGGCTCATAAAAATACAAGAACAATTTTTTAAATCTCATTGTTATATGTATTGCGAATAGATTTTTTTTTTAGCTGATCCAGTCAACTTGGAAATGTTGATAATCATTAAACTTCATTTTATGATTTCTGTAAATGCTGTCTCACCACCAGGGACACACTTAAGTGCTGGCATAGTAAATACCAAGGTATGTGCTCATTCTGACATTAAAGTTGGCTCAGAAGAGTTAATTGCACTCAGGTGTCCTCAGGTCTGTGACATAAGGGAACCTTCAGTTCCAAACCACAACTTCATCCATTAAACTCTTGAATCTGAATTCAATTCAGTCATCACTCTCATTGGATTTTATAAGCACTCAGTGGTGCTTGGGATAGAATCAACACAGAGTTTTGTGGCATCAGGACAATTTATCTTTCTCTTGATGAATGTATAAACCATATTTATGTTTTTTGAGCACACAGCACAACCAGAATTCTAGCTCTTTTTAAGACCTCAGGGACACTTACACCATACATTTTCCTGGGTCCAAGTAGGAAGATACAACTTTTCATACCCTTGCACAGATATCATTCTAAGCTTGTAAAATGTTGTCCTGTTATAGTTGGGGTATTGAAACCATAACTGGGTAGAGATGCAGTCAATGTTGTGTTTCATTGCTGTGTTATGTCATTATGATTTGTATAGCTGTTTTATATTAATCTGTTTAACTTGAAATAGAGCCAAGGAAGAAAAGTGTTCCTGCTGCCACACACCAATTTTGGCTTGGCAGTGGCAGAAGAGATGAGTCCTCCCAACTCTCAGGAGAGACCTGCTAGCTGGGTTTCTCCTTTTTCACTTTTCTATAGCTGATACATATTTGACTTACACCATGAGAACTATTACATATTTTCAGAACAAGCTCTGCTGGGAATGACAGGTCCTGGTGCTGCTTGCCTGCTGAAACCACTGTGATTTTAAATTAAACTAGTTGCACTTTAACAGAGTAGGAATAAAAACAAAGAAAAAGTTCTGCCAGCTGTGAAATTAGGAGCTCACTTGAGAAATGTATCCTGATTGAGGCTCAGAGCCAAATCACACTCTGTGTTGAGTGCTGGGATATTGCTGCTTTCAAGCACATTTTTGGTCCAAGGTCTTCTGCATAGTGCCACATTCTTGACTCCAGAAATGAGCAGAGCCTGAGTCGTGTGAAAGGTTCAGATTTCTAGGATAAGGTGGCAACTGAGCTTATCTTACATGAGTGCTCCAGATACAATGAAGTATTTATAAAAAAAGTCAGACTCCAGCTTTTTCTTTGGATTTTGTTTGCTAAGTGGCCATACATTCGTTTTTGAGACCCTAAATATTGAGCAGATGTGTTAAATGTGCTCCAAACAAGACATAGTCATGTCTGCTGCTCTGCAGCCAAGCAGAACCAAATCTAATTCTGAATCAACCCTGGGTGGGAAAGAGGACTTGCTTAGACTCCTGTGGTTCTGGTTATGTGCAAAAGTGTAAATGACTCTAACAAAATGAGGATGTCTAGTCTATTTTGTGTCTAGTTTGGGATAAGCTGCAGCTGACAAAGTCAGGTGAAATATTTCAATTAGATATAATTTATTTTGAATCCAAAATATGTTCAACATATTATTCCCTCAATTAATTTTCTAGGCATAAAAACTATTTCTGTATTTGGAATCATCAATCCAATAGTGAAATCATGTATGTCTATTATTTAAATAAATAGTTCAGTGATTTTTGTGTCCTTTCAGGTTGTCACAAGAATTATCAGCTAACTTATCTTTGTTTATTTTTTAAAATTGTGTCTCTTGCTTAGTTAGTCAATAAGGTTTCTGTTGAGTCCCAAGGACATGGAGGGTTTGCTCATCCAGTTCAGAAAAAGTGATTTGATTCAAGAACTGAGATAGAGGGACTCTAGTCTTTAGCTTATTTATTTTCCCAATAAATTTGCCAATTAAGATATCAAAGAGTCTCACAAATCCAGATTCATCCTACCTTATTTAGACATTGAAAGGAATGCATTTCCAGGGGACAGTTCAAACTGGAGTTGAGTTGATTTGCTTCCAGTGATGTCTGTATTTCCTGGCTGACTCCAGGAGATATGTAAGGCATCCAAACTCCTGACTAAACCCCTGCAAGCACCTACAGCTAGCTGAAATGGATATAATGTCTAACTCATCCATGCTGTCAATTACTTGGATTTCTTAGGCAATGGCAGTGAGCTGCATAACTCCATGAGCCCACATATAGATTCGTTGCCTATATCAAGAGGTAGAAAAGCTCTTGGAGAAGAGTTATAGGGCTTAGTTGAAAACTTTGTAATTAATGATGTGCTATTTATATGAATTAGGGTTTGGCAAGCTTTGCTATAAACTTAACCTTATTGCCAGGGTTTGATTGGAGACCTGTCTTACTACCATTGATCACTATTCCCAGGAACAGGGCACAGCATAGAAGTAATGGCAGAAGAGGCAACAAGAAAAATAATTTTTATTTAATATTTATTTATCTACTCATTAGATAGAGAACAAAATGGGCTGAAGAGAAAAGAGCCATAGAGGTTCTATAGAGAAAGGCAATGAATACAGCTGGGTGCTAAACGAAGTTGTTAGAGATGAGCATTGCAGCAAATAGGTCAAAGGATTATTTTTAGGGATGGGAAATGTCTGAGATGGAAAGTGATTCACTCTTTCATAATGAAATTTGTGTTTTCACATTATGCACTTTCACTAAGCTTCAACAATTAAGCTCTCTCATTTTGCATGATGCCCTTGATATCTAAACAAACTTCTACCATGAATTTGGTACCAAAAAAGACATCATGGGTATTAAAAGAATTACTTCAACCCCAGAATCTTGACTAGATAATTTTTAAAAAAATAATTTTTCTTTCTGAGAAATTAATAAGTTCTAAGTTCTGATTGCCGTTGTTTCAGGCGCACAAAGCTGCTTTTATTTTTAAAATAATATTCTGGAAAGGTAATTTAAAATTGAGAAGGAAAACCATTCAACTAATCACCAAAGAAATGGTAATGTGGCAACTCACTCTTCCTAGAAAAGCTCTGATACCTCCAGTGCAAAAAAGTAGAAAGTCCAGGTAGTGAATGTACAGCACAGCAGTTCCCAGCTGGGCAGGATTAAAAATCAAATTTCCTGAAAAGGTCACAGAAGTAGGTGGGAGTATCACTATAAACACCTTTCTAAAGGCAGAAGCCATTACTTTTGCCTTTGTCCTTGGAAAAGACCTTGATAGAAAGCAGCAAGTCCATCACATTGTGTTTTGGAGAAATGAAGTTTGAATGCTTGAAACAAAAGGAAAATTCCTAAGCATGCTGTGCTGTCTTTTTTAGATTACATTCACTGTGATTCATGCTGCTATCCTTCATTTTCTAGTACTTTACTCTTGGGACTGCTGGAAGATTGTGAAGGGATGAATGAACATTACTTTGATGAAAAGGTGAAAGGCGTATCTATCATACCCTGGGTTTTAATCAAGTAATTTCTAAAGAGGCTGCAAAGAAGTAGTAAATATTCTAGGTAGATAGAGGATTTTCTTTTCCTTTTGAAATTGAGAACAACTTGTTTTTATGCAATTATTTGTAAACAGCAAAAATCCCAATCAACTGAAAGTACCTGCCCTGCTAATGTGATGGGTAATGTAGTGTGAGGTCCTAGAGGGACAGACCCATAAAAGCAGCACTTCTGCTGAACCTCTGTTTTCAAGAACTTCTTTGACATGCATTTCCATGTAATAGAGGAATCCTAGAGAATAAGATGAGACATGTCAATTATCAGTGAGTCAGGAGAGAGTTGTAACAAGGTTAATGTGTGCGTAGGTGGCAGAAGTCTGTTCCCTCTCCTGGCTTCTGCTCAAAATGGTTTCTTTCCTGTTTCCCTACAGAGTTTTGGAGTAGAATCTTTCTTAAAAAAGCAGTGCTGATTGTTAAAGACCACTCATTGGCATGGAACTGTCGTCCACTGGGGTTTTATTTTCACCACTAACAGAGATCCTGAGAATGACTGGGACACAGAAGTTACATCTGTGCAAACAAATCAAACTGTGACCTGGGTCTGGTGTTGGGAGGATGTGTCTAGGTCTGTATATATGGGGCTGTGTGGTCCAGCCACCATTACATGGTAATTCTTCACCCAGTTCAGTAAATAACATACACAGAAAAGATACATGCTGATGTTGTTAGGATGAAAGCAGCCTAAAGTAGACCCATATTTTCCCATTTAATTTAGCTGTACATTTAATTTCTATAGTGAAGCAGCACAGGTGCACAAAAAGTTGGTCAAATAATTATTCAGTTGTCTGTACTAGAATCACTTGAATTTTAGGAACCTGAAAATGGAAAATAAAAAATTTAGGTTGAAGTTCTGCAAACATTTATACCAGTGTCATGGGTATTGGAATTCTGAAGTTACATTTGTGATGCAAGCAGCTTCCATGTTGTACAGGTGGAAATGTTTTCTGACTCAAAGATGTAGGAAAAACCTGATCAGTATTTGCCTGTCTCAACTGAAAATGAACAGTGCTCTCCATTTTCCTGTGAATATATGTAAAATGTAGACTCCCAATTCTAAGGCATTTGTTTCCCATGATACATTTTAAACTTTCACTAAAAGGGAAAAATCTCTAGTCAGTAAAAGTGGTGAGTTCCCAATTAGCTTACTATCCTCCATGGACAAGAAACAGATTACATGGGTTAAGAGACTGAGAAACTTACCCTCCCCCAATAAGCATACTACACACATTGATATGTGTGTTTCTGTTGTGCCATTAATTTACTCTTTAAAACCTTTTATGTTGTTTATTGGTCTCAGTGGAAAATCATCTGGCAATATATTGGTCTTTCAAAAAAGAGTCCTGTTCCACACTGTGATTAAATCAAGGTTATTTTCATTCTGTGTTAAAGGGAAAAAAGAGACACCATGACAAAATCCTCTTTCATATAGATGTAACATCAGTTGATTTAAGGAAATCTAGGTGGCTTTTCTAACATTTATAAAAAATGTTCAAGTAAATATGTAATGTAAGTGCTGCATAGGTTTTTATGTTATGAGCTGTGTAACACATTTTTTTGTTTGTGAAAATTATCACAAAGAAAGGGCTGAATAAAATCTAGCAAAAAAAAAAATCAAATAAATCAGTATTTTCTGGGAAAAAAACCCCAAACTTTTAAAAACTTCTTTTTGATTTAATGTATATTAAAATGCAAGAATAAACATGTAATTTACTTATATAATTTGATACATATTTTTTTCCGTGATGTGAGTTCATGCAATCACACGGAACTCTTCTAGCACTTGAAGATTGAAAGTAAATTAACTTCTAGTGAGCTTTTGGTGAATTAAGTTAAATTAGAGCAGGTTTTTTATTAGATCTTGTATATCTGCTGAAATTTCATATTTTGCACAAAAAAAAAAAGTTACATGAGACATGTACAATGTCTTAAAACAATGGAAGGAACTGTCTTAGTGTATGAGAAATTTTTCCCTCAAACAGTTTATTGGAATTAATGGGCCTTGCTTTTGGCTAATTCTACTGCAACCCAGAACTCACCAAACTCCTGGGAACTTAGAGTAATGCACAGCTGGCACAAGTGGAAATGAAAACCTTGGTGGTCCTTTGAAAAGACAAAATAGAAGGTAAATGTAGTAGAATTGTGTGTGTGGACTGTCTTATCTTACAGTCTTGCAGAAGTAAATGAGGATCTGGAAGCACAGCCCATCACCTTAGGGATCTGAGATCTGGTAAGAGTGATTTGAGAGGAAAGACTGATTCAGATAAATAAATTATAGTGATACTTTCTGGTTATCTATATATTGGGATCCAGGTTGGTGAAAATGTGTGTAAACATTTGCTGCTTCTTAAACATCACGAAAAGATGTGAACCCAGACAGATTTTATAGAGGTTGTGTTTTATACCCATTCTTAACTTCTGCAGAAATATCATTTGAAGATTTTGAATTACTTTATGCCCTCACTTCAGTTTTGCTGTAAGTAGCAGTTTCCTGCTCTGAAACCTCAGTTTATTCTCATAATGTATTTGCACTTGTATTAAAGCAGAAATGATGTGCTGATAATTGCATGTTAAAAAGCAGAAAACAAAGCTACGTGTTCATTCCTTATCCACAGTGTGAATCCAAAAGATGATAATTCTGGTCCTGCCTCTTCAAATACAGCATTTCAAAGAACAGTTCCAGTTTAATATCAGGGAAAGCACTGGGAATGTCAACACTCTTTTTGGTTTGCTGTTAAGATTTTGTTAACTAGTTCTCAGGAAGGCTGTAAGAGGCCCCCAACATTGTCTATTTGCATCCATGTCTGAGATCCAGGTGCTCGGATTGTAGAGTCCTTTGCCTGGCTTTTGCAACATTCCTTTCTATTCCCTCTCATCCCCCATGTCCCTTCTCCTTTCCCCTGCCCTGCAGCATAGGAAAAAGGTGAACTAGGTTAACCCATCAGCTTTATCTCTAGTTCTGATTTTTTTCTTGGAAATTGGTTTGCCCTAAGCGAGTATGATATGAAGCTCTCAGCTTTTTCTGATCATTTTTTCTCTTTTTTTTTTCTCTCCATGGAAATTGCAAAAGATATTACCAAGCAAGAGTGGCATAGAAATGCAAGAGAGACTACAGATTGCCTTTTTCAAGAAAATATGTGCTTAAAATTGCCATAAGTCATCCATGAGGTTTTGCAAACTTTTTATTAAAATAGATCATAGTGAAAAGCTCTTTACCTAGTATTTTTGAGATTTTCAAACTTTTAGGGAAAAAAACTAGAGAAAATTTGTACCTGGCTATCAAAACCTTTTTTTCCCCTATCTATTATCTTATGTTTCAGATAATGCAATCAATAGAAATGCCCTAATTCCAATCTTTACATCCTAAAATTCAATTTTGTAATTTGCAGTAAAAGATGGTACAAAAACCCAAGGTTGACTGAAAGAACTTGTCAGTCTTGTAGTTTGTTTTCTGATATTATTAACAGAAGAGAATGCCTTAGAAATGGCACAGTAGCTGTTGAGCTTGCAGTTGCTTTCCAGCTCAGCTGGAAAATCTGTAATTACAGAACAAACTTCACCAAGAATTAATGGAGATGCTGGCAGTGGGGGAGGCAGCTGCCAGATATCCACTGTAAACATAATTTATGTAAGTGAAACTTTTACTGATGAGCTATTAATGTGCATAACTGGTAACCAGTTTCTTAGATTTAAATAATTCAGTGTTTTCATCCTTAAAGACATTTTCTGTGTTTGTAGAAGTTTGACAGGCACTAGAAAATGAAAACCTCTGTTTCTCCATTGAATAGAGGCTGTATGCCAGAGCATTTGCACATGGGTAGATAGGGATAGGACAAGGGGGAATGGTTTTAGAGTTCAAGAGGAGAGATTTAGATTAGGTGTTCTTTGCTTGGATAGTGGTGAGGTACTGGCAAGGGTTGCCCAGGGAAATTGTGGATTCCCCATCCCTGGAAGTGTTCAAGGCCAGGCTGGATGTGACTCTGAGCAGCCTGATCAGTTGGAGGTGTCCCTGCCCTTGGCAGGGGTGTTGGAACAAGGTGATCTTTAAGGTCCCTTCCAACTCAAACCCAAACCAGTCCATAATTCTGTGAGTTCATACAGATATGAATTCAGTTCCTCCTCTTGTCACAAAGGTTCAGCTCAACTCTCCCAGCTGCAGGGGCAGGATTTTTTAGTGTCAAGAGGAATCAACACAGCTGGATTTTTAGTATCTGGATTTACACCTCAGACACCAAAACAGGCATAAGCATGTTTTGTGTTAATTATTTAAATATTTTAAATTTATTGTGTGGAATATACACAAAATAAGCAAAAGAAATTATTGTCACTGAAATTTTAGGTGGAGAAATTCATACTTGGAAAAGTAAATGCATTTTAACAGATATTATCTGTAAATCACAGCTAGAACCATCTGCTAAGTATCAGGTTATCTTTCACCAGCAATGTAAGTATTTTTCTAAACAATTTAACAGCATAATAGAGTTTAGATCAATGAAATCCTACTTCTTCCCTTTTGGAGATCATTGAAATATTTATTCCATGAAACTCCCTAGTACAGCCTTTTAAATGGTTCCAGAATATTGAAATATTTTTGTAGCTGATTTATCTATATGCTGTATTTTCTAAGTCCAGAAAACAATGAACAAGAAAAAAAAATCATTAAAAGTAGTAGGGATTGCTTAATGTGTTAATGAAAATCTCATCTCTTACTTATAGCACATCTATTATTAATGATGTCAATGCATATTGATGTTATAGTGTATTTTATTAAAATGAAATATACAAAGAATATAACCTATTATCAGATTTATCTTGTCCCACCCAAGGTTTACCCATGATCTGATTAATTTGCTCAGTGCCTCAAGTAAAACCATTAATGACACCAGCAATTGAGCTCATTTCCTTGCATTCTGGTTCACACTCGTTTTGCTTTTTTAAGAAAACTCACAACAGTATGATAAATTCAGGTCTCAAGACTGTTTTAAACAGGTAAGACACATTTTGACAACTTTCAGAAGAGATTTTGAATGAGGGTCAGGCAATTAAATTTCAAGCAAATAACCATCCAACTAGCAAGATGTGGAGGAGTGGGAGAGAAAGAGATCTTGTGTTTATGTCATTAGTTAATTAGGAAATCAAACAATTGAGCACAGAATAGCCCATGTCTGTACTATTAAATCATTTTATCCTGAAAAGTATTTTAGCAAAGCCATTGCATTAAGTGGAAGAGGAATGTGTTACAGCAACTGGAGGTTAAAGAGTTTCCTTTACATAATCTAACACCAACACGTGTCTGATTTCTTGGTGCCCATCCCCAGATTATAAAATCCTCATTGTTAAATAACAACTGTCAGTGTTCACTAATCCAATGCTCCAGCTCTGGGCTAGAGAGTGGCATCCCAAAGTGACCCAGGCTCCAACAAGATGTGACTGCCTTTTCACACCCAGTTGCCTTCACAGTTTGTAGCTGTGTCCCAAAGTATGTGGTTGAGTCTGCCTACCAAATTTTCTCACTGAGCTTTTGAACCACATTTCTTACAGATTTAGTTTGTTATAGCTAATTGGAAAGGTGTTCACACCTGGCTCTGGTTGGAGTTTGAGGGAAATAATACCATACCCCTTCAGGCATTTCTCTTTATACCAGTTCTTGTTGTCTTGCTCTTTCTTCTCTCCTCTTCAATACTACTCATTTAGAAATATATCTAAGATTAGGCTGCTGAAATGATGCAATTCCTGTTTCTAAAGGAACAATTTTGGAATCAATATGAAAAGTAAGCACTGGCATTTACACTAATAGGCATAAGTGCCCCTCAATAAGCAAACAACAAGCTAAAGCTAAAGGTATATATCCACCTTTCAAATGGAGATAAGAAAATTCAATCAAAAATCATCTAAATATGATTTGAATGCCTTTAATTTAATTTAGAGGTAAAAGAGATAGTCTTGAATATAAAATCCTTGTATACCAGATGAATGCATTTTTTTCATATAAGGTTCAAACCTCATGTGATCCTCCTATGAAATGAGCCTCCTAAAGTCCTTCTGACTTTAATTTCACATATTATATTGATGCATTCCAGAGGCAAAATTTATTTATACTTAACACTTTTATCCTGCAATAATGGATATAAATAAATAAATAAATTTTATTTATTTTAATTTTAATAACTTATATATAATATAATTTTATATATAATTTTAACAAGGGAAGCCTCTGGGTTGATGTGTTTGTATTACTGACATTGGTGAGCAAGGGCTTACATGTACTTGTAAGAAATGAACAAGACTGTCAGCACTCAAAGGACTGCAAAGACCATCTCAGTTCATCTTTTTACTCATCTTCTTGAGAAAGAATATTAATGTTGAAATGAATGGAAGAACCTGTCAGTGCATGACAAGCTTTCAGGAAGACGTGATGCTTGAGGAAACACTTTGGTTATCAGCTAATCCAGGACACCAAATTAGATATTTCAGGTTCAGTTTTCAGAAAAGTATTCCTGAGCTATGTACAGAAATCAGCAATTACAAAAGCAGGATAAGAATATGTCATAGAATTCAAGGGCATGTAATTCAATTATTTAAACAATGACTCTTCTTTGAAATAACCATAAAATAAAATAAACTATGAAAGCATATATTTACAGAACAATACAAAATGCCATTTTAGATTTTTTTAAAATGTTTTGTTGATTTAATTACTTAGCCTGCTCCAAAAAGCAAGTTAAAATAAAATGCATTTAAACAAATATAGAAGTGCCCTTGCTTACTATTTTTGCATTCGTTTTACTCATAATCAAAAAATGGAAACTTAGAAATTAATTTTAGCACTTAGTATTCAAATTGCTCATAGGAAGAAGCCCCTTTATCTTTTGTGTTATCTTTTGTTGTGGCATTAGTGATACTTACATAAAGCAATCTTAATATTCAAGACAATTATTCTGAAAAGTGCTGTTCTCCAAGATTTATCTCTAAATAGTATCATCAAAATATCATAATATCCATATATGTTTTGCTGGGTTAACATTTATCACTGAACTCTTTCAATATGAATTTTCATCTGTGGTGCTGTTATTTTAATGACAGCCCCTAATTAGGGTTGACATTTCACCAGCCTTATTTCCAAATTCAGCTCATTCTGACCTCAGACAAGTTATTTAAAGCTGTTGAGCTTCAACTTTTATCAAAAGTGGTGTGCAGAGTCTTACTTTTCCAGACTTCCTTTTGAAGTCCATCTTCATTTGCAGTAAACATGTGATGCTCCTATCTACATGAGCCACAGAGTCCTAGGATCACAGAATGTCCTGAGCTGGAAGGAACCCTCAAGGTCATCAGGTCCAACTCCCAGCCCTGCACAGGACACCCCAGGAGTCACACCATGTGCCTGAGAGCCTTGCCCAAGCATTTT
The DNA here is from genome assembly GCA_013397555.1 of Urocynchramus pylzowi. Taxonomy (NCBI): domain Eukaryota; kingdom Metazoa; phylum Chordata; class Aves; order Passeriformes; family Fringillidae; genus Urocynchramus; species Urocynchramus pylzowi. The sequence goes on along the minus strand of VZRH01005338.1, from coordinate 40,372 downwards.
TGAACTCTGGCAGGCTTGGTGCTGAGACCACTTTCCTGGGGAGCCTGTTCCACCATCTGGCTGAAGAGCCAGAGTCAGGAAAGCTGGCACACAACATGAAGGATGGATTTGCTCAGGCTTGCATTTTGGCACCAGGATTTCTTGATCTAGAATGATGTAAGTTTTGTCCTTTAAAAGAAAGCATCAAAGTAATAAAAATCAATAAGTGTTTCTGTCTGGGTGTTATTACATGGCTTTTATTATACATAATAATGTAATTCTGAAAGGTCTAAATCTTTGTTATACGCATGGATGGAAGGTAACAAAAACTTACAGGATTAGATGAAGTGGAAATGCTGACAGTAAATATGTTGTTTACAGCTCTGCCTTTCATTGTAGCATTGAGCTGTAGCAGATTAAAGAGCTTATGAACAAATATGTTCAAAGAAACTTCAAAGGTTAATTTAAACAGTTTAATGCTGTGAAAAGTGAAGCAACTTATTTGCAGTGAAAATGTGGTGCCTACAGTGAGTTCTTCAGATCAGGGGTGATGCTTTTCCCTTTCCATCAGTGTGACATAACCATCATCCTACCTGAAAATCTTATGAGAAAGAATTGTGCTGAAAATCGGTATTAAAAGGACAATGTTGTTGTTTATTTCTCATGGCATTTGACAAGCATTTTTTTATATAAGTTTCCATGCCCTTATGCAATATACATTCATACATTTGATGTTAAATCAAAGGATTAGCTTTAGAAATGTGAAAATTATAATTACTTGTAGTAGTAAAAAAGTTAATTCTGTGGCAGAAATATATAAAATTGAACATTAAAATCACCAAGTGATGCTTGTTTCTGAAAAGATTTCATGAACTATTTGTGAGTTTAAAGTCTTTATCTACAACTGTCTTTGTAACAAAACCCAAGCTGTTGTATAGCTCTTCTTGAGCACAAATATGTTTTATTTTGCCTTTTTCCCCTGTCTGCATTTTGGTTTTTTTTTCCCCTCTGTGCACTGGTTTTGGCTGGGGTAGAGTTAATTTTCTTCATGGTAGCTGGTATGGGGCTGTGTTTTGGATTTGTGCTGAAGAGAGGGTTGATAACACTGAGATTTTTTTGTTATTGCTGAGCAGGGTTTACACAGAGCCAAGGCCTTTTGCTGAGGAGGAAATTGGGGGTGCCTGGGAGGGTGGGAGGAGACACAGCCAGGACAGGTGACCCAAACTGACCAAAGGGATATTCCAGATCATGGGGTACCATGCTCAGTGTGTAAAATGGTGGGGAGAGGGGGTAAAGAAGGAAGGAGGGGACATTTGGGTTAATGGTGTTTGTCCTCCAAAGTCACCATTACGTGTGACGGGTTCCTGCTGTCCTGGCTGAACACCTGCCTGACCATGAGAATTGATGAAAGAATCCCTTGGTTTGCTTTACTTGCATGTGTGGCTTTTGCTTTCCCTATTAAACTGGTTTTATCTCATTCCACAAGTTTTCCAGCTCTTACTCTTCTGATTCTTCCCTTTCAGTCCTGCTTTCTGGGGGAGTGAGCCAGTGGCTGCATGGTACTTGGTTGCTGGCTGGAGTTAAACCACATCACCCTTCAATTTGTTTAAAGAGCATTCAGCCTTCTTGTGTCCTCTCCAGCACAGTCCTATTTGAAAGAGCAGAGAGTAGGTGTCCCTAGTCTTCAGGACAGTCTTGGAGAGATTAATGGGAAAATGAAAGATACCTTCTGCTAGAAAAAAGAGTATGGAAGGGATGAATTTAGGATGGAAAGTCTTGAGAAAATGTTTTTGTCTGATTCTCCTTCCATAAAATCATCATTCTTTTTACCTTCATATTTTCTCATAGCTTTGGAAATAACCACACTGAGCATCTGTCCCCTAGAGCATTTGTGTGCATCTGTTGAGCTCCAGAATTCTGGCTGGAGTTTTGGTTTTAGCAGGCAGAGCTTGTAGGAAGTCAAAGCTTTATTAAAGCATTGGAAGCCATCTTCTGTCTGCTTCTTCTGCATCCATAGGTCTTGTGTGCCTGAAAGCTTTTCTGCCTTTTCCTGAGCATACTTGTTGGTCTAATAAAAACTATGAGGTCTGTCTATAATTATTTTATTCTGGATCATCACTGATACAGCAAGAGAATCAGAGAATGGTTTGGGTTGGAAGGGACCTTAAAGATCATCTGGTTGCAACCCCCTGCCATGGGCAGGGACACCTTCCACTGACCAGGTTACTCAAAGCCCCACCTTGAACACTCAAAGCCTGGCCTTGAACACTTCCAAGAATGGGCATCCACAGCTTCTCTGGGCAGCTGATGCCAGTGCCTCATCACCTTCACAGCAAAGAATCTCTCCCTAATAACTAATTTAAATCTCACCTCTTTCTGTTTAAAGCCATTTCCCCTTGTCCTGCCACTGCATGATCTTGTCAAGAGCCCCTTTATGACACAGCTCAGCTCCACCACAGCTATACCAGAGCTATAGCTACCCACAAAGGCAGATATGCACACTCACAACATACTATTTCCTCATTTCTTACACTGCACATTTTTAAAGTATTTTTCTTTCTCAAATGTAAAGTTTCTTTGTGGTTTATCTCTACACTTAGAATTATTTCAGAAATATGAAAAGTTGAAGAATTATTATTATCTGTATGCATTAATGCTTTATATTCCCATTTCCCTGTTTAATTCAGTGGGGCTCCATCATACAAAAGGAAGCCACACAATATAAGCTTGATGTAGCAAATTTTATGATTCCTAGTGCCCAACATTTGACTTTATATAAAAGAAATATGCAAAGGATTATATATTAATTTTATCTCTCCACAAAAATAAAATGGACATCTAGTGTTGCAAAATTGAGAACTAAAAAGGTGAAATAAATCAAGAATATTAGACAGCTCTTTCTACAATTCTATTAACCCTTTTGTCTGATCTAAACTGCATAATTTTGCAGTCCAAAAGACAGAGTTCCTTTCGGGATTAAACACTAGATGAAGATATATTAAACAGCCATTTCAGCTCCCCTGTTTCTATGACAAGTATGATTTGTATATCTGTGTCACATGCTTCTAGGTAATCTCTTTCCAAGCTTTGAAGACCCCTAGACTACTCCATTATTCTACACATGGATGCTCTTTCAAACTGCTGATCATCCTTTTTAAACTTTTCTGAAAATTTTTGATTTTCAATATGTCCTTCCTTGGACTAACAAGACAGAAATGCACGTGGTGAGTAAGCAATGGATTTGTAAAGTGGCATAATTGTATTTGTTCTCTTGTTACTCATTGTTCTAGTAATAATTCTTAACAGCTGGGGGAAGGACATTTTTTGGTCTGTGGTTTTTTTTGACTGTCACTAAGTCCTGAGATGATGTTTTAATGGAACTATCTGTCATAATCCCAAGGTCTCACTCCTGAGTAGTAATGTTCAGCTCAAAGTCTGTTATTTTTTTCTTAGAATCTAGGATTGTATTTCTCTATGTTCAGAGTATTATGTATGTGTACACCGAATTTCATTTGCAAATTTTTCGAGGCCTATGTAATTCTTCACAATTAGATCCTGTTCTTCCAAGCATGAATAACTTTGCAACTTCAAAAAACTTCTTTATGACTCTGCTCACTTGTTTTTCCATTTTTTAAAATAAAACTAGTGGACAGCACATCCTTCTATGACTGTTGACCTCTCTTCACTGTTGAGAAACCTTAATTATTTATTATATTTTAGCAGATAATTTAACCATTCTAAACAGCTGGCACATTTTTCCTTCTCCTGCCAACTGTTCACTTCTGTTGTGGCTACTTAATTTCCCTAAGAGCTTCGAATGAGAGACTTTATCAAAAAGATTGAAGAAATTCAGATAATTCATCTTTATCCATGTGCTAGCTCAGCTGACTCATTCAAAGAACAGCAGGAGGTTTTTCACATCTGTTTTTATTTTTTATTGTTGTTATCATTATCATTATTATTATTATTATTACTTCTCCTGCTCTGTGTTGTTCAGTTCTCGTCTATCAAGCCCATAGTTTTCCCAGCCTTCTCCAAAAGTTCTAAAGATTGGCCACTTGGTTGCTCACCTCCATTTTCAGTTTTCAAGGAAGTTTTAGGTAAGAGTTTACACACAGATCTCAGTAGTTCAGCTGTTCCATCCTTCGGATCTTTTAAAATACTTTAATTAATTCTCTGTGGTTTTGATGAATTATTTGAGTTCATTTGGTCTACTTATACCATATTTGCTTCCTCTGTTCCTTCAATCTCTCAGAAATTCACTGTTCAGACCCTCCATCCCCCACAAGGTTTCCCAGGTGGGATCTATCTAATTCCTTCTGTGGCAAAAAGTGATGGGATCCTTTGAAATGGTTTTGTCATCTCTGAGCATTCCTTTTATGCCTTGGACATCAGCACTAGTCAGTCAAACACAGGAACTTGATCACATTTAAACCATTTAGTGTCTGATTGGTTTTGACAGTCAGGCAGCACTTCCCACAGTTTCAGGAACCATTTGGAAAGGAACACAGTAACTCTTCTCCATATTTTAGAGGGAGTTACCCTGCTATAAATGGTAAGATACTGTATGAAACCAGTAAGCTAAAGGACCAGGATGCAGCTTTGATTTTCAGAAGAGATGTAAATGGTTCTGTTCTCACTGTCCTGTGTTGGAATAAATCTGCCCAGAGTTTGTATTTAAGATCCAACATTAAGCTTTTCTCATTCTTCTGAATAAATGATGTGAGACAGATTTCTCTAGTTTTTATCCTGGCAAAACGTTTTTCTCCCACCTTCTTCAGTTAACTCTTCACTATATGTAAAGGGATTCCTCCTTACAAAATTATATGATAGAAATTCAATTAGAATACCTGATTTTTTTTTTTCCTGAAAGAAAGGAGAAAAGCTGGACCACAATTGTACATATGGCTTAAAAACATATCTCTGTGAAACAGACACTGAGGGCAGGATACAGCTGCCAAGATGTTGGAATCTAGGGCTAGCTGAGAGCTCTGGGGTGTCTTACCTGCTTCCCATCTCGAGCTCAAGGATAAAAGGGGTATCTTGTAGGTACTTTGTCATATCTGACAGCCTAATGACAATGTGTCTCAGGTTCCTTAGAGCACCTAAAATAGCACTCAGTACCTATGTTTTAGTCTACTGAATTAAGCTTCCTGTCAGCTGAATTTCTCTCTAGGCTCCACTGACTGTACCAATTTAATTCATTGTGTTTAATGGGAACTTAGACACCTACCTCATACCACCCCTGAGAAACAGATATTTAGGTACATTCTATTGACAACAATAATTTGATTTAAATGTTCTTGGAATAAGATGGATTGGAGAGCCACTGGGATGAAATAGAAAGAAAAAGAGAGCAGGTATTCACAGTGCATTTGGGACCTTCTGAGGAGAAAGGGAAAAGGAGCGCATTTGGAGAGGCAGGCATAGCAAAGTGTGTCTGAGTTGTCTTAAATATGTCTTTTCTGTGAGAAGGAATGCACTGATTAAAAAATAAAGACTAGATTCATATTCACTCTATGGTGCCTTTAATATCACTGTCTGTACAAGGGGATCTGAGGCAGGTATGATATCTCAAACTTCTTGCAAGCAAGGTGAAAAGTAACTAAGAATTCAATCCTAGATAGATAACTGGCACTTCTAAGTTCAGATTTATTCTGTCTTGAGACTAGACACCTGGCAAAAGACAAAACCCCCCACCCAGAAACCCTCAAGGTCTAAAGAACAGCCATGAATAAAAACTTCACCTGGGATATGAGAATTATCTTGGATGTGTATTAGCTTGTTCAGTGTCATCAGTAATCCAAATTTGGTAGAAAAATTTCTGCGTGCCTGCGCTACCCTTTGTAGCAGAAGAAATAATGAAGATGCTCATTAGTATCTCTGCACATCCTATTCCTACAGTTACCTCAATCAACACCTAAAGGTCAGCTTCTGCCTTTGATCTCACATATGCACAACAGTAAAAACCTGAAGAAACAGGCTTTTGTCATAGGAAATATATCATCAGCTTACAAATTGGAGATGTGTGGAAATAAGTTCTCCATTAAGAGCCATTTTACAAATTCAGCTCAGGGAAATGAAATGGTTTGTTTTGTTCTGAAGGGTTTGAAACCACAGGGTCCTTCTGACCTTGTGGCTGTGCTGTGTCTTCTCATGTCCAATGTTATTACAAAAACATCCCACTTGCAGCACAGATTTGGCCCCAGAGTTTGTAGCACATAATGGTATCTATTTGACTACCAAAGTGTGTTGTGATGAGGAGGACACTTGTGTGATTGGAGAGGCAGCTGGAACACAAGTAGAGGCTAAAGAGGAGACTGACACTTTGAAACCCCAGCACAGAACGCTGAGAGATTCTCTATTACAAACAATCTACAGCCATCACAAGGCTTTCTGCTATAATAACCTGAATCCACTGGACAGTCTCTCCCAGACACATCAGGCACCAATACATTTGTTTCAGACCTTCTGACTCTGACCTTTTTTATGCTAACTTTAATAAAATGCAGCTCCATTCCCCTTGAGGTATTCCTGGATCACATCAAAAGAAATGGGGGGAGAAGCAAGTACTGGAATACTCGAGTCCTCCATTTGAATTCAAAATATTTTCTTTCAAGTCCTGAAGCACAGGTTTTAAAGCATTAAAAATTGAAGTATAGCTTGAATGAAAGATTGCTCTTGATGTCCTTTAAAACATGAAAAGTCTGGGATAAAAAAGGGAGGGAAGGAGGCAAGTTGGAAGGATTTTAGTTCGATTCATCTCTTTTATAGAAAAAATTATTGGTGGAATAAAGTTCTGCAGAGGGATAAATGAGGTACACAGGCAGGGTAGAGGGAAACGTCCAGGACATGACCCCTCTTTTTACCTCTTCTCTGTGTGTTCCCATGAGCTGATAAAATTGAGTGGATTCAGAGGGACCTCTGTGTCAAGCTGTAGCAAGACAGAAGCTAAAGGTTTTGAAAAGTTATTTTATCTTTGACCTGTGCATTGTTTGTCTGTCCAGTGCTGTCTGAAAATAAAATGTATTGTTTGTTTGTTCAGAATAGGCAAAAAATAGCAATTATCAAAGTTTTGGGAATTTCTTTTGGAAAGTCACCAAAACACAGTGCAAAGATATTTTCTGCATCTGCTCACTAATGAGTGTTTTGTTTTGAAATGAGAGTGGCTGGGGTTTCTTCTGAGGAAGAAACATTTCCTTGCTTCCACCTGGAAGCCAAATCAGCAAAGCTGTGCAGCAGCCTGGGCTCTGTGCTCAGGAGAAGCAGGAGCAGTGCTTTTGTGTACATCAGCTAAAGTCACTGGGCAGCCCCATCTGTTCTAGCTCATCACACAGCTTGCTGGAAATTGTTTGTTCTTTTATTTCTAAAGAACTATTTGAGCAGGTGTATTTAAAAACATGACTGTCTAGAACTGGGGACGAATATCTCTGTATTCTAGCTCATCAGAGACTACCTCATTTTTTTTGGTGTTTCTTTCTCAGGTATTTATTACAGAAGGCCAGGACCAAGAAAAAACATATCCAGAGTTTTGAAAATGGTGTTTTATTTGTGTTGAAAGAACACAATCTTAGCATTGTAGAACTGTTTGACTTTGTCTTAGATTTATTTTTAAACTGTATTCCCATTCCATTCATATTTCCTCACGGCTCAGGTTTTAGTACATAGCTTTTCTTGTTTATCAGAATCTTGCAAACTGCATGTCCTTTACAGCCTTTTAGAAAAGGCTATAGGGAACTCCAGTTCACTCTGCCTAAAGATAAATCTACAAAATCTTCTGCACTACAGAGCTCAGTGCTGAAATGCTTAACCCTTGAGTGTCTGCTCTCTGCAAACTTTGATGAGCTTCTGATGCCTGATACCTCATAGAAAAGTCTAGGCAAAATAAAAGCAACAAAATGAGTGAAAATTTGCCAGAATTGCTTAGTGCTGCTGTTTAAGATTCTTCTGGAGTTCAGTGTTCAAAGCAGGGAAAACAAAAACAACAGAAAACACAAAACCAAACCTTCCCTCAAGCAGAATCTGTTCACAGCTAGTGGTGAGGGAGTTCAAGGGGGATGGGAAGAAACCTCTGCACATTAAGGAGAGACTTCCTGAAGAGCTGGAAAGAGTCTATATAGAGAAGTGCTATAAGTGCAGGGATGCACAGCACTCACTCACTCCATGGAAATTGCTCTGCTTTGTATATTTCAATAAACCCTGGAAAAGTAACTTGAATTTTATTCTTTCTTTCTCAGTTCTCACAGTACGTAGACTAAGAGCCCTAAAAATCAACTTTTCCCTCTGTGTCTTTTAGCAAGTAAAGAAATTAACTGAAATAATGTAAAAATGGATGATGCAGGGTAATTTTCACAGGAAAACAAGAATTTGGAGAATCAGAAATCAGTTTTTGTCTTTTGGTCTCCCTGCGAGCCTCTCA